>CM056600.1:38759110-38946610 GCA_029721355.1 Tegillarca granosa | reverse complement strand
GCTAGGATTCCGGATCTAGAGATGCTTATGTTAGACAGTCACAACTTTCTCGATTTTATTTTTTATTGTTACTTAAGACAGAAATACTTATTCGTAATTTTGATATTTTTGATAGCTTTTAAGATTTGATTGTCTATTTAAAAACCAGTTCCAGTTTTTTCTTTGCTTAAGTGAAAGAAAGTCCAAGCTTTTTCTTTTTACCATCCCAAAGTATTTATTTGTATATATACTCTTCATAGTCGTATTGTTGCTTTCTCGCCTGGCGCTCGGCATTAAAAAATAGGTGGCATGATAATGGACAGGGGCTGGTATGCTTGTCTGTGGTATATAATTTAGTTAGCTAACACCTTACTAAAAAGTTGCCCTGACTTTGCGATTGTACACGACAGACCATAATACAATCTAGCACATCACACTACACGCATACTCGAACTTGTTCTTAAGATTATCCCATGTAAATTAATAACGTTGCCCTCGTAGCGAAAAGCTAAAAAATTGCTGTTGTGACGTTCAATAACATGACAACTACAACAAAAGCAATGTCGTATCGGAAAATAGCAGGTATTTATTTAATAGTGCATAGTAACACATGATAGAATATTTCATCAATTTAAGTATATCTTATGATTTCGTGGATCTAGATTTACATGTAGAAGCATTTTATATATATTATGAATATTTACCACTCTTAAGTTTTCCAATATAACCTCTTTTTCAATAAATGCAGGAAAGGTGCCATTTCCAGTGGTTATGTTGCCCAGTGTTTCATTTCCGTAATTAGCCATCACTATAAGAAAGTTAAAATAAAAGACCCAAAATTTTTTTCATTATTATTAAAGCCACACTTTGTTTTTAAAACACAAAAATAATTCAATTATTTTTTTATTTTGCTACTGAACTGCATTTTGCAAAGGGCTATCTAGAGAGAGTTAATAAGAAGGTGGAGCAACGCATGTGTCAAAGTTGCAGCCACTTACGGCTAGACTTTGATCGGAAGCTCATCATAATGTAGATTATTTCTGGTCAGATAAGTATCACGTTAGCCACAACAGTATCTTTAAATAAACTTCAAAATGAGTTTTGAATATGAAAGGAAAGACCATTTAATTGTGTTTATTTCAATGTATAATTAATAATTTATTGTTATTTTGTATCATAATTTATAATAATTTATTGTTATTTAAAAATAGATTTTTCCGGGGGTTTTGACAATAGACAAAAAGTAATACCCTATTTTCAGTCCGCAGAAGGTTTAAAAAATAATTTTTTAAAAAAAGAACAAAATTAAAAAACAAATTTCGGCCTTGGCCTTTCTCCTGTATTTCTGTATTTCAATGATAACGTATACTGAAATGATTTTTAGACGTAGAATTTTACCTAAAGCTTTTTGTTTTGAACATCTATCCGGATCAAGCGTCATAATGGCCAATAATGGCACCACGTAATCTGCAGCAGAACCTTGGAAAAGTGGCAATCTGAAACAAATAAATAATTCTTAAAAATATAGGACTTTTTTAAAACGGAAAATGCGTGTAGATAAAGTGATAATAATATGTTTTAATTTGCATCATATACGACACATATTATATGATAACTTCCTTTGTTTTTTTTGTTTTTTTTTGTTTTTGTTTTTGTTTTTTATTCTGGAACACCAGGTCTATCTTCACAAGTATCTTCATAATTTAATAAAGGAGCAATCTTATACAATGAACCTAGCAGTTTCTTAATGCCTGATACATCTGAGATGAAACAAAGAGTTTTGCATATTCTTTATTTTAAAAAAAAATTCTCTAAGTGTAGCCACTTGAAACCATAGTATACACAGTTATTTCTTTTCATTATGCAATCAATATAATTTTTTCGTATAAATGACACAACTTTACGAATTAATGGTGAAATATTTTCCTTACCTGATAAAATTGTTCTTTATTGCCTTGAAAGCTCAGTGGTGCAACGTTTGCGAGCGAGAACTCGAGGAGAGTCGAATCTAACCTTGACCAGGTCATGCATAAGCTTTCAAGATTTGAGATACCTACTTTCTCCTCGCCTGGTGCTTGACATTAACGAAACAGAGTATTGATAAGTTATTGTCTAGTGCCACGATGAAGTGTACTCTGGGAATTGTATGATAGAGGTAAAGTGTGGTTAAGTGACCCAGTGAGCTAACACTTTACAAAACGCCCTGGGTGTGCGCTTGCACAAGGCAAACCATTATACTTACTCATAAATGCTCGCACGCCCAAACTTGTTATAGAGATAACATTGCTCTCGTCGAGTATAGCTTAAGATTAACTGATGCGACGTTAAACAACATTAAAACCTATCAAACAACGACGCAACATAACTAATTATCGGGTATACTTTTCATGGAAATGAACCATACTGGCTTACCGTATTCCAAAAATGACACAAACAAACGTAGCTATGCCATTCATCACAAACAGTGAACTAAGCAACTGCGCTTTAATTTCATCATCATTTTCAGCACAAGCAACCTCAGCAACGAGAAAAGACATGGCTATCGAATTGGACAAGGAAACTAGGGTTTGCTGTAAGAAAAATGATGAAATAATTACACATTCAATATCAAATATGTTTATTTGAAAAAAAGCTTCTTCCAACTATTAATATTAATGTCTGATTTCTGTTTTGGTAGGTTTTTAAAAAATTATTTTTTATCTTTCATTTGGTTACTATAATTATTATTATTAATATTATTATATTTTTATTTATTTATTTAATTTTTTTTTTGAGGATTCGCTTACTGTTTTTATTTCTTGACACCGAAGATATAAAATGACACTCAAATTTACACGTACGTCAGGTCCTACACTTATTGCATATGTAATGGTGAATTTAACATGTAACATAATTTCACTGTAAAAATACAAGAAAAATGTCAAGGTTCTCATTATTTATGCAAACATTAGACTGAATATATGTATGCGGTGTATTTATGTTTCTAATTATGACACAAAAGCCTTGTTGAATGACCTTATTCTTCTCTAGAACATTTTATAAACATCCAGCTGAAACAATATACATTTCATTATCCGACCACTCGGACCCTTTTTGTCACAAATTTGTTTGATTTTAAAAAAAATTAAATCGTTAATCCATGATGTTAAGATGCACGTTACATCTATTACATTACGGGAGATGTGTTACAATGATGACAAGAGCATGTTGATGTACATGCATTTATCATTTTCTTAGCACACAGTATCCTCGTGTTCAACATATTTAAACAAATTATCTGATGTTTACTTTTTATCTTCAAGATGAATTTATTCCTGTTTGGAGGATTGCGTTTCGTGCCATTTTATATATCTGACTGCTTGTCTAACATTTTAGTTGAATGATAACTGGAACATGCGTTTTGATTTTTTTTTCAAACCAACCGGAAATAATTTATTTTTGAGTCGATGTTTATAAAAGTCTTATGTCAAACTTTAGCTCATGTGTAATGTGTTTGAAAAGTTTTGAATATTAATTACCATCTATGAAACAAACGTTTCAATACCTTGCATTGGGTTTAAAACGTTAAGAGGTTCTTAGTGGCCTAGTGGCGTGAAGCGCGCACTAACGACATAACAACGCCTCTCAAAGCCATAGCTTATATGGTTCATTCACGTTTATCCAACATATGAAAATTCACTATTCATTGGATTTACGCACCATTGGTTTTAAGATTATTTACCTGTGGTGTGATCAGTTAGTTTTCACTACCAGAATAAAAGTACTTTTACTTTAAAAAGTAAACCATTAAAAAAGTAAATATGTTGAATTTTTGAAATTAATTTTTTAGTTCCTACCTTAATAAAACTGAGACACTCAGAATTCGCTAAGAATGTACAATGCATTCGTTTTACAAGTGCAAAAACAAGTGTGTTTAAATTATTATGCCTATAGTGTGTCCTTTTTAAATTTATGGCATGTGTTTCATTATGTGTGCGTGTGTGTGTACATATTTATAGAAAAAGTATGCACTTATATTACATAATTTGTTTTTCACTAAAGACACAAGTTTTAAATTCACACCAAATGTTCTGTATCATGGTATCTTTTTATGTTCTAGGATTTTCAGTAACATGAACTTCTGTTTCTAAATTTCTTGTCTTTGGCAAATTTTATTGTTTTACTATATCTATAGTGCTGAGTATTGAAATTAGATACATATTTATTTATTTTTTTTATTTTTTTTTTTTTTGTAGTACTGTAATAGCGTTCCACGTTTGATATTTTACGACATAATTGATAATGGTCATGTGTTTTCACATTATAAAAAGGAAGTTTTACTCATTTGTGTAATGCTATTATTAAAAATGTGATGCCTGATCAATTTTATGAAAATTCAAAAGTGGTTCTTTTTATGCGATAGTGCTTATTGATGTTATTATTAAAAATGTGATGAGCTTTAGAAACATTATATTGCTTAATCATTTTGAAGTCATATTTTTATTGATAGTGCTTATTGATGTTATTATTTTAAATGTGATGCAGTTATTGTAACATTATATTGCTTATTTTAAAAATACTTGATATTGGTTTATAAATTATGTTACTGGTTTAAAAATAAATATTTAATATAAATCATATTGTTTTATTTTTTTATTTTTAATTTGAATTAAATAAATCGGGTTCTTTTCATTTTACCTGGTATATTTAATCTTCAAATAGGCGAAGGTATGAAATTTCCCTGTTCACAGTACCCAAGCCCACCTATTGTTTCCATTTTCCTTTGATGTCATTTATCCAACATTAAATTGAACTTTTCCTATACCACAATATCAAATGTTGGATAAATGTGAAGACACCGCTTATATCCACATCAAACAGAAAATGGCTTGAGAAAATCCATTGATCAGCTCATTTTTTGAAAATCAATGGGTCCCCCCGGGTACTCCGTATTCCTTCACCAAATGCATTCTAACTCACTATCAAAAAAAATATAACTGACCTGGAAGGCAAAGAAAGCTGTCAAATAAATTGGAGTTCTTTCATTAATGTTGTATAGTAATCTGGATCCTGTCTGTATCTCCACTGGGTTAACATTATCTTCTTTGGTATCCGTTTTCTCAATATCCCCAAATTGTTGCATTTCCTTTTGTCCGTTTAGCTTTGAATCATTCACTAGGCAGGATAAAGAGAAAATTATTAACAAAAACCGATGACGGTTTGAGACATTTTAAAAGCGGATACAGACTCGTCTGTTTTGTTTTCAGTGAGTGCACAGTCAGTTGTTGTGGATTCTGTGCACAATATTTGTTACGCCATCAACATTTTTCAAATATTGAACGTGACAACAATAGTCATGTGTTACTTTTTAACTGTTTCGTTATATAGATATTCAAATGGCAGCTACATATAAAACAATTCGCTGATATTTATTATTATTATTATTATTATTATTATTTATTTATTTATTTATTTTTTTTTTTGGCATTAAAATGTTTAATAATAAACATTTTTATCCTTAATCAAGCGGAAATAAAAAAAAAATTAATTTGCCTTTTTTGAAGTATATACTACAACCATTTAGCATGACTATTCCTATTTGGAAACTTAAAACCTATTTCTAAAGGACAGTTACAGTCACTGAAAAGGAAACTGATCTCTTAGCACGGAAGACACAATCTACTGAGCTACCTAGCGTGTTTATACAATCATTTAATTAAGATAGGTCCACGTTTGATTTTTCAACTTTTTGTTACAGTGTTTATCGAATTCAAAAAACTGTGAAGTAAGTTGATGAATTGTGACTTATTAACAAAATACTGTGGAGTAAATTGATGAATTGTGACTTATTAACAAAGAAACTGTGGAGTAAATTGATGAACTGTGACTTATTAACAAAATACTGTGGAGTAAATTGATGAATTGTGACTTATTAACAAAGAAACTGTAGTGTAAATTGATGAATTGTGACTTATTAACAAAGAAACTGTAGTGTAAAATGATGAATTGTGACGTATTAACAAAGAAACTGTAGTGTAAATTGATGAATTGTGACTTATTAACAAAGAAACTGTAGTGTAAATTGATGAATTGTGACGTATTAACAAAGAAACTGTAGAGTTCATTGATGAATTGTGACTTATTAACAAAATACTGTGGAGTAAATTGATGAATTGTGACTTATTAACAAAGAAACTGTAGTGTAAATTGATGAATTGTGACTTATTAACAAAGAAACTGTGGAGTTCATTGATGAATTGTGACTTATTAACAAGAGACTGTAGAGTTCATTGATGAATTGTGACTTATTAACAAGAGACTGTAGAGTAAATTGATGAATTGTGACTTATTAACAAGAGACTGTAGAGTAAATTGATGAATTGTGACTTATTAACAAAGAAACTGTAGTGTAAATTGATGAATTGTGACTTATTAACAAAGAAACTGTGGAGTTCATTGATGAATTGTGACGTATTAACAAGAAACTGTAGAGTTCATTGATGAATTGTGACTTATTAACAAGAAACTGTAGAGTAAATTGAAGAATTGTGACTTATTAACAAAGAAACTGTAGTGTAAATTGATGAATTGTGACTTTTAAACAAAGAAACTGTGGAGTTCATTGATGAATTGTGACTTTTTAACAAAGAAACTCAGGAGTAAATTGATATTGTGACTTATTAACAAAGAAACTGTAGAGTAAATTGATGAATTGTGACTTATTAACAAAAAACTCTATAGTAAATTGATGAGTTGTGACTTATTAACAAAGAAACTGTAGTGTAAATTGATGAATTGTGACTTTTAAACAAAGAAACTGTGGAGTTCATTGATGAATTGTGACTTTTTAACAAAGAAACTCAGGAGTAAATTGATATTGTGACTTATTAACAAAGAAACTGTAGAGTAAATTGATGAATTGTGACTTATTTACAAAAACATTGTAGTGTTAATTGATGAACTGTGACTTATTAACAAAGAAACTGTAGTGTTAATTGAGGAACTGTGACTTATTAACAAAGAAACTGTAGAGTTCATTGATGAATTGTGACTTTTTAAC
This sequence comes from Tegillarca granosa, assembly GCA_029721355.1. Lineage (NCBI taxonomy): Eukaryota > Metazoa > Mollusca > Bivalvia > Arcoida > Arcidae > Tegillarca > Tegillarca granosa. Next base: position 38,939,592 of record CM056600.1, on the reverse strand, counting down.
AAAGAAACTGTAGTGTTAATTGAGGAACTGTGACTTATTAACAAAGAAACTGTGGAGTTCATTGATGAATTGTGACTTATTAACAAAGAAACTCAATAGTTAATTGATATTGTGACTTATTAACAAAGAAACTGTAGTGTTAATTGAGGAACTGTGACTTATTAACAAAGAAACTGTGGAGTTCATTGATGAATTGTGACTTATTAACAAAGAAACTGTAGAGTAAATTGAAGAATTGTGACTTATTAACAAAGAAACTGTGGGTTAAATTGATGAGTTGTGACTTATTAACAAGAAACTGTGGAGTAAATTGATGAATTGTGACTTATTAACAAAGAAACCGTGGAGTAAATTGATGAATTGTGACTTATTTACAAAGAAACTCAGGAGTAAATTAATGAATTGTGACCTAGTAACAAAGAAACTGTGGTGTAAATTGATGAATTGTGACTTATTAACAAAGAAACTGTAGTGTTAATTGATGAATTGTGACTTTTTAACAAAGAAACTGTAGAGTAAATTGATGAATTGTGACTTATTAACAAAGAAACGGTAGTGTTAATTGATGAACTGTGACTTATTAACAAAGAAACTGTAGAGTAAATTGATGAATTGTGACTTGTTAAAAAGAAACTGTAGAGTAAATTGATGAGTTGTGACTTATTAACAAGATAATGTGGAGTAAATTGATGAATTGTGACTTATTAACAAGAAACTGTAGAGTAAAATGATGAATTGTGACTTGCTAAAAAGAAACTGTAGAGTAATTGATGAGTTGTGACTTATTAACAAGACACTGTGGAGTAAATTGATGAATTGTGACTTATTAACAAAGAAACTGTAGAGTAAATTGATGAATTGTGACTTATTAATAAAGAAACTGTAGTGTAAAATGATGAATTGTGACCTACTAACAAGAAATGGTGGAGTAAATTGATTGTGACTTATTAACAAAGAAACTGTGGAGTAAATTGATGAATTGTGACCTAGTAACAAAGAAACTGTAGTGTAAAATGATGAATTGTGACCTATTAACAAAGAAACTGTAGTGTAAAATGATGAATTGTGACTTATTAACAAGAAACTGTAGAGTAAATTGATGAATTGTGACTTATTAACAAGAAACTGTAGAGTAAATTGATGAATTGTGACTTATTAACAAGAAACTGTAGAGTAAATTGATGAATTGTGACTTATTAACAAAGAAACTATATAGTAAATTGATAAATTGTGACTTATTAACAAGAAACTGTATAGTAAATTGATGAATTGTGACTTATTAACAAGAAACTGTAGAGTAAATTGATGAGTTGTGACTTATTAACAAGAAACTGTAGAGTAAATTGATGAATTGTGACTTATTAACAAGAAACTGTAGAGTAAATTGATGAATTGTGACTTATTAACAAAAAACTGTAGAGTAAAATGATGAGTTGTGACTTATTAACAAAATTAAGAAACTGTAGAGTAAATTGATGAATTGTGACTTATTAACAAAAAACTGTATAGTAAATTGATGAGTTGTGACTTATTAACAAGAAACTGTACAGTAAATTGATGAATTGTGACTTATTAACAAAAAACTGTATAGTAAATTGATGAGTTCTGACTTATTAACAAGAAATTGTAGAGTAAATTGATGAATTCTGACTTTTAAACAAAGAAACTCAGGAGTAAATTGATATTGTGACTTATTAACAAAAAACTGTATAGTAAATTGATGAGTTGTGACTTATTAACAAAAAACTGTATAGTAAATTGATGAATTGTGACTTATTAACAAAAAACTGTATAGTAAATTGATGAATTGTGACTTATTAACAAAGAAACTGTAGTGTAAATTGATGAATTGTGACTTATTAACAAGAAACTGTAGAGTAAATTGATAAATTGTGACTTATTAACAAGAAACTGTAGAGTAAATTGATGAATTGTGACTTATTAACAAAGAAACTGTAGAGTAAATTGATGAACTGTGACTTATTAACAAAGAAACTGTAGAGTAAATTGATGAATTGTGACTTATTAACAAGAAACTGTAGAGTAAATTGATGAATTGTGACTTATTAACAAGAAACTGTAGAGTAAATTGATGAATTGGTGACTTATTAACAAGAAATTGTAGAGTAAATTGATGAATTGTGACTTATTAACAAGAAACTGTAGAGTAAATTGATGAGTTGTGACTTATTAACAAGAAACTGTAGAGTAAATTGATGAATTGTGACTTATTAACAAAAAACTGTATAGTAAATTGATGAATTGTGACTTACTAACAAAGAAACTGTAGAGTAAATTGATGAATTGTGACTAATTAACAAGAAACTGTAGAGTAAATTGATGAATTGTGACTTATTAACAAGAAACTGTAGAGTAAATTGATGAATTGTGAATTATTAACAAGAAACTGTAGAGTAAATTGATGAATTGTGACTTATTAACAAGAGACTGTAGAGTAAATTGATGAATTGTGACTTATTAACAAGAAACTGTAGAGTAAATTGATGAATTGTGACTTATTAATAAGAAACTGTATAGTAAATTGATGAAATGTGACTTATTAACAAAGAAACTGTAGAGTGAATTGATGAATTGTGACTTATTAACAAAGAAACTGTAGAGTAAATTGATGAATTGTGACTTATTAACAAGAAACTGTAGAGTAAATTGATGAACTGTGACTTATTAACAAAGAAACTGTGGAGTAAATTGATGAATTGTGACCTAGTAACAAGAAACTGTAGTGTAAAATGATGAATTGTGACCTATTAACAAAGAAACTGTAGTGTAAAATGATGAATTTTGACTTATTAACAAGAAACTGTAGAGTAAATTGATGAATTGTGACTTATTAACAAGAAACTGTAGAGTAAATTGATGAATTGTGACTTATTAACAAGAAACTGTAGAGTAAATTGATGAATTGTGACTTATTAACAAAGAAACTGTAGAGTAAATTGATAAATTGTGACTTATTAACAAGAAACTGTATAGTAAATTGATGAATTGTGACTTATTAACAAAGAAACTGTATAGTAAATTGATGAATTGTGACTTATTAACAAGAAACTGTAGAGTAAATTGATGAATTGTGACTTATTAACAAGAAACTGTATAGTAAATTGATGAATTGTGACTTATTAACAAGAAACTGTAGAGTAAATTGATGAATTGTGACTTATTAACAAAGAAACTGTATAGTTAATTGATGAATTGTGACTTATTAACAAGAAACTGTAGAGTAAATTGATGAATTGTGACTTATTAACAAGAAACTGTAGAGTAAATTGATGAATTGTGACTTATTAACAAAAAACTGTATAGTAAATTGATGAGTTGTGACTTATTAACAACAAACTGTATAGTAAATTGATGAATTGTGACTTATTAACAAAGAAACTGTATAGTAAATTGATGAATTGTGACTTATTAACAAGAAACTGTAGAGTAAATTGATGAATTGTGACTTATTAACAAGAAACTGTAGAGTAAATTGATGAATTGTGACTTATTAACAAAAAACTGTAGAGTAAAATGATGAGTTGTGACTTATTAACAAAATTAAGAAAACTGTAGAGTAAATTGATGAATTGTGACTTATTAACAAAAAACTGTATAGTAAATTGATGAGTTGTGACTTATTAACAAGAAACTGTACAGTAAATTGATGAATTGTGACTTATTAACAAAAAACTGTATAGTAAATTGATGAGTTGTGACTTATTAACAAGAAACTGTAGAGTAAATTGATGAATTCTGACTTTTAAACAAAGAAACTCAGGAGTAAATTGATATTGTGACTTATTAACAAAAAACTGTATAGAAAATTGATGAATTGTGACTTATTAACAAGAAACTGTAGAGTAAATTGATGAATTGTGACTTATTAACAAAGAAACTGTAGTGTAAATTGATGAATTGTGACTTATTAACAAGAAACTGTAGAGTAAATTGATAAATTGTGACTTATTAACAAAGAAACTGTAGAGTAAATTGATGAACTGTGACTTATTAACAAAGAAACTGTAGAGTAAATTGATGAATTGTGACTTATTAACAAGAAACTGTAGAGTAAATTGATGAATTGTGACTTATTAACAAGAAACTGTAGAGTAAATTGATGAATTGTGACTTATTAACAAGAAACTGTAGAGTAAATTGATGAATTGTGAATTATTAACAAGAAACTGTAGAGGAAATTGATGAATTGTGACTTATTGACAAGAAACTGTAGAGTAAATTGATGAATTGTGACTTATTAACAAGAAACTGTAGAGTAAATTGATGAATTGTGACTTATTAATAAGAAACTGTATAGTAAATTGATGAATTGTGGCTTATTAACAAAGAAACTGTAGAGTAAATTGATGAATTGTGACTTATTAACAAAGAAACTGTAGAGAAAATTGATGAATTGTGACTTATTAACAAGAAACTGTAGAGTAAATTGATGAATTGTGACTTATTAACAAAGAAACTGTAGAGTAAATTGATGAATTGTGACTTATTAACAAGAAACTGTAGAGTAAATTGATGAACTGTGACTTATTAACAAAGAAACTGTAGAGTAAATTGATGAATTGTGACTTATTAACAAGAACTGTAGAGTAAATTGATGAATTGTGACTTATTAACAAGAAACTGTAGAGTAAATTGATGAATTGTGACTTATTAACAAGAAACTGTAGAGTAAATTGATGAATTGTGACTTATTAACAAGAAACTGTAGAGTAAATTGATGAATTGTGACTTATTAACAAAGAAACTGTAGAGTAAATTGATGAATTGTGACTTATTAACAAAAAACTGTATAGTAAATTGATGAGTTGTGACTTATTAACAAGAAACTGTAGAGTAAATTGATGAATTGTGACTTATTAACAAAAAACTGTATAGTAAATTGATGAGTTGTGACTTATTAACAAGAAACTGTAGAGTAAATTGATGAATTGTGACTTTTCAACAAAAAAAATCAGGAGTAAATTGATATTGTGACTTATAAACAAAGTAACTGTAGAGTAAATTGATGAATTGTGACTTATTAACAAAAACACTGTAGTGTTAATTGATGAACTGTGACTTATTAACAAAGAAACTGTGGAGTTCATTGATGAATTGTGACTTATTAACAAAGAAACTGTGGAGTTCATTGATGAATTGTGACTTATTAACAAAGAAACTGTAGAGTAAATTGATAAGTTGTGACTTATTTACAAGAAACTGTAGAGTAAATTGAAGAATTATGACTTATTAACAAGAAACTGTGGAGTAAATTGATGAGTTGTGACTTATTAACAAAAAACTGTAGTGTAAATTGATGAATTGTGACTTTTAAACAAAAAAACTCAGGAGTAAATTGATATTGTGACTTATAAACAAAAAAACTCAGGAGTAAATTGATGAATTGTGACTTATTAACAAAAATACTGTAGTGTTAATTGATGAACTGTGACTTATTAACAAAGAAACTGTGGAGTTTATTGATGAATTGTGACTTATTTACAAAGAAACTGTAGTGTTAATTGAGGAACTGTGACTTATTAACAAAAAACTGTGGAGTAAATTGATGAGTTGTGACTTATTAACAAGAAACTGTATAGTAAAATTGATGAATTGTGACTTATTAACAAAAAACTGTGGAGTAAATTGATGAGTTGTGACTGATTAACAAGAAACTGTATAGTAAATTGATGAATTGTGACTTATTAACAAGAAACTGTAGAGTAAATTGATGAATTGTGACTTTTGAACAAAGAAAGTCAGGAGTAAATTGATATTTTGACTTATAAACAAAGTAACTGTAGAGTAAATTGATGAATTGTGACTTATTAACAAAACACTGTAGTGTTAATTGATGAACTGTGACTTATAAACAAAGAAACTGTAGTGTAAAATGATGAATTGTGACTTATTAATTAAGAAACTGTGGGTTAAATTGAAGAATTGTGACTTATTAACAAAAAACTGTGGAGTAAATTGATGAGTTTTGACTTATTAACAAGAAACTGCAGAGTAAATTGATGAATTGTGACTTATTAACAAAGAAACTGTGGGTTAATTGATGAATTGTGACTTATTTACAAAGAAACTCAGGAGTAAATTAATGAATTGTGACCTAGTAACAAAGAAACTGTGGTGTAAATGATGAATTGTGACTTATTAACAAAAAACTGTATAGTAAATTGATGAGTTGTGACTTATTAACAAAGAAACTGTAGTGTAAATTGATGAATTGTGACTTTTAAACAAAGAAAAATCAGGAATAAATTGATATTGTGACTTATAAACAAAGTAACTGTAGAGTAAATTGATGAATTGTGACTTATTAACAAAAACACTGTAGTGTTAATTGATGAGTTGTGACTTATTAACAAAGAAACTGTAGTGTAAATTGATGAATTGTGACTTTTAAACAAAGAAAAATCAGGAGTAAATTGATGAATTGTGACTTATTAACAAAAACACTGTAGTGTTAATTGATGAACTGTGACTTATTAACAAAGAAACTGTGGAGTTCATTGATGAATTGTGATTTATTTACAAAGAAACTGTAGTGTTAATTAAGGAACTGTGACTTATTAACAAAGAAACTGTGGAGTTCATTGATGAATTGTGACTTATTAACAAAGAAACTGTAGAGTAAATTGATGAGTTGTGACTTATTTACAAGAAACTGTAGAGTAAATTCAAGAATTGTGACTTATTAACAAGAAACTGTGGAGTAAATTGATGAGTTGTGACTTATTAACAAAAAACTGTAGTGTAAATTGATGAATTGTGACTTTTAAACAAAAAAACTCAGGAGTAAATTGATATTTTGACTTATAAACAAAAAAACTCAGGAGTAAATTGATGAATTGTGACTTATTAACAAAAACACTGTAGTGTTAATTGATGAACTGTGACTTATTAACAAAGAAACTGTGGAGTTCATTGATGAATTGTGACTTATTTACAAAGAAACTGTAGTGTTAATTGAGGAACTGTGACTTATTAACAAAAAAACTGTGGAGTTCATTGATGAATTTCGACTTATTAACAAAGAAACTGTAGAGTAAATTGATGAATTGTGACTTATTAACAAGAAACTGTAGAGTAAATTGAAGAATTGTGACTTATTAACAAAAAACTGTGGAGTAAATTGATGAATTGTGACTTATTAACAAGAAACTGTAGTGTTAATTGATGAACTTTGAATTATAAACAAAGAAACTGTAGTGTAAAATGATGAATTGTGACTTATTAATAAAGAAACTGTGGGTTAAATTGAAGAATTGTGACTTATTAACAAAAAACTGTGGTGTAAATTGATGAGTTTTGACTTATTAACAAGAAACTGCAGAGTAAATTGATGAATTGTGACTTATTAACAAAGAAACTGTGGGTTAATTGATGAATTGTGACTTATTTACAAAGAAACTCAGGAGTAAATTAATGAATTGTGACCTAGTAACAAAGAAACTGTGGTGTAAAATGATGAATTGTGACTTATTAACAAAAACTGTATAGTAAATTGATGAGTTGTGACTTATTAACAAAGAAACTGTAGTGTAAATTGATGAATTGTGACTTTAAACAAAGAAAAATCAGGAATAAATTGATATTGTGACTTATAACCAAAGTAACTGTAGAGTAAATTGATGAATTGTGACTTTTAAACAAAGAAAAATCAGGAGTAAATTGATGAATTGTGACTTATTAACAAAAACACTGTAGTGTTAATTGATGAACTGTGACTTATTAACAAAGAAACTGTGGAGTTCATTGATGAATTGTGATTTATTTACAAAGAAACTGTAGTGTTAATTAAGGAACTGTGACTTATTAACAAAGAAACTGTGGAGTTCATTGATGAATTGTGACTTATTAACAAAGAAACTGTAGAGTAAATTGATGAGTTGTGACTTATTTACAAGAAACTGTAGAGTAAATTGAAGAATTGTGACTTATTAACAAGAAACTGTGGAGTAAATTGATGAGTTGTGACTTATTAACAAAAAACTGTAGTGTAAATTGATGAATTGTGACTTTTAAACAAAAAAACACAGGAGTAAATTGATATTGTGACTTATAAACAAAAAAACTCAGGAGTAAATTGATGAATTGTGACTTATTAACAAAAACACTGTAGTGTTAATTGATGAACTGTGACTTATTAACAAAGAAACTGTGGAGTTCATTGATGAATTGTGACTTATTTACAAAGAAACTGTAGTGTTAATTGAGGAACTGTGACTTATTAACAACAAAAATGTGGAGTTCATTGATGAATTTCGACTTATTAACAAAGAAACTGTAGAGTAAATTGATGAATTGTGACTTATTTACAAGAAACTGTAGAGTAAATTGAAGAATTGTGACTTATTAACAAAAAACTGTGGAGTAAATTGATGAATTGTGACTTATTAACAAGAAACTGTAGAGTAAATTGATGAGTTGTGACTTATTAACAAGAAACTGTATAGTAAATTGATGAATTGTGACTTATTAACAAAAAACTGTGGAGTAAATTGATGAATTGTGACTTATTAACAAGAAACTGTAGAGTAAATTGATGAATTGGTGACTTATTAACAAGAAACTGTAGAGTAAATTGATGAATTGTGACTTATTAACAAGAAACTGTAGAGTAAATTGATGAATTGTGAATTATTAACAAGAAACTGTAGAGGAAATTGATGAATTGTGACTTATTAACAAGAAACTGTAGAGTAAATTGATGAATTGTGACTGATTAACAAGAAACTGTAGAGTAAATTGATGAATTGTGACTTATTAATAAGAAACTGTATAGTAAATTGATGAATTGTGGCTTATTAACAAAGAAACTGTAGAGTAAATTGATGAATTGTGACTTATTAACAAAGAAACTGTAGAGAAAATTGATGAATTGTGACTTATTAACAAGAAACTGTAGAGTAAATTGATGAATTGTGACTTATTAACAAAGAAACTGTAGAGTAAATTGATGAATTGTGACTTATTAACAAGAAACTGTAGAGTAAATTGATGAACTGTGACTTATTAACTAAGAAACTGTAGAGTAAATTGATGAATTGTGACTTATTAACAAGAAACTGTAGAGTAAATTGATGAATTGTGACTTATTAACAAGAAACTGTAGAGTAAATTGATGAATTGTGACTTATTAACAAGAAACTGTAGAGTAAATTGATGAATTGTGACTTATTAACAAGAAACTGTAGAGTAAATTGATGAATTGTGACTTATTAACAAAGAAACTGTAGAGTAAATTGATGAATTGTGATTTATTAACAAAAAACTGTATAGTAAATTGATGAGTTGTGACTTATTAACAAGAAACTGTAGAGTAAATTGATGAATTGTGACTTATTAACAAAAAACTGTATAGTAAATTGATGAGTTGTGACTTATTAACAAGAAACTGTAGAGTAAATTGATGAATTGTGACTTTTCAACAAAAAAATCAGGAGTAAATTGATATTGTGACTTATAAACAAAGTAACTGTAGAGTAAATTGATGAATTGTGACTTATTAACAAAAACACTGTAGTGTTAATTGATGAACTGTGACTTATTAACAAAGAAACTGTGGAGTTCATTGATTAATTGTGACTTATTAACAAAGAAACTGTGGAGTTCATTGATGAATTGTGACTTATTAACAAAGAAACTGTAGAGTAAATTGATAAGTTGTGACTTATTTACAAGAAACTGTAGAGTAAATTGAAGAATTATGACTTATTAACAAGAAACTGTGGAGTAAATTGATGAGTTGTGACTTATTAACAAAAAACTGTAGTGTAAATTGATGAATTGTGACTTTTAAACAAAAAAACTCAGGAGTAAATTGATATTGTGACTTATAAACAAAAAAAACTCAGGAGTAAATTGATGAATTGTGACTTATTAACAAAAATACTGTAGTGTTAATTGATGAACTGTGACTTATTAACAAAGAAACTGTGGAGTTTATTGATGAATTGTGACTTATTTACAAAGAAACTGTAGTGTTAATTGAGGAACTGTGACTTATTAACAAAAAACTGTGGAGTAAATTGATGAGTTGTGACTTATTAACAAGAAACTGTATAGTAAATTGATGAATTGTGACTTATTAACAAAAAACTGTGGAGTAAATTGATGAGTTGTGACTGATTAACAAGAAACTGTATAGTAAATTGATGAATTGTGACTTATTAACAAGAAACTGTAGAGTAAATTGATGAATTGTGACTTTTGAACAAAGAAAGTCAGGAGTAAATTGATATTTTGACTTATAAACAAAGTAACTGTAGAGTAAATTGATGAATTGTGACTTATTAACAAAAACACTGTAGTGTTAATTGATGAACTGTGACTTATAAACAAAGAAACTGTAGTGTAAAATGATGAATTGTGACTTATTAATTAAGAAACTGTGGGTTAAATTGAAGAATTGTGACTTATTAACAAAAAACTGTGGAGTAAATTGATGAGTTTTGACTTATTAACAAGAAACTGCAGAGTAAATTGATGAATTGTGACTTATTAACAAAGAAACTGTGGGTTAATTGATGAATTGTGACTTATTTACAAAGAAACTCAGGAGTAAATTAATGAATTGTGACCTAGTAACAAAGAAACTGTGGTGTAAAATGATGAATTGTGACTTATTAACAAAAAACTGTATAGTAAATTGATGAGTTGTGACTTATTAACAAAGAAACTGTAGTGTAAATTGATGAATTGTGACTTTTAAACAAAGAAAAATCAGGAATAAATTGATATTGTGACTTATAAACAAAGTAACTGTAGAGTAAATTGATGAATTGTGACTTATTTACAAAAACACTGTAGTGTTAATTGATGAGTTGTGACTTATTAACAAAGAAACTGTAGTGTAAATTGATGAATTGTGACTTTTAAACAAAGAAAAATCAGGAGTAAATTGATGAATTGTGACTTATTAACAAAAACACTGTAGTGTTAATTGATGAACTGTGACTTATTAACAAAGAAACTGTGGAGTTCATTGATGAATTGTGATTTATTTACAAAGAAACTGTAGTGTTAATTAAGGAACTGTGACTTATTAACAAAGAAACTGTGGAGTTCATTGATGAATTGTGACTTATTAACAAAGAAACTGTAGAGTAAATTGATGAGTTGTGACTTATTTACAAGAAACTGTAGAGTAAATTCAAGAATTGTGACTTATTAACAAGAAACTGTGGAGTAAATTGATGAGTTGTGACTTATTAACAAAAAACTGTAGTGTAAATTGATGAATTGTGACTTTTAAACAAAAAAACTCAGGAGTAAATTGATATTGTGACTTATAAACAAAAAAACTCAGGAGTAAATTGATGAATTGTGACTGATTAACAAAAACACTGTAGTGTTAATTGATGAACTGTGACTTATTAACAAAGAAACTGTGGAGGTCATTGATGAATTGTGACTTATTTACAAAGAAACTGTAGTGTTAATTGAGGAACTGTGACTTATTAACAAAAAAACTGTGGAGTTCATTGATGAATTTCGACTTATTAACAAAGAAACTGTAGAGTAAATTGATGAATTGTGACTTATTAACAAGAAACTGTAGAGTAAATTGAAGAATTGTGACTTATTAACAAAAACTGTGGAGTAAATTGATGAATTGTGACTTATTAACAAGAAACTGTAGTGTTAATTGATGAACTTTGAATTATAAACAAAGAAACTGTAGTGTAAAATGATGAATTGTGACTTATTAATTAAGAAACTGTGGGTTAAATTGAAGAATTGTGACTTATTAACAAAAAACTGTGGAGTAAATTGATGAGTTTTGACTCATTAACAAGAAACTGCAGAGTAAATTGATGAATTGTGACTTATTAACAAAGAAACTGTGGGTTAATTGATGAATTGTGACTTATTTACAAAGAAACTCAGGAGTAAATTAATGAATTGTGACCTAGTAACAAAGAAACTGTGGTGTAAAATGATGAATTGTGACTTATAACAAAAAACTGTATAGTAAATTGATGAGTTGTGACTTATTAACAAAGAAACTGTAGTGTAAATTGATGAATTGTGACTTTAAACAAAGAAAAATCAGGAATAAATTGATATTGTGACTTATAAACAAAGTAACTGTAGAGTAATTGATGAATTGTGACTTATTAACAAAAACACTGTAGTGTTAATTGATGAACTGTGACTTATTAACAAAGAAACTGTGGAGTTCATTGATTAATTGTGACTTATTAACAAAGAAACTGTGGAGTTCATTGATGAATTGTGACTTATTAACAAAGAAACTGTAGAGTAAATTGATAAGTTGTGACTTATTTACAAGAAACTGTAGAGTAAATTGAAGAATTATGACTTATTAACAAGAAACTGTGGAGTAAATTGATGAGTTGTGACTTATTAACAAAAAACTGTAGTGTAAATTGATGAATAGTGACTTTTAAACAAAAAAACTCAGGAGTAAATTGATATTGTGACTTATAAACAAAAAAACTCAGGAGTAAATTGATGAATTGTGACTTATTAACAAAAATACTGTAGTGTTAATTGATGAACTGTGACTTATTAACAAAGAAACTGTGGAGTTTATTGATGAATTGTGACTTATTTACAAAGAAACTGTAGTGTTAATTGAGGAACTGTGACTTATTAACAAAAAAACTGTGGAGTAAATTGATGAGTTGTGACTTATTAACAAGAAACTGTATAGTAAATTGATGAATTGTGACTTATTAACAAAAAACTGTGGAGTAAATTGATGAGTTGTGACTGATTAACAAGAAACTGTATAGTAAATTGATGAATTGTGACTTATTAACAAGAAACTGTAGAGTAAATTGATGAATTGTGACTTTTGAACAAAGAAAGTCAGGAGTAAATTGATATTTTGACTTATAAACAAAGTAACTGTAGAGTAAATTGATGAATTGTGACTTATTAACAAAAACACTGTAGTGTTAATTGATGAACTGTGACTTATAAACAAAGAAACTGTAGTGTAAAATGATGAATTGTGACTTATTAATTAAGAAACTGTGGGTTAAATTGAAGAATTGTGACTTATTAACAAAAAACTGTGGAGTAAATTGATGAGTTTTGACTTATTAACAAGAAACTGCAGAGTAAATTGATGAATTGTGACTTATTAACAAAGAAACTGTGGGTTAATTGATGAATTGTGATTTATTTACAAAGAAACTCAGGAGTAAATTAATGAATTGTGACCTAGTAACAAAGAAACTGTGGTGTAAAATGATGAATTGTGACTTATTAACAAAAAACTGTATAGTAAATTGATGAGTTGTGACTTATTAACAAAGAAACTGTAGTGTAAATTGATGAATTGTGACTTTTAAACAAAGAAAAATCAGGAATAAATTGATATTGTGACTTATAAACAAAGTAACTGTAGAGTAAATTGATGAATTGTGACTTATTAACAAAAACACTGTAGTGTTAATTGATGAGTTGTTACTTATTAACAAAGAAACTGTAGTGTAAATTGATGAATTGTGACTTTTAAACAAAGAAAAATCAGGAGTAAATTGATGAATTGTGACTTATTAACAAAAACACTGTAGTGTTAATTGATGAACTGTGACTTATTAACAAAGAAACTGTGGAGTTCATTGATGAATTGTGATTTATTTACAAAGAAACTGTAGTGTTAATTAAGGAACTGTGACTTATTAACAAAGAAACTGTGGAGTTCATTGATGAATTGTGACTTATTAACAAAGAAACTGTAGAGTAAATTGATGAGTTGTGACTTATTTACAAGAAACTGTAGAGTAAATTCAAGAATTGTGACTTATTAACAAGAAACTGTGGAGTAAATTGATGAGTTGTGACTTATTAACAAAAAACTGTAGTGTAAATTGATGAATTGTGACTTTTAAACAAAAAAACTCAGGAGTAAATTGATATTGTGACTTATAAACAAAAAAACTCAGGAGTAAATTGATGAATTGTGACTGATTAACAAAAACACTGTAGTGTTAATTGATGAACTGTGACTTATTAACAAAGAAACTGTGGAGTTCATTGATGAATTGTGACTTATTTACAAAGAAACTGTAGTGTTAATTGAGGAACTGTGACTTATTAACAAAAAAAACTGTGGAGTTCATTGATGAATTTCGACTTATTAACAAAGAAACTGTAGAGTAAATTGATGAATTGTGACTTATTACAAGAAACTGTAGAGTAAATTGAAGAATTGTGACTTATTAACAAAAAACTGTGGAGTAAATTGATGAATTGTGACTGATTAACAAGAAACTGTAGTGTTAATTGATGAACTTTGAATTATAAACAAAGAAACTGTAGTGTAAAATGATGAATTGTGACTTATTAATAAAGAAACTGTGGGTTAAATTGAAGAATTGTGACTTATTAACAAAAAACTGTGGAGTAAATTGATGAGTTTTGACTTATTAACAAGAAACTGCAGAGTAAATTGATGAATTGTGACTTATTAACAAAGAAACTGTGGGTTAATTGATGAATTGTGACTTATTTACAAAGAAACTCAGGAGTAAATTAATGAATTGTGACCTAGTAACAAAGAAACTGTGGTGTAAAATGATGAATTGTGACTTATTAACAAAAAAAAGTATAGTAAATTGATGAGTTGTGACTTATTAACAAAGAAACTGTAGTGTAAATTGATGAATTGTGACTTTAAACAAAGAAAAATCAGGAATAAATTGATATTGTGACTTATAAACAAAGTAACTGTAGAGTAAATTGATGAATTGTGACTTTTAAACAAAGAAAAATCAGGAGTAAATTGATGAATTGTGACTTATTAACAAAAACACTGTAGTGTTAATTGATGAACTGTGACTTATTAACAAAGAAACTGTGGAGTTCATTGATGAATTGTGATTTATTTACAAAGAAACTGTAGTGTTAATTAAGGAACTGTGACTTATTAACAAAGAAACTGTGGAGTTCATTGATGAATTGTGACTTATTAACAAAGAAACTGTAGAGTAAATTGATGAATTGTGACTTATTTACAAGAAACTGTAAAGTAAATTGAAGAATTGTGACTTATTAACAAAAACTGTGGAGTAAATTGATGAATTGTGACTTATTAACAAGAAACTGTAGAGTAAATTGATGAGTTGTGACTTATTTACAAGAAACTGTAGAGTAAATTGAAGAATTGTGACTTATTAACAAGAAACTGTGGAGTAAATTGATGAGTTGTGACTTATTAACAAACTGTAGTGTAAATTGATGAATTGTGACTTTTAAACAAAAAAACTCAGGAGTAAATTGATATTGTGACTTATAAACAAAAAAACTCAGGAGTAAATTGATGAATTGTGACTTATTAACAAAAACACTGTAGTGTTAATTGATGAACTGTGACTTATTAACAAAGAAACTGTGGAGTTCATTGATGAATTGTGACTTATTTACAAAGAAACTGTAGTGTTAATTGAGGAACTGTGACTTATTAACAACAAAAATGTGGAGTTCATTGATGAATTTCGACTTATTAACAAAGAAACTGTAGAGTAAATTGATGAATTGTGACTTATTTACAAGAAACTGTAGAGTAAATTGAAGAATTGTGACTTATTAACAAAAAACTGTGGAGTAAATTGATGAATTGTGACTTATTAACAAGAAACTGTAGAGTAAATTGATGAGTTGTGACTTATTAACAAGAAACTGTATAGTAAATTGATGAATTGTGACTTATTAACAAAAAACTGTGGAGTAAATTGATGAGTTGTGACTTATTAACAAGAAACTGTATAGTAAATTGATGAATTGTGACTTATTAACAAAGAAACTGTAGAGTAAATTGATGAATTGTGACTTTTAAACAAAGAAACTCAGGAGTAAATTGATATTGTGACTTATAAACAAAGTAACTGTAGAGTAAATTGATGAATTGTGACTTATTAACAAAAACACTGTAGTGTTAATTGATGAACTGTGACTTATTAACAAAGAAACTGTGGAGTTCATTGATGAATTGTGATTTATTTACAAAGAAACTGTAGTGTTAATTAAGGAACTGTGACTTATTAACAAAGAAACTGTGGAGTTCATTGATGAATTGTGACTTATTAACAAAGAAACTGTAGAGTAAATTGATGAGTTGTGACTTATTTACAAGAAACTGTGGGTTAAATTGATAAATTATGACTTATTAACAAAAAACTGTGGAGTAAATTGATGAATTTTGACTTATTAACAAGAAACTGCAGAGTAAATTGATGAATTGTGACTTATTAACAAAGAAACTGTGGGTTAAATTGATGAATTGTGACTTATTTACAAAGAAACTCAGGAGTAAATTAATGAATTGTGACCTAGTAACAAAGAAACTGTGGTGTAAATTGATGAATTGTGACTTATTAACAAAAAACTGTATAGTAAATTGATGAGTTGTGACTTATTAACAAAGAAACTGTAGTGTAAATTGATGAATTGTGACTTATTAACAAAGAAACTGTAGTGTAAATTGATGAATTGTGACTTTTAAACAAAGAAAAATCAGGAGTAAATTGATGAATTGTGACTTATTAACAAAGTAACTGTAGAGTAAATTGATGAATTGTGACTTATTAACAAAAAACTGTGGAGTAAATTGAAGAATTGTGACTTATTAACAAAGAAACGCAGGAGTAAATTGATGAATTGTGACTTATTAACAAAGAAACTGTGGAGTAAATTGATGAGTTGTGACTTATTAACAAAGAAACTGTAGTGTAAAATGATCAATTGTGACTTATTAACAAAGAAACTGTGGGTTAAATTGAAGAATTGTGACTTATTAACAAAGAAACTCAGGAGTAAATTGATGAATTGTGACTTATTAACAAGAAACTGTAGAGTAAATTGAAGAATTGTGATTTATTAACAAAGAAACTGTGGAGTAAATTGATGAGTTTTGACTTATTAACAAGAAACTGCAGAGTAAATTGATGAATTGTGACTTATTAACAAAAAACTGTAGAGTAAATTGATGAATTGTGACCTAGTAACAAAGAAACTGTGGAGTAAATTGATGAATTGTGACTTATTAACAAAGAAACTGTAGAGTAAATTGATGAGTTGTGACTTATTAACAAGAAACTGTGGAGTAAATTGAAGAATTGTGACTTATTAACAAAGAAACTGTGGAGTAAATTGATGAATTGTGACTTATTAACAAGAAACTGTGGAGTAAATTGATGAATTGTGACTTATTAACAAAGAACTGTGGAGTAAATTGATGAGTTGTGACTTATTAACAAGAAACTGTAGAATAAATTGATGAGTTGTGTCTTATTAACAAAAAACTGTGGAGTAAATTGATGAGTTGTGACTTATTAACAAAGAAACTGTAGAGTAAATTTATGAGTTGTGACTTATTAACAAGAAACTGTAGAGTAAATTGAAGAATTGTGAGTTATTAACAAAAAACTGTGGAGTAAATTGATGAATTGTGACTTATTAACAAAGAAACTGTAGAGTAAATTGATGGGTTGTGACTTATTAACAAGACACTGTGGAGTAAATTGATGAATTGTGACTTATTAACAAGAAACTGTAGAGTAAATTGATGAATTTTGACTTATTAACAAAAAACTGTGGAGTAAATTGATGAGTTGTGACTTATTAACAAGAAACTATAGAGTAAATTGATGAATTGTGACTTATTAACAAAAAACTGTGGAGTAAATTGATGAGTTGTGACTTATTAACAAGCAACTGTGGTGTAAATTGATGAATTGTGACTTATTAACAAAGAAACGGTGGAGTAAATTGATGAATTGTGACTTATTAACAAAGAAACTGTGGAGTAAATTATTGAGTTGTGACTTATTAACGAGTAAATTATTGAGTTGTGACTTAATAACAAAAAACTATGGAGTAAATTTATAAGTTGTGACTTATTAACAAGAAACTTTAGAGTAAATTGATGAATTGTGACTTATTAACAAAAAACTGTGGAGTAAATTGATGAGTTGTGACTTATTAACAAGAAACTGTAGAGTAAATTGATGAATTGTGACTTATTAACAAAAAACTGTGGAGTAAATTGATGAATTGTGACTGATTAACAAGAAACTGTAGAGTAATTGATGAATTGTGACTTATTAACAAAGAAACTGTGGAGTAAATTGATGAATTGTGACTTATTAACAAGAAACTGTAGAGTAAATTGATGAATTGTGACTTATTAACAAAAAACTGTGGAGTAAATTGATGAATTGTGACTTATTAACAAGAAACTGTACAGTAAATTGATGAATTGTGACTTATTAACAAAGAAACTGTGGAGTAAATTGATGAATTGTGACTTATTAACAAGAAACTGTAGAGTAAATTGATGAATTGTGACTTATTAACAAAAACTGTGGAGTAAATTGATGAATTGTGACTTATTAACAAAAAACTGTGGAGTAAATTGATGAATTGTGACTTATTAACAAAAAACTGTGGAGTAAATTGATGAATTGTGACTTATTAACAAAAAACTGTGGAGTAAATTGATGAATTGTGACTTATTAACAAAAAACTGTGGAGTAAATTGATGAATTGTGACTTATTAACAAGAAACTGTAGAGTAAATTGATGAATTGTGACTTATTAACAAAAAACTGTGGAGTAAATTGATGAATTGTGACTTATTAACAAGAACTGTAGAGTAAATTGATGAATTGTGACTTATGAACAAAAAACTGTGGAGTAAATTGATGAATTGTGACTTATTAACAAAAAAACTGTGGAGTAAATTGATGAATTGTGACTTATTAACAAAAAAACTGTTGAGTAAATTGATGAATTGTGACTTATTAACAAGAAACTGTAGAGTAAATTGATGAATTGTGACTTATTAACAAAAAACTGTGGAGTAAATTGATATATTGTGACTTATTAACAAGAAACTGTAGAGTAAATTGATGAATTGTGACTTATGAACAAAAAACTGTGGAGTAAATTGATGAATTGTGACTTATTAACAAAAAACTGTGGAGTAAATTGATGAATTGTGACTTATTAACAAGAAACTGTAGAGTAAATTGATGAATTGTGACTTAGTAACAAAGAAACGGTGGAGTAAATTGATGAACTGTGACCTAGTTACAAAGAAACTGTAGAGTAAATTGATGAACTGTGACCTAGTAACAAAGAAACTGTAGAGTAAATTGATGAATTGTGACCTAGTAACAAAGAAACTGTAGAGTAAATTGATGAATTGTGACTTATTAACAAAAAACTGTAGTGTAAATTGATCAAATAGTTTTCTAAAAGAAATAATTATAAAAAATTATCAACATCATTTTAAGAATTATATAAATGTTTGATATATACTTACTTTTCAGTATCTGTTGCTGGACAGTTATATCATATCTTAAACCACTTTAATATACATGAAGTTAATATAGGTAAATTTTTATATATTCTTGTCACGTTGGTCCGTGGCATCGCAAAGAGAATTGTGTGACGGAGAACTTTTCTGTATTAAACCACTTAAACCGAATTATTTCTGTTAAAAAGAGCCGTTGATGGCAGAAATAATTCATTCTATAAACCACTCTATTGACGAAAATATGATGGCAGAAATAATTCATTCTATAAACCACTTTATTGACGAAAATATATTGTTTTAACGGTGAATTTGAAAAAATAAGAAAAAAAACCTGGTTTGTTTTTTCACGTGTCTGCTGACCCATATCTGCTGAATAAATGGGAATAATGCTACAGTTAATTCGTTCCAGTTATGTGCATGGACTCAGAAATAACGAGTCAGTAAAAATTCATAAATTCTCAAAATGAAATCATTGTTAAAAATTATAAATTTTATTCAAATTAAATTCATATTCTTCTGATTAATATGCCAAAAAAATAAAATAAAAAATAAAAAATAAAAAATAACAAATGAATAAATTAAAAAAAATTAAAAAATAAAAATTCTCATTTAGATTTAGATGTCTGCATTGTAAATTTTTTTTAATAAATTAAACTTTTTGTCACATTTTTATGAATTTTTAAATTCATTATTGGTTTAAAAAATTACACATACCACCATTGTGGCAGTTACAAACTGGGGAAATCTTTGAAAGTTTCTATAATTACAGCTATTTTCACATCACTAAATAATTCTCCACCTTATTGTAAGAAAGGCAATAGTAATGTTTCGAGTCTGTTCTTAGCATTTGTGCATTGTACCACATATCTTGCTTAGTTTTTCTCCATGCAATCTACGGTCAGTTTATGTTACATCTACTGTAGCCAACTAAATCTAAAACAAATGATAACTCAAAATACTACTTTTTTTAAAGAAATTTTCTGCTATATTATTATTTGCCAGAATAACAAATTAGGTGTGTATGTGTGTGGTAGGGGGTAAGCTACTTTTTTTTTTTTTTTTTTTTTTTTTTTTTTTTTTTTAATACAATTGCTAATTCATGTCTTCGCCCTCATTCTTATAACTGAACTAATTTACTCGGAAGAATATTCACTGACGTAACCAGTTTTTTCACAGTTGACCACGCAGTTCAATGTGTCAAAGAACTCTGTATTTTGGGGTGATTTATAGGATAACTTGGGATAGATATATCTAAATATTATTATAACACACACACACACACACACACACACACACACACACACACACATTTATGATTTAAAAGTACCGAATCTAAATTCCTAGATTTAAAATTTATCTCTTTATTTTTTTGTTTTTATTTTATCTTACAGATACGGTTGGAATTGTTGTCTCAAAATGTTAACAACCGTTTGATTGCGCTGTCTATAAAAACCGCTGTCTTATAATATTAAACCTTTAGTTTAGTTTAAACAATATTTTATTCACAATAAAAAGAAAATCAAAATATCAATGTTACAATAACATGCATATATATATAGTGTGAAATGGATTCGAAAACAAGACATAGGTCTTATATAAACTCGTCTCCATAGTCTTTACTAAAATATAGTAAGTTACAATCAGGTGAACAAGCGATGTTATATATACATTTTGTATTATATTGTCAGAGAGAGAGAGAGAGAGGGGTACTGCATTCCATTCTTATTCTTGCATGGTAAATTTGGCCCAGTCGTGAACCGCTTTGGAAAATATTTGGGCACATCATTACATTTGTCAAGATATTTTTTGAAAATATATATTGATTCGTTAAGCCGAATTTCAATCCGTACTGCAGTCACGAACAGTACTTGGCAAGTGGGAGTTATAAAAGGATGTCGAATTACATCGGAAAGTATGTAAATGTTCCCGATTTCGAGTTTGATAAGTATGTGTTTCCAGATAACTGTCGGGTACTATATCAGAAAGGTATTCTGGGGATAGACCGTGGAACATTTTGTAAAATAAAACTAGTCTGTGTTTTTTATCTATAATTAAGCGTTTCCCAACCAGTTTCTTTATATAATAAATTAATACTGAAAAATTTAGTCGCCCCTGTAACAATTCTAACTGCTTCGATATTAACCTGTTCTAATTTGTTTTGTTTTTCAATACAAATATTGTACCAGATTACGTCGGCATATTCTAGAACGGGTCTTATAAAAGTAAAGTAATTTTTTTTGAAGAGCTGAACGATCAATTTTGAATTAAGTTTTTCTGAAAAGAGAGATTCTTGTTAATGCTTTTTATATCATTTGCTCGACGTGATATTTCCAGAAACCGTCCTCAGTGAAAGAAATGTCAAGGTGTTTATGTATTTCAACTTAAGTAATTAGAATGTTGTTCATATATAGTTGTGGATGAAACGGTTTTATCTTTTTTTATTTATTTTTTTTTTTACTTATTATCATGAATTTGGTTTTTTGTAGGTTGAAAGTAACAAGCCACTTATCTGTCCAAGAATGTATTCTATCTAAGTCATTATTAAGTTTTTCTGCGACGGTATAAGCGTCTTCAACTATCAAATAATATATATGGACGTATATTACTTTGAATATCTTAAACTATATCATTTATATAAATCAGAAAAAGTAGGGGGCCTAAAATAGAACCCTGAGGTACACCAGACTGTATTTGTTTCCACGAAGAGTACCCATTTCTATAAAGAACACGTTGTTTACGATTGGACAACTATGATTTAAACCACATAAGCAATTTCCCCCGTACTCCGATAGTATAAAGTTTATGAATGAGTCCTTTATGCCAAACTCTATCAAACGCTTTACTAATATCACAAAACACTGCTCGTATTTCTTTTCCGTCGTCTAATGCTTTACATATATCATAAGTTATAAAAAGAAGTTGATTAATTGTAGAATCCCCAGGTTTGAAACCAGATTGTAGGCAAGAAATTAGGTTGTTATCTAATAGAAAATTATAAACATTTTTATAAACACATCATTCAATGACTTTGGCTTAAATATTTAAGAGAGATATGGGTCTGCAGTTTTTAAATTATTGGGATCGTCTTTTTATAAACAGGTGTTACATTCGCTTGTTTCCATATGTTGGGAAAATGTGATTCATTTAAAAGTTTGTTAAAATATTTACATAAAAGGAGGGCTGATTCATCTGAATAGTTTTTAAGAATTCTTAGATAAAGTCAGGCCTTGTTGGTTTGAAAGTATTCATTGTTTTTAAAATATCTTTGACTTCCGTTACCGTTATTTCAATATTGTCTATAAAATTTGCATTCAAAGGAATGAAAGGCAATTCAGCATGTTTATCGTGTACACTGGATTGCTCAATAAAGTAACTATTTAGGAGATTGGCTTTATCTTCAGCTGATTAATAAATAACAATATCCGAAATAAATGGGGGGATATCGGAGGTTTGATTTATTTCTAGAAAAGATTTCGTTATTTGCCACCTAGTTTTAGAGTCCAAGTTGCCGTTTGTTAATTTTTCAGTCAGTTTTTTTTTTGAGTATTTAATTTGAAATTTCCGAACTTCTAAAATAAATTCATTTCTAATTTTGCGGAAAGATGCTCAATGTTCTGGCAAGTTCGAACGTTTAGCTTTAGGGTGAATTCTGCCTCGTTTACGTATAAGTCTTCTTATTATGCATCCACACTTTATCATTGTTTCGAATTATTAGTATTTTATTGGGGATAGAACTTTCAGCTATATCCAAAATTTTTTAAGCTAATGTTTCTTTCGGCTATTACGTTATTATCAGTAGAATCCAATCACATCCCAGTCAGTTCGAACTATGTTTTGACACAGCAGGTCGTAATTTCCCCTTTTAAAATCACAGACAGTACGTGTTTTTGTATTGTTATTAGATTTGCTTATATCCAAAATGAGGAAAATTGGACAGTGGTATCACAGACTAATATCGAAAAAGGCTCTGATACACCAATACTCAGCACTATGTCTTTTTGCTAACCATAAATAAGTCAATCAAGGAGTGTTCTGTATAATGTGTGGGTTCGTTTATTATTTCACTGAGGTTAAAATTTTGTAAAATTTGTTTAATTTTTTTTGCATAATGGGTTTAGTTGGTCATCGTTAAAATCGCCAGCAATTATTAAATAATCTGGATTTAGGTCTAGTGCTTTATAAATAGAGTATTCAATTTTATTCCAGTATTCTATTCCGGCATCCGTAAAAAGTACCTATTAGAATTGATTTTCCTATAGTTTTTATTTCTAACCAAACACACTCAATACCATTTATATTTAACTCAGAACGTGGACGAAAAATAAGGCTTTACTTACATATGCTATAACCCCTCCCCCTTGTTTATCCGTCGAACGCTCGCATCGAATAGAATGGTAAAATCTTTTAATCAACAAATCAGTATTGTCAATATTTGAATGTAGCCAAGTTTCAGTAAAGAGCAATATATCGTAGGTTTTGAGTTCATATGAAATTATGTCAAGTTTTGGAAGTATACTCTGAACATTTAAGTGAACAATACTAAGATTACTAAGATATCTGTCTAAAAAGATTCAGGTGAAGAATTCGATATTACAGAAGATGCACTGGACATGTGAGAAGTAGGACTTGGGTTTGTTTCAATATCCCCACTTAAATACATCAAAATATCATTACCAAAAAATATACAGTAACATACAACTATTCCAAAAACAAAATGTGTTAAACCTATATACATATATGTGAAAAATCTAGTATAAAGCGAGTACACTTCTAGGTTATCTTTATATAAATATTGCTAAGTAAAACAAGACACTTCTCTAGTTAATAATACATAATATATACAAATTACACATACCAGTAACAACATATTTAAGGCTGAATATAAAGATGAAATACAACTATGTAGAAACAAAACAATAGCACATGAAAACATAAAATGTTATAAAATAATCATCAATAAGTATAATGTAATTACAAAAATCTTCAAAAATGTATTAGGAATATAAGCTTGTTTATCATTTATGAATAGTAACATAGTAGGACGGTTGAATAAACCAGTTCTAGCTCGATGATCAAAAGCTGACACAGCAATTTAAACAGAAGGAATTTAGTTATACCTTGATCATTTGGTATTTTGGTTTTCTTTTAATGAGAGTATTTATTCAATTTTTTCAAAAATATTTTTTAAAAATGGAAAATAAAAATTCAAATTCTGTACCAGAAAGTATTTTTTCATTTGTGGGAAAACTGGAGAACCCGGAGAAAGTCAACGGAATTCGATAGGTCTTGATTTGAGAGTGTTAAGCAGATGATGCCTATAAATAACGGACTGTTTGATATGGTATAGTGTAATCTAGAAATACAAAAACATTTTTATACTACAACAGTAGTGTGCAATTCAAACAACGTTCTTGAAGCTGTTTACACAGAAGGTTTAAATTAAACAGACAAGTTAAAGACGACAAGAGCGTTTCTTATTAAATTAAACAATAATCTTGTTGAGACTGCAAATCCCTAAAATACAGAACACTGAAGTCTTCCAAAATCTGTACCATGCAATGTAACTAATTTCGTGTGTGTGTGTGTGTGTGTGTGAGAGAGAGAGAGAGAGAGAGAGAGAGAGAGAGAGAGAGAGAGAGAGAGAGAGAGTGGGGAGAGGGGGATGTATTTTAATTTTGATCACATACATTCCATGATAGTCTAATACAACTTGCTTTGTTTACATTAAAAAGTCCAAAATAGTCTAAACACATTAACTCTCTTAAAGGATGCATTGACTTTTTTTCGCTTACTTTGATGATTGACATTACATCTATTCTTTTTTTATCAAATTTAAACTAAATCGTTTAATTTATACAACAATTTTCATTTATTTAAAATTTGAACTTAAATTGTAATTGATTTAATCGAGCTTTTTTGTTTGAAATATATATATAAAATGACCATTTGAGCTGGCATGAAAAGGCCTTAATTCTACCTTTCAGCTGACACACAAACACACACACACTGACACACAAAAAACACACACAACTTGCATTGTCATAGGTTAACATGGACTTCGCCCAGGGAAGCCACAAATGTAGAGTTTACAACTTAAAGGTTTGGTTTGTTATCAAATGTATAATTTCTCTATTCTTCAAATGTAGATCAGAAGCAACCACAAATTGCAAATCTAAAGAATAAATGATGAATTGTCGGAGAACTACCACATTTATCAATTATACAAATGTCTTTTCTTCTGTTTGCAACGCCAAATAGTATTTCCTATGCTCTTTATATGGACAAAATGGTATATATTTTGCAAATTTTGATCGGAAAAAACTTTTTGGAAACCAAGGATCATATATCTCCAGTCCTGTGGCATAGGTTATTCCCTTTTCTTCTGCATCATTTCCAACGTTCTGCCAAACACTTATACCTCGTTCATCGTCAGTTCCTGAAATAAATGAACATACATGTATAAGTTGAATGGTTAAACACAATGCAGTGTATTTCCGAACAATCCATACCAATAAACAGTGAACGTATCTGTGTGTGATACAGGTATTAATTTTATATTAGAAAATGTTTCGTTTCAATGAGAAGTGAGAAGGACGTGACAGTTGGGAAAAAACGAATTCGCGTAATGTCTGCATATCTTCTAACATCTTCTACGATGTAATATTTCTTCTTCTTCTTCTTCTTCTTCTTATTATTATTATTATTAATCATTATTATTATTGCTACCCATTACCTTAAAAATACAATGCATGTAGAAATAATATAAGAAAAATATTAGCAAATATAAATAAACAAAATAAAAATGAAGCTTCGTTGGGCTGGAAGCAAGTAAAGCATCGGGCTATAGATCCAAGAGATCGGACTTTATTTTACATCGCTTTTGATCTACCAGATGTCAGGATAATCGAGATGGTAACAATCTCTGTCACTGCTATCTCTTTAGGTTAGCACCTAAATGTCGCTCCCTAAAAGCGCACTTGTCAGATCAGATCTATGCATTATACATACCGTCAAATTGACACGTGCTTCAATATGCAAACATAAAGCTTAGAAAAAAGGCTTAGATGATTTCCAATATGGTTAATAAAGAAAAGAGACAGCACTGACGTAATATTTAACCTTGTATGCTCGTACGTTTATTTGTATTCAGTTGAGATAGTTTTGTCGTCATGGTAAAATGCCTTACAATGTAGATTATTCTGTATATGACATCTTTATATCAAAATGTAAAAAAAAAGAAGACAGCTGCTTAAAACGATATACAATATAACGTTTCACATAATAATTTGAAAAAAATATCAATTTGATGTCTTAAAATTTTGAATTGCACTTTTGGTTAATTTCTTTACACAATGTCAACACAAGATTTAAATAGAAAGCAACAAGTTTGTTATTAATATTTTTTGAATAATGGAAAAATTATGTTGTTTCACTTATGTTGTTTCTATACATTTACATGTACCCCCTCTCTCTCTCTCTCTCTCTCTCTCTCTCTCTCTCTCTCTCTCTCTCTCTCATGTGAACGCTTAATTTCTCGAAAACTCACAGAAAATAACTATAAATTTGACAATTGTACATTTCGTAATTTGTTCACAAAGTCATTTTAGCTACCAAAACTAGGTCAAATTAACCTTGAAAAAAAATAAGAATGAAGTTCTGAAAATTACGTAATGAACTTATGTACTAGTACAACAAAACAGACCTGGTAAAGTGTTATCCAGAAAACATGCGAATACCCCACAAGCTAGGTTAGGATTCGCCAGTAGCATCCTTAGTGCATTATCAACACTTTCATTACCTAGAAATTAAGAAAAAAGCATTTCAAATTTTGAACAAAACGCTGATAAATTGGTCAAGGGTTCTTGCTGTAGCCGAGTTACGTGATTAAGTAATAAGTGAATGCCGACGAAATCCCGAAAGTTTATCTTCATACTGATTGGTGTTCCACTAATGATAATCTCTTGATGAAAAAGGACCCAGTGTCCTGAAGTGCGCGCTTAATTATCATAATGCCCCTCAATTCCTAGGATAAGATCCCTTTTCGACACTTTTTTTTCTGTTTCCTTCGGATACTCCGGTTTTCCCCTTAATCCCAAAACTTATTTCTGCGATATGAATGAAAGAATCTTTGGGCGTTAACGCTGTTTCTTTTTTCCATCCTAATTGTTGACAATCAATTAATTCACTAAAGTGAACATATATACTGATATTTTGCTAAGATAACCCGAGATATACAGTTACTAGTAATCGGTCTCCTTAGAACTTTGCCTAGATTTATCTCGATTCAAAACACTTACCTATGTATTACTTAGATAGTGCTGGGGTAAAACGTTATCTTATGTTGCTGAATAGGCTTGATAGGTGGCCATGTAGCTCAGTAGATAAAGCGTCCGTCTGATATGGGAAAGGTCCTGGGTTCGAGTCCCGGTTTGGCCGCTGCATTTTTCCCGTTCCTGTTACATTTGTCGGCTCGCCCGGCTCTGGGAAGTGGCTTATCAAAGGATTGGTCCCAAAGTAAATCTGGTAGTTTCGATCCAAAGTAGGGAATCGAAAAAAGGAAGTGGGGAATGTAGCGCATCGGGCTTCATAGGAGGCCGGCTGCCTCGGTCGTTGGAGCGTCCATTTGGTATTGAGGTACATGATTTGAGTGCCGAATTAGTCGCTGGATTTTTCCCTTTCCCAAGCCCAGCTAGAATATAAGCTTAGAGTAAAATATATAGAGCTGGGGTAAAATATAAATTACCAGTCTGTATTGCATCTGGTGTTGTTTCAATCCAGTGTGGAATCATTAGCCCCACTAAAATGGCTGTCCCCATGAAAGCAAGGTTTCTCGATGAAGTGAGTGAAACGCTTTGTAGATTGGATAAAACCACACCATTAAACATACCAAACATCATTATCATTGAACCACCAAGAACAGGGTACGGTATCGTTACAAAAGCCGCAGCAAATTTCCCTACAACGCCTAAAAGAATATTGATGCACCCAATGCCTATAAAAACATCTCTGCTTGCAACCTAATGAAATGGATAAAACAAGTATTCGGTTAATAAACAACATATTTTACCCCTAAAAATTAATTTTAAACGAGACGAACAATGAAAAATAAGGACATGATCATACCTTTGTAACTCCAATTGCACCTATGTTTCCACCTATTGTCGTATTAGCAGTACCACAACCAACAGCACCAGACAATAAACTACACAATCCTTCTGTTGCAATACCCCGATTAACCGCATGGCTCGGTGGGGGTGGAACATTGCACATTTTTGCGCAAGCATAATAATCGCCGATTGAATCCAAAATTGAGGTAATGGTAGCTATGATAAATGCTATAAATACGGCCGCATTAAATGATGGAGGACCAAACTGTCCTGAAAAGAAAAAGTAATTGGTAAAAATAACAATGGACGATAAAAATACAAAATAAATGTAATAAATGAAGAAACATCTGAACAAAAAAAATGAAGGAACAGGCATCTTGTCGATCAAGTCTGGAAAGATTACCAGATTTGAGCTATCCGTATTCCTCAAAAAGTAAATAATAATAATAATAATGCTATCATCATCATCATCATCATTATTATTTTTATTATTATTATTATTATTATTATTTTTATTATTATAAGCATCTTGTCGATAAAGATTTGAAAGATAACCAGTTGTGAGCCATTCGTATTCCGCAAAAAGTTAATAATAATAATAATAATAAATGAAATAATATAAAATGCATGTAGATTTTTTAATTTTTTCTTTTGTTTTTAATTTGTTATTTATTAATTGTTACTTGTTATTTATTAATTGTTACTTTTCCCGAAATTTATACTTTTAGAACGCTTTGTGCAATTTTGATACACTAGATCTTTTTTGATCAAAAAGAGTGTTAGTTTTGTTTTTAGATACAAATATTTCGGCTTAGAAATCCATCCATTTTTATAAAAAGGTTTACTTATCTAATATAAGTATTTAGCCATGGAACTTTTTAGAGATGGCGTTTAAAGTGCTATAATTCATTCCCATTGTTGTGCAAGGCAAACTGAACAACGAGCGCTTTCGCGATCCTTTGCTCTTTAATGAAAGTTAAAGCACTAATAATGCTATCTGTAAACAGTTTAACAATTATATTTAAATTTTCAATTTTTTAAAAATCTTGTTATTTTAATTTCTGATAGAAAGTTCAAGCACTGGCGCCTTCGACATGCATATCAAGTCTCTTAATCAGCCAATTAATGACGTCACGTGCATATGTATAAGAAAAATGAAAGATACTTGATCAGTAGTAATCAAATTAAGTTTTCTCGAAATAATTTACATCAAATTTTTATATAGTTCTTTATATGGTTGAAGATTAAGTTGAAATGTATTAGTCAATAAAATGTACCAACGATCCTTAAAGGAAGGGAAGTTTAATTATAAAAGTACATGTTCTTAAAAATGTTTTCATCAAAATTCGCAATTTTTAGTTTTAATGATTCTTAAAACTAGTTAATTTGATCAAATAAATACTTCAAACAGGGTTGATAGTAAACTGGATTTGCATTTGTCTTATATGGAACCCTTGCATTTTATTTAGAAAAGTTTCAGGGGATTATGTAGTGATGACTCTTGCATTTTACGCATAATAATAGACACTGGTTTTACAAACCTTTTTAGAAATATAGTCCGATTTTACAAAAACAATTAACAAGAGACAACAGAGCAATTTTCTGGACAGTCTTTGGAAACTTATGGTGTAATACAAGAACGTTTTCGACACCTCTCCATACACCACCCCATCACACACACACACACACACACACACACACACACACACACACACACACACGTTTATATCTATGTACCCATACAAAAATCTTACCTGGATATGGAATATAAAACCAAGTAAAATCTTCTATGATCTGTAAACGAGCATCCGTTCTTGCTAAGTATTGTGGTAATTCCGGGTCATCAGTAAAAACGCCAGCAAACGTACAAATTGCACTAATCAACCAGCCAGTCATAATTGCTATTAACAGCTATATAGAAAATGGTCGTATTTTACTTTTTTCAATTCTTTCTTTTTTTTTTTTTTTTTTTTTTTTTTTTTTTTTTTTTTTTTTTTTTTGAATATCGGGGATTTTTTAAAAAAAAACAAAAGGTTATCTTATTTAAATTGAGAAATAATTATATTAAATTAATAAATAAAATAATGTGGGTGTGACCTAAGGTAAGATGTCCTTTGATCCTTATCCTATTTCAGTGGACCAAGAAACGAAATTAAAACGCATGCCCTGAATAGAATGTCAGGACATACTTGCATCATTTCCTTCTAAACTATTTTAATTATTAGCATGGACTCGAAACGAGAATACTAAAAATTTACCGTTTGTCTTAATCATAGAACCATACTGTTTACAGACCGCTTTGAAGTATTAGTTGTAGAGAGTCCGCCTCGAGAGAGGGATTTTGTGGGTTCGAACTACGGCCGGGACATACATTAGTCTTAAGAATATGAGATACTGCCTACTTGCCTGGCTTGGTTTCTAAAAGCTTCCTCGGCTTTTAACAGCGTAGAATTGCTGATAAAACGTTTAACAACAATACAATTAACATGTTTTAATTAAGGTATTCTTACTAATACATGTCTATGCAATTCTTATTTTAATATACATTTAATATATAAACACATACCGAGAATACTTGATGTAAAGGATACCATATAATTCTACACCCTTTTGACGGTGTCCATACAGGTATTGGCGCCTTTTTGTGTGCTAAATAGAGTGACAAAACAATTGCAATTCCCGCCGTTCTAAAAGGGA
Source organism: Tegillarca granosa (assembly GCA_029721355.1). Classification (NCBI taxonomy): domain Eukaryota; kingdom Metazoa; phylum Mollusca; class Bivalvia; order Arcoida; family Arcidae; genus Tegillarca; species Tegillarca granosa. The sequence goes on along the minus strand of CM056600.1, from coordinate 38,908,479 downwards.
AATTGAAAGCTCAAATTAAAAAGTCATTAATATATGTAGTAATTAAAACGCAAGTACGCCGTAACTGTGTCCGTTTGACCACTATGGTAGTTAAATATGTAGTGTACTAGCCTCGTATGTGGGAGGTTTGTGTTCAAACCCCGGTCGGGTCTGACAAAGAAAATTGGTAGTGACTGTTCTTTCGCCATTTAAAACTAAAAGTCACCGGGTCCGTCGCTGGAGACGACGTCCTAAAACCGATGTCCTTTATCACGGCAGGTGTGGCACGTTAAAGAACTCTCCCTACACATTGCACTAAGCGAACTGCAAAGGTAAAAATTTCTGCCAGTTCACCTGTAGCTGGTCCTCTGAATATATTTGAAATATTATGGGCAGGGACGTGAAAAAAAAAACCTTAAATTAATTAATCAATGTGCTCATGTGTTTGTACGTAAGTTTGAAGCCAAATCGATCCGCAGACACAAATTCTAAAAAGAGACTTATAAAACAACTGAAAGAAAAAACAAATCAAAAAAATCAGATTGGTTCGGATGAGACTTAATAAAAAAATCAGTACTTCTCTTCTTCACAGTAGTATTTAAACGTATTACATGAATTAATTTTTTCGCTTACAGCGCGTTACTAACGCAAAACTTGTGGTCAAACAATCGACAAATCAATGAATCAATCTTGCTTCAATGTACGAAAACGTACATGTATTTGGAAGACAACTCTCAACCGTTTATTTTCGTCGTAGATAGAACAGATCGATAGAATATCTCAAAGTCTATAATTGTACAAAAGAGAGGGAGAATTAGTGAGAAGCAAACAGCCAATGCACATGCTTCCGGTCATTACGACAATCTTGGAACAATACGCTTCTTCTCAAAAGGAATTTACAAAACAGTATACAGGTATTTTAATTGCCTAAAAGGAATAAATCATATTAACTAATATCTCCTTCCGTTACTATGTAGATGTAGAAGAGGTTTACTTATGGTCTTGAGAATTTTGTCAGTCAATTAAAATAAATTATAAACTACTTATTACACTTACAGGCTAGAAATTCCCCAAAATACTTTTGAATACTTTGTTACAGCTCTCATTGTAAAAATTCCACCAAGCAATATAGTCGGTACTATTGTAATAGGTCCAATTAACTTCAACACAACCCCAACTAATCCGGTGGCCCCGACTAGGAAATGTAATATCCCAACAAGGATTAAACAGCCTTCGAACTACAATAGTTATAATAAAAACAATACAGGTACAATAACTCATACAATTCATATTTAGTAAGCTTACTTCGCCTGTCTTGATAAAATAATAATTAAACGATTGTTTTCAATTACAGTTTGGGAATTTGTAATTTTGTAATTAATTTTGGGACAGATGGCGTCAAATTGTAAAAACAAATTGGAATTGCACTGTCAATGACAAATAATGTATGAACTACTAGAACGAATCTAAAATAGATGGTTATTAATTATACTAGTACATGACAGTTTAGATAATAATAATAATAATAATAATAATAATAAGTATACTTTATTATTATCATTATAATTATAATAATAATGATGATGATGATGATGATAATAATTATAATAATAATACCTATTATTATTATTATTATTATATAGTTTAGTGCATAAGGTACATGTAAATACTTATATAAGCACTTAAAGATAAATTAATATATATTTCTGTAACAACAATATTATTATTACAAAACTATATTTATAGTAAATAGTACAATATCAATGGATAAACAAGTTATAGCTTGAGCAATGTATCTCTACGCTTAAATGCAAACCATAAGAATTTTACAACTTTTTTTATCTTGACAGAACCTTTTATCAAGGTCACACGAACTATGTTTGTGTTTTCCGTTGTGTCCTTTTTGTTTTCTTCCTTAAGTAGGCATTAAAGCGTTCAAAATACTGCAAAAGCAATTGTTACTATACTTGGATATGTTTACCAATGAGACTCTCTTAAAAACATCATAATTTTTTGAGAAATCCAGTTTATATGAAGACCGCGAACGTGCGTATTCACGTGCGTATCCATTCTGGTGACATCCATGTTTTACATGTTCCTATTTCAAAATTTCCAATCTTGTATTATGACTTATTAGTTAGAATTCTTGCCTTTCCTATAAGCTTGTTAAATCTGTATTTAGACATATAAAAAACCTTTAAGAATACATTGCTTTTCCTTTTTTATCCTAAAGTTTTTTTGTACATGTAGCTTTGATAAAATCAAGTTGGGGAATTCCTACGTAAGGAAATGTACTAATATTATTGTGAAGCTTTATAGAATTTTAGTTATATTTTATATAATCATGCATTTTTTTAATCATTTTTGTTAATTAAATCGATATTGTACATGTACAACATTTAAATGCTACTTTTAATTAACATTCACTTTTTAAAACTTAATATATCTATACCCTTCAAAGTCGTATTGTTGCTTTCTCGCCTGGCGCTCGGCATTAAAACAATAGGCGGCATGATAATGGTCTGGGGCTGGTTTGCTTGTCTGCGGTATATAACTTGGTGAGCTAACAACTTTCCAAAAAGTTGCCCTGACTTTGCGATTGTACACGACAGACCATTAATACGTTGCCCTCGTAGCGAAAAGCTGAAAAATTACTGAAGTGACATTAAACAACAGGACAACTACAACAAAATCAATGTCGTATCGGATAATAGCAGGTATTTATTTAATAGTGCATAGTAATACAAACACATGGCTGAATATTTTATTAATTTTTGTATATTTTATTGTCACGTGGATCTAGATTAACATGTAGAAGGATTATATATATATTATGAAAATTTACCACTCTCAGGTTTTCCATTATAACTTCTTTTTCTATAAAAGCAGAAAAGGTGCCATTTCCAGACGTTATGTTGCCCAGTGTTTCATTTCCGTAATAAGCCATCACTATAAGAAAGATGAAATAAATGATGCAAAAGTTTGTTTTTTTTTATTAAAGCCACACTTTGTTTTAAAAACAGAAAAAAATTCAATTAATTTTTTTATTTTGTTACTGCACTGTATTTTGCGAAGGGCTGACTAGAGAGAGTTTACAAGAAGGTGGAGCAACGCATGTGTCAAAGTTGCAGCCACTTACGGTTAGACTTTGATCGGAAGCCAATCATAATGTAGATTATTTTTGGTCAGATAAGTATCACGTTAGCCACAACAGTAACTTTGAACAAACTTCAAAAGGAGTTTTGAATATGAAAGGAAAGACCATTTTATTGTGATTTATTTCAATGTATAATTAATAATTTATTGTTATTTTGTATCATAATAAATTTATTATTTTTTAATATAATTAATAATTTATTGTTATTTAAAAATAGATTTTTCCGGGTTTTGACACTCGACAAAAAATAATACCCTATTTTCAGTCCGCGGAAGGTTTAAAAAATAATCTAATAAAACAATATTAAAACACAATTCGGCCTTGGCTTTTCTCCTGTATTTCTGTATTTCAATGATAACGTATACTGAAATGATTTTTTTTGAAGTAGAATTTTACCTAAAGCTTTTTGTTTTGAACATCTATCCGGATCAAGCGTCATAATGGCCAATAAAGGCACCACGTAATCTCCAGCAGAACCTTGGAAAAGTGGCAAACTGAAACAAATAAATAATCTTTAAAGTTAAAGGACTTTTATAAAAAAGGAAAATGCGTGTAGATAAAGTAAAAATAATAAGTTTTAATTTGCATTATAAACGACACATATTATAACATAACTTTCTTTGTTTTTTCTTTGTGATTCCGAAGCACCCGGCTTATGATACTCATTGGCTAATATAATTGCAGAAGTACGCGTGACTGTATCATTCTTTTGACATCCATGCATAGTAGACGTGTTTGCATTCGTGTCCAGCAGTGATCCAGGTTTAGCGCATAGGAAAGGTATATTTTTTCATAATTTATATTAACCACTGCTGGTGGAGTAAAACTCCCCGAGGGTATCCATAACTCAGTAGGCAGTACTTTGTGCTGTCAGAAAATATATCATTTACCAAAATTTTCAGCCGTTTTAATTGTTGAAATTGATTTGAAACTAAGGTCTGTTCTCTCATGCAAAGCATTCCTTAGCTGGATTTGGATTCATACGATTTTGGAACTTTAGATTCATTATTTTTCAACTGTTCGTCTTATGTTTATTTTATGTTTCAAACTTTTCGGCCCCTAGTGTCACTGATGAGTAATGATTTTTCGAAATGTGCACATATGACACATCAAAATTTAGCAGGTATTAGATATATATATATATATATATATATATATATATATATATATATATATATATATATATATATATATATATATTTATGCAATGTGCGTTTTAATCACTGGAGGATTTTTAGGCTAGCGGGATTTTCACATGAGGTGTGAAGTGTTTGTTTGTGGACAGGGTGCCACGGGTATTGTTCACATGAATTGTGAATCATTTTGTGGATAGGGTGCCACGTGTATTTTTATTTCGCATGAGTTGTCAAACATTTCGTGTACATGATGCCACGTATTCGTGTTTCACATGCTTTGTTATTTAATGCCAGGCGTGCATGTATTATAAGTATCATAGAATACTGGTTTGAATTTGTTTTATATCTTCCAGAGTGTGCACTGGCCAATGACAGCCCGTCGCCAAAATTTTATTAGTGGTTCAAGTATGACTTAAAAAAGAAAACTGCTAGCACAGTTATAACGAGTTTATTATGTGTATTGGGTATAGATGGTATAAAATACAAGTTTCCCTTCATCGTGGAAAGTTAAGCAGTGCTGCATGCTTTTGGTGATTTCTTTCGCATGGTAATATAAAAGAGACACTTGTATATTGTTAAATTAATACGAAATAATGTTTCACAAATTGTTGATAGTTGCAAGTTCTCCGTTTTAAAAATGAACTAATCCAAGTATACATGCAATGCTATCGGGCCGTGATCGACAACAGCCAAGGTCATGCGCAAATGAATGCACAAATGAATGTTTAGTGGTTTTGAGATCCCCAATTAGTCAGTATCAGTGTGATGTTGCACAAGCAAAGTTTCTTGATCCCCATAATTCATGTAGAATAGCTGATAGGCTGTGTTGTGACCGTGATTTTTATTCCGTTTAAGTAGATACTTATTTTAATTTATAATATTAGAAGGCCGTAATATTACAGGAATATAATAGAAATAACTTTGTTGTCAGAGGTTTGAACAAGTGCAATGCAGGTGAATCAAAATCTTTTGCTTATCTTGGAGAATTTAGAAATGATCTGCTAGAGTTATTAAGTTCATTTATCTTCATATATAATAACAGAATATGGGGTGTATTAATCAAGTAATTAAAAAACAAATTCAAGTTCTTTAACATTTTGGTGTTGATTAAAGAAGTTGATATGTTGTCAAATAAAGAAAATTATATAAGTGGGTAATTTTTTTTAAATAATAATAATAATAATAATAATAATAACTGGTTGTTTTTTTTTAATTTTGAGATGGTGTTGCCATCTACTTTAAAGAAACATCATTCACTTTAAGGCATAAAACTGTTGCCACTTGTTAAAAGAATAAAGTCGGGCAAGCCAGATACACCTAAAGAATTAGCAAGAATTAATAAAGATGTGAATACAGAGAGTTTGGATATGGATCATGTACAAGAAATAACAGTGGAAAATATGTACGATCTTCTTCAAATGGGGGGTAGAGTAGAGGTACTAGAGGAGGCTCAGTGGGCTTTACACTCCGTCATAATTTTTGCAAATGAATTTAGTCAACCAAAAGGCCAGGACCTTACTGAGACACAAGACGAAGTATGTATATTTTGTTGTTAATTCAATTCTGTTATTTCTTTTTTTTAAGTGATTTTGAAGGATTCTCAGAAATGTAGAATCCTGGAATGTAGACTTTGCCTATTTGCTGATGTTTTTGATTGATATCTCTAAAGGGATTATACGTAGGCTTTGTATTTCCCCTCCAAAGGGTAGTACTTCAGTGGGGTTTTAACATTATAATTTAGTAAGGAAAAATCTCAAGTTTAGAGACATAGTCATTTAGTTAATACAAATGTTATGTGCATACAAACTTTAATCCAAGTCTGTATTTACAAAGTTATTCCCCTTCGATTAGAGCTTTATTTTGAAAGCTTAAAACTTTTCGTATTTATACTTATCAGATACATGTTTGATAAGCTCAAATCATATATGAGCAGGTAGAAATCTGTACATATTATATTTCGGTCTTAAAGTTCAAACAAATAAATATAAAAATAATGGAAATAATATTAAAAATAATAATAGTAATAGTAATAATAAAAAGCTAATAAATAAATGAATGTTTACATATATATATATATTTATATATATATATATATATATATATATATATATATATATATATATATATATATGAATATAAATAAATGAATGAATAAATGAACTAAATATATACATATAATGCTTATGATAATCATAAGATTTTGTTTTATGTTACGTGAAGGTTCCTGGTACAAGTTTAGCTGATACTCAAGACAAAAGGCTTCCTGCACCCACTACTAAAAGGAAAAGGGAATCGGAGTCGGTAAATTTGGAGGATAGGATTGCATCATTGGAGAAGGTGGCTAAATTGGAAATGGTTCAAGGGTTAAAACAGACGGTGATGACACTATGCTTGCAGCAGGAACCTAGTGAATCTCTCATCTTATTGACGGTTGATGAGCTAGCCAAAACTGCACGTAATGTTAGACATGAAGAAGCGGATGTGTTTGAAGAATTGGCAAGACAAGCTAATAGATACCAGGCTAAACTTGATATATCTAACTTATGTGTCTCTGTATTGGGGGATAAAGCTGCAGATGCTATAGGGAAAGCAATTGCAAAGTGTTTGAAAGAAAGTAAATCTGATAAATCTGAGGTGGTGAGAGGTACATCAATTGAGAGTCAGTCAAAGACAGAATCTACACCTTTAGCCAATTTGTATCCAAATAATGCTCAGTTGATGTATCTATGCCTTCAAACACATTTCCCAACAATGTGGTTTGCCTACATATTATAATACAGGTTTTAGAAATCGAAGGCCTAACTATAGGCAAAAATTACAGTACCAGCCTAGAGGTGCTTGCTTGTTTTGTGATAGCACTACTCGTGTAGTTAATAATTATGAGAAAATGAAGGTAGCTGCAGCTAAAAAAGTAATCCTTTAATTCCAATTTTCACATTCTGTTTTGTTAGATTTTGGTTTTTAGTTTTTTGATAACATATTGGTAGGTACCTAACTTTACGTGTTTATTAATCTTATTGCTAATTTTAAGTATTGGTAGATTACTGACATTATTATTGTTATTAATACTGCTGCTAATTTTGATGTGTTTCTACATGGACCTTCTTTGTCTGCAATTCAAATGATTCTAATTCCCAAGTGGTTTTCCACGTGAATTGTAGGTTAAGGAGTTCCTCCTCTTTGTTACTGATGCTGGCTGATGTACGTTAATTTGTTAAATACAAGTTTATATATATATTCACAATCTACAGATAGAGGCCAAGTTTTGGGACAGACGTTTTTCGTTTATACAAGTTCCACAGTGGGAGATTGAGAGTGGATTTCATCCTATGAATGTGAAAGAGCCTGCATGGGTAGCTTTGGGAGGTAGAACTCCTTCACTTACAAGTCGCTATTTTAGTGCTGAAGAGGTGATTAGACATGGCATTACACTTAATATCGAAAACTTTCCACTACGTGACCCTAAGAAATTTGTTTTTCGTCAGATACATCAATTTATCAATTTATTCATGAATGGCATGTTATACTTGATCATTTAAATGATGGACAAATGCTTAGATGGTTGGAAGAGGGTGTTGCTGATTTTGTCTGTCAGTTTTAGGGGAATTTTAAACTGTAGAGCCTTTGACTCGCCCATTCCACCAAGGCAGTATTTTCCAAATGCACTTAATTGTAAACAACATGTTGCATTTATTGCTAGCGAATTATGTGAAAGAATAGCATCAGGATCTATAAGGCTTTTAGAAAAATTAGGTTTTTTCACTCCTCCAAAAGTGATTATGCCCCTTACTGTAGAACCTACTAAACCGCGTTTGTAACATGACGAACGTTTTATTAATTTATGGACAGAGGACCAACCTTTCCATTTAGAAACCTTGAGAGATGTTTATAAGTTGGTTGATATAAACTCACTAATGATTTCATGCGATGAAAAATCGGGTTATGATCATGTTAAGTTATCGGAATCGTCTCAAGATTATTTTGGCATACAGACTGGGGTCTTCTTTATGGTGTATACCACACTTCCCTTCGAATGGAAATTCCCCTTTTGTTTATCAATCCTTTGGAATTTGTGTAACTTCATATATCAGAACTTTAGGTATTCAAAACACTCTCTACATTGATGATAGGTTCGCTGTCACAAAAGGGAGTAAGAGCAGTAATGATACAGATATTGTTCATGAAGCTGAGGTAATGGCATACGTACTTTTGCAATTACTCACTAGGTTAGGTTACACTCTCTCGTTAAGTAAATGCTCACTAATTCCGTCTACTTGTCAGAGGTATCTTGGCTTCCTCGTGGATCCAGTAAGGCAAGCTTATATTCTTCCAGAAGATAAAAAATTGAAGTTTATTGAGTTACGAGAGTCGATACTTAAAATGAAGGAGGTGGATGTAAGGACTTTGCAACGATTTTGTGGAAAGTGTATTTTGATGTCATTTGCAGTTCCAGGTTGCAAATTATTTTGTTAGAGAATTTAAATGCTGCTATTTCGATGGGTATTAAGAATAGCAGGAATGTAAAATTATCTATGTTAATGATTGAAGATCTGGAATACCGGGGAGTTATTGATTCGTGACAAGGTTGTTCAAAATGGAGGCTTGAATTTCATAAAAGTATTGAATGTTTACTGATGCTTCGGGTTTTAGATATGGTGCTTCAGTTAGGTAAGAAGAAAAAAAATTCTTTGGTTGATTACTGGCAGAAAGAGCACTTTAAACCTATTCATGAGAAAGAGGGTGAGGCTATTTTGAGGTGTTTATAGTCACTGGGTAAGATATTAATGGACTCGATAGTTGATTTGTGGACAGACAACATGGCTATTTTTGGTGTTTGGGAAAGTCAAGGTGGTAAAATAGACCTATTAATGTTCTACTAAAAGAGATATTTAGATTTGTGACAGAACACAATGTTGATTTGCATTTTAACATCTTAATGCAGCTAATCAACCCTCCTAGGGGTAGTTAATGTTTTGGATACAATGTTGAGTGAGAGGTCTTGGCATACTGTAGATTTTTTGTATGTTCCACATTCGACGGACTAAATGTCTCTTGACTCGATTTGCATGAAATCGGTCGATGGCACCCCTTTGAGACATGGCCTACTCCACTTTGAGCAGAAGTGTTTTCTCAAAATCTTATTCCATATGTGTTTTCTCCATATAAATTGATTTTGCCAATTCTGTGTTTATTGAAAGAGCAAGGTATTTCTTTTTCAATTATTGTACGAAGAATGTATCCATCACCAGTTTGGTGGCCAAAACTGGAAAATTGTTCAGTATGTTTAGGTGTGAAAGGTGACAGAACTGTCGTTAAAATACCTTCAAAAAAAAGGTTTCGTTCTTGATAATGTGGGTTTTAGGTGGGCATTGTATGTATTAAGAGTAAAATTTTAGTTTTTAATTTGTGTGTGATGTTATTATTGATTCATCTGTTGTAGGATAACTCATTTTATGACATAGATTGGCAGGTAATTTAATAGCGGCCTACTGAATTAGACCAGATTACACTGTCTTCTTCAGGATATAAACATAAAGGTAGTTTGATGGCAGCATTTATTGAATTTTTTAAGAAATGTCCTGATTTTCGTACATTATTATTATGTACACCAGATCATGTTAGAAAGTTTTTGATTTGGAAAGATCACACCGGTACAACAGTTGTTCATGCTATTAACTGTGAATATTTAGGCATGAAGGGGTAATTTTGATTGTCAGGGTCCTCGACGGCTGGCTTTCAGTACATTAGAAAGTCTTATGAATCAGTTGTTAAATATTTTGGATGATAATGGTAGAGGTAGATCTTGGGATATGATTTATAGAAATGGACATCATGCAGCTGTTCCTATTATTAAGTATGAAAAGTTGGTTAAGTTGGAACAGGCTAGGGCACATATATTGCCAAAGCAAGCAAAACCTATAATTTTGTCTAAAGTTATGTGATGTGTGGAGTTACAGCGTAAAGAATTTCACTTAAAGAGAAGTTTGTACTTTTCAGAGATCAGGCTTGGATAAAGTTAGTTTTTCGCAGGGGATAGAGCAACAGACTTTTCAGTTGTTGTTTTGCAGGAAGTAAAATCTCTTGATGATGGGTCTTGATTTGTATTTCAGCAAACGATTGGTAAAACATTGAGGGATGATAAAGGAAAGAGTAATACATTTCTTACAAAACGATGTATAGATGTAGTTGTCTGCCCATTAAGGGTTTGTTGCAATAATTTCAGTTAATTTAATCATGCAATGTGGATTAATCCAGAGGATATTTATTTAGAATTGTTACAGAAGGTGGTAGAGTCTTCGATAATTCAGTTAGCTATTCTGTAGTGTACGAGAGATTACGAGATTATTTATCGACATTACGGTTCTATGAGGGAGATACCCATGACAGTTTTCGGTCTAGTTGTACTATAACAATGGCTTTGTCTGGGTGTGTGGATTATGCTAAACAGGTTATGAACCATGTTGGTTGCTTTGGCGAGGCGAGTGCAGAGTATTTTTCAAGAATTCATACACTTGTGGATTCTAGTGTAGTAGCATCTGTGATATAGAATGAGAGTATTGAGTATAAGTTTAAAACAAAAGCAGATTTTTTTTGCATTAGAAAAAGCAGTTATTTGAAAGTTATTGACATGATATTGAGTGTTTTGGATTCTTAATTAAAAGTCAATAAATCTGCAAGATTTGATGCTTATTGTTTGTAAATAATTATTAATATTTTGCTGCTATATCGAAATGATTTGATGCTTATTGTTTGTAAATAATTATTAATATTTTGCTGCTATATTGAAATGTGTTCAATTGAATATGACATACATTGTGTTTTTGTTTATACTATTTTGAACTTGAATTATGCTATAATACGAGACATTGAGCTTTTTGAAAATTTTTCTAGTGATTACATTTTGTATGAGATTAAATGTTTTGTTCTGTTAAAACATGTACTATATTTTGTTTTGTATACATATTACCCAGTTGTAATACAATATTATATTATTGAATGTTTTGGATAATTCATTAATTTGTGTTTTTTTCAAAGAATAAACATTTAGTTTTTGAATTCTATTTATTTTAAGTATTGGGAGAGAAGTGCACTGGATGTTTGATCTCTTCAATAGAATCAGTTAGAGAAAGGAGTGCTATACACGACATACTCCAGTCTATGGCAAAGTGACTCAGTGAGCTAGCACTTTAACAAAACGCCCTGGGTGTGCGTTAGCACAAAGGCAAACCATTATACTTACTCATACATGCTCGCACGCCCAAACTTTATCAGAGATAACATTGCTCTCGTCGAGTATAGCTTACGCTTAACTGATGCGACGTTAAACAACATTAAAAACAATCAAACAACGACGCACATAACAAACTATCGGGTATAATTTTATAGAAATTAACCATACTAGCTTACCGAATTCCAAAAATGACACAAACAAACGTAGCTATGCCATTCATCACAAACAGTGAACTTAGCAACTGAGCTTTAATTTCATCATCATTCTCAGCACAAGCAACCTCGGCAACGAGGAAAGACATAGCTATCGAACTGGACAAGGAAACCAGGGTTTGCTGTAAGAAAAATGATGAAATTATTGCAAACATTCAATATCAAATATGCTTATTTGCTTCGTTCAACATTAATATTAATGTTTAATTTCTGTTTTTAAATTTTTATTATTTTTTTATTTATTTACTTTATATTTATTATTATTATTATTTTTTTTTATGAGAATTCGCTGTATTTATTTCTTAACACCGAAGATATAAAGTGACACTTAAACTTACACGCACGTCAGGTATTACACTTATTGCATATGTAATGGTGAATTTAACATGTGAATAAAATTAATTTACATCTATGAAACAAACGTTTCAATACCTTGCGTTGGGTTTAAAAGCATTTATAGGATCTTAGTGGCCTAGTGGCGTGACGCGCGCATTAACAATAAAACAACGGCTCTTCACGTCGCAGTTTAAATCAAAATTGAACAGAAAATGGCTCGAGAAAAAATCCATCAGTTCATTTTTGGTGAAAATCAATTGGTCCCCCCTGGTACTCCGTATTCCTTCACCAAATGGATTTTAACTTACTATCGAAAAAAACTATAACTGACCTGGAAGGCAAAGAAAGCTGTCAAATAATTGGAGTTCTTTCATTAATATTGTATAGTAATCTGGATCCCGTCTGTATCTCCACTGGGTTAACATTATCTTCTTTGGTATCCGTTTTCTCAATATCCCCAAGTTGTTGCATTTCCTATTGTCTGTTTACCTTTGAATCATTTACTAGGCCAGATAAAGAGTAAATTATAAAAAAAATCCATGACAGTTTGAGACATTTAAAGAGCGGATACAGACTCGTCTGTTTTGTTTTTAGTGAGTGCACAGTCTGTTAATAATCCAGTTGTTTTTGATTTTATGCACAATATTTGTTCCGCCGTCAACATTTTTAAATATAGAACATGACAATAATAGTCATTTGTTACTTTTTAACAGTGTCATTGTTTAGATATTCAAATGGCAGCTGCATATAAAGCAATTCGCTAAATGCTGTTTTTGGCATTTAATTATTAATAATAAACATTTTGATCCTAAATGAAAATTTTTATTTGTCTTTTTGATGTATATTTTAAAACCATCTTGCTTATTGACTATTCCTATTTGGAAACTTTAAACCTATTCCTTTACATACCGCATTAGGTAGACCTTAAGTCAAAATTTAAACGGAAATAAAATGAAAATTGAAATCTCGGGGCAAAATCTGAGCAAAGTGAGTGATCTACACTCTTAATCCTGCTGTCTTATACCATTTTTTGAATTTAATCATAAAATATATTCAAAAAGTGGTATTTGACAATGTACCACTTTTTGAACGTATTTTTATGATTAAGTTCAAAAAGTGGTATATGACACTGCTTTAATGGAAATAAACGTAAATTACAATTAATTATGGTAAATGTATTTAGGACAAAAGACAGCTATCATCACTAAAAAGGAAACTGATCTCCTACCACAGAAAACACGTTTATACACTTATCTAATTAAGATAGGTCCACATTTGGTTCTTCGACTTTTTGCTAAGGTTTTTTATCGAATTCAGACAAAGAACTATAGTGTATATTGGTGAATTGTGACTTATTGACAAAGAAACTGTGGAGTAAATTTATGAATTGTGACTTATTGACAACGAAACTGCAAAATTAATTGATGAATTGTGACTTATTAACAAAGAAAATGTGGAGTAAATCAATGAATTGTGACTTATTAACAAAGAAACTGTAGTGTATATTGATGAATTATGACTTATTAACAAAGAAACTGTAGTGTATATTGATGAATTGTGACTTATTAACATAACACTGTAGTGTACAACCCATGACGGGTTTGAGACATTTTAAAAGCGGATACATACTTGTCTTTTTAAAGGAAATAGACGTAACTTATAATTAATGATAATAAATATAATAAGGATAAAAGGACAGTTACCGTCACTGAAAAGGAAACTGATCTCTTAGCACGGAAGACACCATCGATTGAGCTACCTAGCGTGTTTATACACTCATTTAATTAATATAGGTCCACATTTGATTTTTCGACTTGTTGTTAGGGTTTTTATCGAATTCAAAGAACTATAGTGTATATTGATGAATTGTGACTTATTAACAATAAATATATATAAAGTTAATATGGATTTTTTATATATTCTTGTCACGTTGGTCCGGACGGAGGTTTCTTTTCTGTATTAGACCACTTAAACCGAATTATTTTTGTTACAAAGAGCCGTTGATGACAGAAATAATTCAGTCTATAAACCACTTTATTGACTTAAATATATTGTTCTAACGGTGTATTTAAAAAAAAAAACAATAATAAAAATGTTTCATTTTTTCATGCAGTGTCTACTGACCCATATCTTCTAAATAAATGGCAATTTATGCTACGGTAAATTCGTTCCGGCTATGTGCATGGACTCAGAAAAACGAGTCAGTAAAAATTCATAAACTCTTAAAATGAAATCACTGTTAAATTGTACATTTAAACACTATACAAAACAACACGCTTAGAGGAGAAAGTATTATTGATTCATCACATCACGCTTCGCATTTTAGAGGAATCGGAAATGTCAATATCACATCGATTATTAACCAATCAAATAAAGGCGTAATCCCACTTAGCCAACATTTTAAAATTTCTTATTCCCACGTAGCCAACATTGTTATATAGACAATTAAGATCTCAACTGGAAAGTTTTTGTGAAAGTCTTTTCAGGATACTTCTTTAAAATATGATAAAACAGTTTAAAGAATGTAATGTTAATTATAAATGCCTCATGCAAAAAAAAATTTGAGAGTTTCTATAATTAAAGCTATTTTCACATTACTAAATACATGTAATTCTGCCACCTAATTTTAAGGGAGGGAGTCTGTTCTTGGCATTTGTGCATTTTACCATTTTTCTTGCTTTGTGTTTTTTTTCTATGCAATCCACGGTCAGTTTATGTTACACCTTCTGTCGCCAACTAAATCTAAAACAAATGATAACTCAAAATACTACAACTTATATATATATATATTCGATGTAAAATTCAAAATCAAAATTGCTAGATAAAAAATTTATCTCTATATTTGTTAATCTTGTAATTTTTCTTTCAGAAAGAGTTGGAATTGTTGTTTCAAAATGTTAATAATTGTTTGATTTCGCTATTTATAAAAACCGCTGTCTTATGATATTAAACCTTTGATGGGTAACGTTTTGATATATCTCGATACTGAACCATTTGTTAAAAGAAAAAGAATTAATTTTTATTCAAAATAAAATCTTGACTCATTAGCAAATTTTTTTCAATCATTTTTCACATCAGCAATTTTCAGCTATTCGCGACGATATAAAGGTTAACAATATTTAAGGATTTTTTAAGAACAAGTTTGTGTGTGCGTGATTTGCTAGATTGTATTATATTCTGTTATGTACTAGCGTACACTCAGGGCTACGTTTGGTGAAGGTGCTATTTCACCTATAATGCAGACGACTATACCACTCCAAAAGTCACATTATATCGACAACAAATCGATGCTCTGTCTCTTAAATGCTAATCTTAAGGCGAGGAAGCTGCATCCGAAATTAAAGTTGTGTAGTACCCGGCCGGGGTTCGACCCCCCCTTGTCAACATCCCGCTCTCGGGGCCACCGCTTGAACAATTAGCCACTGACAATCTTATTTATGTTTACCAGTTTGTTACCATATTTAGTTTACGACAAAATGGGATTCTTTAATTGATTTTTTAAATTGGTTCATTGAGTAAATATATTTCAACACTGTTCCATTATCATTATCAATACACCGGATGCTTAATGTATTAAGCACTTGTTGCATCCCTCCTATAGGAGAAAATAGTACTTTATCAAAGTTGTCAAAGCGATAATATTTAAATAATATCCATATATAGTTCTTAGAAATGGCTGAACTAACAATCCAGTTTTTTCTGGTTTTCACAGCAGTTTTGGTAAGTGTCATCATTCTTTATAGCTCACACAACAGAACATACAAAATCATCTTTAAAGTATTGAATGAATAAAGCACTTCCAAAATGCGAAGGATACGAAATATGCCAATAAACAAATACTTGGCGTTATATTATAATAACAAAAAACGTTATGGATCTAAATTTATGATAAATTTATTTCTTACGTTATGAAAAGTTTATTCAACAAATTCAATACTGATAAACTCCAGAATAAATGAAACCTTTCGTACGATTTTTGCATTTACAGGTATTAATCTGAGGGTAAGACAACCCATGAAAACGAAATGGAATTCAACATCGGCAGAAAAATTAGAAATATTACTATGAGAAAAATAATGTCATCAAAAGTGAGAATGGCTTGAATAACAGCACCACATCGTCTTGGCAAAGATCGACTCAAGCGACCAATCGTGGAATCGTGTTTTGTGGAAATCTAGGCCATTCCCCAAGCAGCGCAGTTATTAGCTCTTGTCTACTGTCGTCTCGGCCAATCCATGCGTTGAATAATCTCATCTTGAAGATACTAATCCACAACACTTGCTTTATGAGGTCGGGCATTATCTTCCAGTCAAACTGAAGACTATCGAAGTGACCGGTTGCACCAGCGAAAGATTTAACAATAAGATGCAGAATTCCATTCATCTCTATACCGCACATCTTTGAGGGACCCGAGAGGAAACTCGTGTAGCTCGTGTAACTTGTCTGAACTGATTGTTTAACTGTACAATAGATTCAGACCTGTTTCATAGAGCCAGGTTACCAAGATAACGATTCTCTCGGGCTGTAGTAGCTTTTGGTTGACCTTATCGAGGCCTTTCTGTGAAACTGCTAATGTTTAAATCGATTCTACAGCTGTGACACAACACTTTGTGACACATTAAAATGTTGTGCAACTGTCCTTTGGCTCTGTGTAAATTGCAACATTACATCTGCTGGGCATTAACACTTGCAGTCAGGTGACGACGCATAATGGTGAAAATGAATAAAAAGGTTAACATATGCCGATAGATTTTTTTTTTTTTGGAACAAGCATAAACCGAATGGCATTCAGCTTCGAGTTTTTTAAACCAGTTTTATTTGAACCCCATACTAAAGTATACTTTTATAACCTTCGGGCTTCTAATAAATAAAACAAACATACCAGTCCTTGTCCATATCACAATCCCAAAAACAAAGTAAAAACTTTGCAAACAGAGAATCATCCTCATCCATCACATCAGAGATGCTTGGATAAGGTGGGGGAAACTCTTCCATCAGCCCTTCGGCTGTATTGGGTTAACTAATTAGCAGATTTCAAAGTGTTGTCAACAATTAAAACACATGTGTATATACAACATATTGTATTCTGACAATTAAATCCGTTTGGATGAATCCAAAGTCAGCAATTGAATATTTTTGGAATCAATTTTTTTTTAAAAATTTGATTATTAGGTGCTTTCTAGCGCCAAAACGTACATTTATCTAAAAGTATCATAATAACTGTAAAAACCTTTTGTTAAAAATATAACATGTACAGGATCTATATATAGTTGAAATAAAAGACTAGAACTAGTTTGAACCAAGTTACATTTCATAACAACAAATTACAAAATAAATTCAAAATATCCGTAAATCCATTGGTCAGTATCTAAAAACATCCGTCATTATCCCCAAACCTATATCCACCCTACTGTACTTATGGCATATCATATCTTCGTGTTACAACCGATTTGGAACCAGTTATTATTCAATGCTGAAAAAATTTATTGTTATACATAATAAATTTTATTAAGTTCTTAAACTACTTACTAAAAAAAACACCTTCAACATAACTTTTATCAGATTGTAAAGTATTTCTTTGATAAAATTTGTAAAATGTATTGATGTATTGGCAGATGACCACCAAGCTGTGGATAATACTTGTTTCAGCGGTACACCCTGATTTAAGGCTGCAGAAGTTGATGCACCTCGAACTGAATGAGACTTAAAAATGTTTACATTAATACCTGCATTCTGCATCATTTGTCTAACCCATCTAGCAACTGTTGATGTACCAACAGCATTTCCAGTTTTAAAAGATATTATTAATTGTCTACTTTTTCTTATTTTTGGTGTTCGGCGAACATACTGCCTTAGTGGTCTGACCGCACAAAGTTTGACAGAACTGTATACAAACAATTCGACAGAATAATAAGAACAAGAGGGTCTTGATGTCTTCATTAGCTTGGGAATCCTGAATATGACCTTGTCGTGAAGATTTTGCATAAAATCTAAATGTAGACCAACAATGCTCTGCACTCTCTGTGCTGTCGTCAGAGCTAAAAGTGCAATTAGCTTCTTTAACAAAGTAGGTAAGTCAAGGCTGCTAAGTGGATGCAGCTGTCTCTAGATATAATTCAGTAATATTGAAAAAAACCCAACTACATAGGTATCTAGGTCGTGGAGGTTTATAATTGAAAACGCCCCTCATTAATCTCTTCAAAATATTACTATCAACGAAGCGTTATAGCCTAAAGAGGCAAGGGTTTGAACAATCATACTCTTATGTGTGTTCACAACACTATAAGATTTGTTATTATTTAACAAATGAGTGAGATAATTCAAAATTTGTGTTTCAGTAGGTGCAAAGGGATAAACTTGGAATTCAAAACACCAAGATATCCATTTTTTCCAAGCCAAATTGTTTTGTTTATTTGTGGATTGCTTTCAAAGAAGACAAGAAGACTTCAAGAGCGTTTTTTTTTAAATTCTTTGCATTTCAAGGTGTTTCCTGATGCATGACATGCCATCAATTTCAGCCTGTTTCCCATTGGATGAGGCTGATTCGTTGGAGATGACAATAGAAATTTTCTTGTTGGTAGCCTGACTGGAAAATCTATTAACATTTCTAAGAGAAGACGAAACCAAACCTGATTTCTCCATAAAGAAACGAATAAAATTATATTTTACTACCTTGTCTTTCAAGTTTGGCAATATTGTTTAAAAGTTTGTTTATAAGGCATAAAGGAGAAAAAACATATGGTAAGAATGTAGACCAATCCAATTCAAAAGCATCAAAAGAAAATGCAATAGGATCAGGCTGCAATGAAACAAATTTCTTTACTTTATTATTTAGTTTGCTTGCAAACAAATCTACATCAGGTTGAAAAAACTGTGAACATACTCTTTCAAATATAATTTTGTCAAGAGACCATTCACCTGATGATGTAAAATTTTTGATAAGAAATTAGCAGATACATTAGATTTCCCTGCAATATGTGTTGCAGATAAATGAATGCCTTCATCAATGCACCATAACCAATTGGTTCTAGTAAGCTCATTCAAGCGTGAACCTGTGCCTCTTTGCTTGTTTATATAATAAACTGTGGTCATATTATCTGACAGAATTCTGATGTGCATATTAGTAGCGTGAGAACATAAACTGCAAAGTGCAAAATAAACAGCTTGAAGCTCAAAATAATTAATGTGACCACACGTCATTTCTTTGGCAGACCAAAGACCTTGGGTACTTGTTTCCTCAGTTTTAGCACCCCATCCAGTGTTTGAGGCATCTGTTTCAATTGTTAAATCTACAGGTTTTGTTTTGATGAATTGCCATTAAAAATTTTAACATTTTCCTTCCACCATTTTATCTCATTGAGAGATTTCTGAGACAGTACTGCATAATCATCATAATCAAATCCATCATGCAAGAAACTTGTTTTTTTTTTTCTTTTTCAATATTTCTATAGAATAAAGCGCCAAATTGACTGCTTTTTATGATGAAACTATCAAGCCAATCATTCTAGACTCTGTTCTTATAGTTACTGAAGATGAGGTTAAAATTGTTGAAGCTAAAGTGATTATATAACTGACTTTTCTTCAGTAAGAGCTATGGTAAAACTACCAGAATCTATAACATATCCCAGATGTGTTATAATATTAGATGGAATGAAACTTGACTTTTCATTATTAATTTGGAAACCACATTTTTCAAAAGTTTCTTTCAATACTTAACTATGTTGAAGGCATACATCAGCAGATGATGTCTTGACAAGTGAATCGTCAATATAATAAAAAGCAGTTATGCCTATGCTTTTTACATATGCAAAAATTGGTTTTAAAATCTATGTGGGGTGATGAGGAGCTGAAGAAATGCCAAAAACTAAAGAAGTGAATTGCCATAACTGATTTTTCCACCAAAATCTAAAGAATTTTCTATATTGAGAATGAATTGGTATGTTAAAATAAGTATCCTTGAGATCTATAGAGCAGAAAAAAAATTATTTTTGTTAATATTTGACAGGATAACATCTAAAGTTTCCTGCTTAAATTTAAAATGATGGTAAGAAATAAATTCATGAAGACTTTTCAAATTTAAAACTGACGGAATTTACCATTCTTTTTCTTAACTAAAAATAAATTTGAAATATATTGACCATCTTCATAAACACATGGTTCTATTGCGCCTTTGAGCATTAATTCTTTAACTTCAATGTCTATGAAATCAATCTTATATGAAGTGAATGGAATTTGTCCAGGAATATTACTCTGACAAGGCAATTCATCAAACTCAATTCTTAATCCTTGGACAGAATCAAGTACCCAATTGTCGTCTGTTAACGTTTTCCAAAAATCCAAACAAGATTTTAATTTACCTGATGGACTTACCAATCCGTCAACTACTCGTCCCGAGGCTGTGTGGTCTGAACATTGTTTGTCAAGGACTGACTGGCACCTCTGCCATGACCCCTACGATCTCTCCTGGTGGGGTACTGTCTGGTTTGTGCATATTGGCCTTGATACCTGGGGTATACGTATTGATTGAATTGTCGGCGTGAAAAAAAACGCCTCTGATTAATAAAACCCCTGAATTTATTTCGTAAAGAATTAAACATTTTGTTTGATTCATTAATTTCTTTTGGGTAAATCATCCCCAAATAAAAAAGATGAGATAGGAGTCTCTTTGTTACATAAAGAATTATATGATTTTGGCAATAAAGGCCTCATGAAATAACAGCGTTTAGACGACAATTGTTGAAAAGAGTTACCAAGTAAACTCGTGGCATCACATAGGAGTGGACGAAATTTTTTTCGGCTTAACATGCCACCACACCTAGCCCCATTGCAATATTCTTTTGGACCTCTTGTAATTAAGAGTCCCTAGTTTGAGCCTGTCGAAGCAGTTTGTTCAAGATTTATTTTAAAAGGTAGCAAGTTTTGAATTAATTTCTGGACCAAATTTGTCCTCCTGAAATGTACAGGAACATCATAAATGTCCTGATCCTGACTAGCATTAGAAGTCTTAGTATTTAAATTATTCCCTGTCGGAAAAATCTCCGAATAATCATCTGGTTCAGCCTGTTTCATCAATATAAAACGAAATATAAAAATCGCCAATGTTATAATCGTCCTGGCCGAAACCATCATATTCAGGGTTATAATCTCCATAATCATGATAATGGACGTCATAATCCTTATTTTCTACTGTCATAGCAGGGATAGAATTAGTTTCGTCTATGAAAAGTCGTCTATTGTTAGGTCTCTTACCTTTTTTGTAATTGTATTAGGACCTGAAACGGTTTCATTTTCATAAGAAAAATCTAGGCCTGTATCATCGGCTCTCCGTTTACGGCCCGCGGCCGAACTATGTATAACATATGACTCTAAAGTAGATGCTACTTTATCGAGCCTTGACTCAATAGTTCCAAGGCGATTAGAAAAAATACTATTATTGTTAGAAAAAGCATTAACATTATTTTTATTCACCTTAGAAATAGAATTACTGACAACGTCAGTAGCTGCTTTATTTCTAATAGCGACGACAGTCGCCATTATTGTTTACATTGAAAATATGATGTTGTCTGCCACTAGATGGCGCTCTCTCAAAAGTCTATTAACGAGATTAACATCAGGACGACGTCGACGACATTTTCAGTTTTAACCAAAATCACAGTCCTTCAACTTGAACTCAGAAGGATGAATTGACACATTGTCCTCTTGTGGTTCAAGAGAAATAAGGTTACCCGTACTTCGTGTTGTTAAATCAGAATTATGATAAGCACTAACAGAATCACGGTGTGATTTGTTCGTTTTACTATTATGTTTCCTAGAAACCGCGGCAGGTTTAGAACGCATGCTAAACCTTATAAACTGAAATAAACGAATAAAAAAGCAAAAATACAAATTCTTCAACATTACAGTACTTGTATGTATCGTACCAACGTGCCTATGAAATAAAAAAGCATGGACTGAGCTTAGGGCTCTCTATTTATACTAGTACAGCAATGGACACCGGTATATCACGAGTTTTTAATCGCTTGAATACATACCGATCCATGTGCCTAACAGTTGAAATACTGCAATTAGTTAACCCGAGATAGCCGAAGGGCTGATGGAAAAGAACTGTATTGATTCTAGTATAATATGAAGACAATAAGATGTTATATAATTTAATATACATCATATGATTTTTCTGTAAACAGTGATCGTTAACTTGTTTGTTCAGTATAGATAAGCATGAGTTAAACAGATTTTCAGAATTACAATTAGCTTTTTTGGAGGGAAAGTAATTCGTTTCCTCATTGATTCAAATAATAATGTACAAGAGGTTAGTTTATAAAATATTAATCAACAGAGCTCATCGCCGCCGTCACCACTACCACCACCACCACCACCACCACCATCATCATCATCTTCATCTTCATCATCATCATTACCTATTCCAAAACCACCAACACCATTATCGTCATTATTATTATCACCATCAAAACATCGCATTAGATAGCTTGTTATGTTAATTTAAGAATCTTAAAGGATAATGCTTCTTTAACGTTCATTTATCACCAAATACAAATAATGGGAACTTAAAACGACTGTTTCTGTTAAGCACCAAAAAGCTCTTTTCTCGTCAGATTTTCACAGGAGGACATTTTTCATTTTTAAACATTTTTGTACAACAAATCTATATATTATGGTGGCACAGAGGTGACATGAAATTTATTTTTCCTATTACGTACGCACGTAGTAACCAATACGTGCGCACGTATTACTTATTACGTATTGAAGGTTTAATTTACTTATATCGCCACCAACTACATGTATACACTATATTTTAATTACAGATAATTATGATTGTATAATGCACTTTTATAATGCTTTGCCCTGACGTAATAATCTCTCTCTCTCTCTCTCTCTCTCTCTCTCTCTCTCTCTCTCTCTCTCTCTCTCTCAATAGGGGGCTCGGTGGCCGAGTGGTCTGAAGCGCTCACTTATGGGGTGCAGTCCCTCTCACCGCATAAGTTCGAATCACAATCAGGCAGATCTTAGTGCGAGAAAATTTGTCGTTTCGCTTGCCGAGTTCTGTGGTTTGCCGCGGACACTCCATTTAATAGGGGAAAAAAGATTTACAACGAGATACAATCTCGCTGGAAAGATCAAACCAGTTATTCTGAGAATAGCTTACCTTGAAAAAAGAATGACTTAAAATTTCTTAAATGGCAAATTCACATATAGAAGCACAACTTTGTCTTTTCCTGTATGCACGGCACGAAAGGCCTATAAATTCAGCTGTTGAACTGAGAAGATACAAATTTACAATAAAATCTGTCATACTGTCATAAGTACTATTGATTTACTGTATGTTGCTTATATATTGATACTTAAACATTGTTTTACATTCGTTCTACGTTTTGTATAGCTATGTTACCTCAAAAGTGACCCCGGGGGCTTATTTTTCAACGTTAAAAATTGAGACCAGCTGTGTTGAATAACGACCCTACGCCGTTGAAAACTGAACCGGATCCTGAAATTTTGATCGGTAGACCAGGTCTAAATTTAACAGGTTAAAACAGATGATAATGAATTGACAGATAATAATGAATTGATGTTTGCTTTTTTGTAGTTGTTGGGTTTTTTGTGGCTTGTATTGGGGGGGGGGGTTAATAATTGTACATGTGCAATAATATTTTGGCTGCATTGTATGATTGTTTTAAATTTAATGGCTAATTAAACTTGTTTATCATTCAAAATTGGCGCTATTTAATGTACTTTCTTGTCTCGTTGGGCAGTATTTTCGTTGTATAGTGTATTACAACGTGTTCCTGTTGCAAAGTACATGTATTAGCTACAAATCCCTTTTTTCTATTTAGTTGGTCTACAATCGTCTACCAATTTTCTGTATTAGTAATCATCTCCTTGAGACTTTTGACCAAGAATTCTGAAGTCTTAAATATGTTGAGGGAGAGGCCGGGTGTATGCAAAATTATTATTAACTTTTTTTAATTTTGTTTAGTTTTTTTTATTACTCTCGTAAACCCGTGGATTTATTTCTTAGTGGATACATGTAGAACCTGGAAAATCCTCACTCTCTCTCTCCCTCTATAAAGAGACGCACTGATTCACCAAAAAGGTTCGAATACCATTCGGGACAGATTTTAGTGTGAGAAAATTTGTTGCAGAAGGTCGGTGTTTATTCTTCTGGAACTCCGGTTTTCTCCACCATCCCTGAAATGACCGCCTCGATATAACTGAAAAAATTTTGACTGGGGCATTCAACTCTAATATATATATATATATATATATATATATATATATATATATATATATATTTATAAAGTTTTCCTAGAGATTATTGAGGATTTCTGATGAAAACCGAATTTCTAAAACTATTCACTAATCACAATGAATACATCTAAAAAGTAATACTTTGTTAGTCCACTATTTCCCCGAAATACCATTGTGTTTGAAATATTATCATAAAATATTCTTAATAATTTCTGGGAATACTGTAAGTAAATTTGATTTTTTTTCTCAAAAGTGAAATAA
Source organism: Tegillarca granosa (assembly GCA_029721355.1). NCBI lineage: Eukaryota > Metazoa > Mollusca > Bivalvia > Arcoida > Arcidae > Tegillarca > Tegillarca granosa. The sequence continues at coordinate 38,883,903 of CM056600.1, read as the reverse complement.
CTGAAAAAGTAACGAATAGCTTTCTCCACTCATTTTTAGCTCAGATGAGCTATTGCTATCCATCTTCGTTCGTCGTCGTGCGTCGTGCGTAAACTTTTTACATTTTAATCTTCTCATTAAAACCACTGGGTCAAATTTTATGAAACTTGGTAACCATCATACTTCGGTGAAGCCCTTTCAGATTTGTACAAATGAAAGAGTTATGTCCCCTTGGGGCCCCATAAGGGGAAATTGTGAAAATGTTTAAAAATCTTCTCCTCTGAATGTACAAGAGATATACCCTAGTAATTTCATTTATAACATCCTGAGGTCATGTAATTTCAGATTTGCACAAGTGGTAGCCATGGGGCTCAAAATGGGGGTACTGAGTGAGGAAATTGCTAAAAATTATATATTTGTCACTTTATTTTGAAAACTATAAACTTTTTGTGTAGGCATGTATATAAGAATATTGTAGGTATTGCAACAACGATCATTTTGATATATGGTTCAAGGTCATATGTTCAAAGGTCAAGGTCACAGCCGCAAAAGAAGACTTAAATTGCTAATTATCTTGAAAACTATTAACTTTTTGTATATGCATGTTTATCATAATATTGTAGGTATTGCGACGATCATTTTGATATATGGTTCAAGGTCATATGTTGAAAGTTCAAGGTCACAGCTGCAAAAGAAGACTTAAATTGCTGATTATCTTGAAAACTATTAACTTTTTGTATATGCATGTATAATAGTATATTATAGGTATTGACATGACGATCATTTTGATATATGGTTCAAGGTCATATGTTGAAAGATCAAGGTCAAAGTGCAAAAGAAGAAATAAATTGCTGATTATCTTGAAAACTATTAACTTTTTGTATAGGCATGTTTATCATAATATTGTAGGTATTGCGACGATCATTTTGATATATGGTTCAAGGTCATATGTTGAAAGTTCAAGGTCACAGCTGCAAAAGAAGACTTAAATTGCTGATTATCTTGAAAGTTATTAACTTTTTGTATAGGCATCTATATTAGAATATTGTAGATATTAACATGGCAATCATTTTGATATATGGTTCAAGGTCATATGTTGAAAGGTCAAGGTCACAGCTGCAATAGAAGACTTAAATTGCTGATTATCTTGCAAACTATTAACTTTTTGTATAGGCATGAATATCATAATACTGTAGGTATTGTGACGATCATTTTGATATATGTTTCGAAGTCATATGTTAAAAGGTTAAGGTCACAGCTGCAAAAGAAGACTTAACTTGCTAATTATTTTGAAAACTATTAACTTTTTGTATAGGCATGTATATTAGAATATTGTAGGTAATGACATGGCAATTATTTTGATGTATGATTTAAGGTCATATGTTGAAAGGTCAAGGTCACAGCTGCAAAGGAATACTTAAATTGCTAATTATCTTTAAAACTATTAACGTTTTGTAAAGGCAGGTATATTAGAATATTGTAGGTGTTGACATGACGATCATATATTGTTCAAGGTCATATATGTTCAAAGGTCAAGGACATAGTTGAACAAGTATACTGAGATTGGTAAATGATTTGGAAATTATTCAGTGCACTACAGTTACTTCATGCATATTATATAACCTACTTATAAATGAAATGTTACTGGATATATTTCTGATTAAGTTTCGTGGCAGTTCTTAACTTGAGAAAACTGAATATATTGTCTATTGCACTTTGCAAACAATTTTGGACATATCCTCAGGTGAGCGTTAAGGCCCATGGGCATCTTGTTATATTCGGTGATCCATTGACAGTGAATATCATAACAAAAGGTATCTAACATGCATTCTAAAGATGATTAAGGTAAATTTTAAACTAACGAAGGAGAATTGACGACTGAAAGTGGTAGATTTAAATACAACCAGCAGAAGAAATAATTCAAATAAAAGACCACACTTGAGTACCCGAGACCAAATACATAAACGACACGATATAGGCTGCGTGTGCATGCTACATAATTAATGAATGGTGTGGTTAAACATTTTTAAAGTACTGTACAGGAAGAGATCTCGGGAAATGAATATTTAAACATTGCCTTTCGTGTACTAAGTTATGATTTACTGATTTCTATCTAGTTTTATTCTGGATTAGACGCTTTTAAACATATAGATATATACAAATAAACATATATAAATATGTTGAACAACGTCACATCATAGACAGATCAAAACTCTGTAGTTTGTGGGGAGGGTCAATTTTCAACAAAATGAGGTCATAATTTGTCGAGGACAAAAATTATCAATCGTTGAAAAATGACCCCGGGTATAAATTTATCGAATTTTGGTCTCGATTTTAAACGTTGAAAAAGCAACCCCGGTTCAATATACAACGTTGAGATCAATTTTCAACCCGTGTCAAAATACTTCATTACAACACGGCAGAATACTATATCGCCATGGCAGATTAGTAATTTTCAATGGCAAATTAGTAATTCACCACGACTACTAACTTGCCATGTCGAATATGTAATTGACCATGACAGATTAGTAATTTGCCATGACAGGTATACACAATGTCAACTATACGCTTTCGTCGCAAGTAAAAAGAAATCACACCCAAACGAGAGAAAAAAAATTAAGATTAATGATTGGAGGATAATAAAACTACGCACGCTTTTTAAAAAATCAGCATAATAAAATGAAAAGCACTAACAAAACATGTATCTATAAGCCATCCAGGAATATTTAACAAACATACATATATATCTTTTATATGAAAACCGCAATTCAAGCTAACTAATTTGAGAGATATATTTTTAGACGTGGGGAGGTCGTAATCAGGGCCACAATCAGCTTTCAATTAGTCCCGTCATCCCTCCTTCTTCAGTGTTAACAGTCATTGTGCTGAAGTTTAAAAAGTTGACGGTTATATATGGTTTAACCGGTAACTGAAACCAAACTATCAATCAAATTTACGCCCTCACCCACCCATCCCAACTGATGGATGAAACCTTTGCGTGGTTTTTCTTGAGACTATATTTGCTGAAACAGTATAATATAAAGAGTACCGATGAAATAAGAAAATGTAAGAAAATAATCCCTTTATGATACAAATTACTTATTAATTTTATTTTAAGAATTACAAAATGACTTCATATCATTTTTGGCATTTTTTCTTTTTAGTGATGATTTTATTCTAACAGATCGATTGATTAATTTAATGAGGTTTTACGTCCCAATCAAGAATATTTTACTTATTTCAAGACGTCAACAGCTATTGGTGAAGTGGCAGAAATTTTGACAATGTGCAGGGAGAGTTCTTTAGCGTGTCACGCCTGCCATGACATGGGGCATCTTTATAAGGTCCCCTCCGAAGGATCCCGTGACTTTCATTTCTAAATGCCGAGCGCTTGGCGAAAGAACAACCACTACCAATTGTTAAGTCTTGGTCAGATTTTGTGGGATTTGAACCACAAACTTCCACATACGAAGCGAGCGCTCTACCAACCGAGCTAAAGTAGTGGTCTACTCTAAAAGAAACCCACTGTAATATTATATAACCAATGACATTTAAGCTGAATAATTTTTCTAGCCACGTGAACTCGTAGAACCATATGCTGACAATTATAATCGAGATAAGACTGTGCTTTTAAAATCACAATTAGCGGTTATATGAAATGGATTGTTTATTTTTCATTCTATACTTGAATGAATGGCTTATCTGAAGAGTTGAGTAATCTCGTTTTAAGTCACACTGTACAAAATGCAGCATTTAATGAAAATTCTTATTACTTTGCAGAATACGAATACATTTGACAAAGTGGAATATATCTGACAGTTTTCTTTATTATAACATTTGTTATATATATTTTTGGAAATCAGAACGCTAAAAATGAGAAATTCCACGAATGTCACTACTCATATTGTTGAAGAATATCTTGCACAAAAGGTTGAGAAATATATATGGAAGATAATACCACCAATTATGATAGGTTTCGGGAGTATTGGTAACATTTTAAGCATCATTACTTTAGTGGGACGACATAAGCTCAGAAGACATACATGTTTCTTGTTTCTAACGGTTCTTGCGATTGCAGATACATTGGTGTTGTATTTAGGATTACTTCGACAGTGGATCAGGCATGTTTTTAATTGGGATATAAGAAAAACATCTGTTTTAATATGTAAAGTGCACGTGTATTTAACCTATACGATGGTTGATTTTTCAGCTTTTATACTAAGCGCTGTTACAATTGAACGAGTTGTTATGGTATGGTTACCACACAAAGGGAAAAGGTTGTGTAAGAAATTCAGAGCGGGTGTTATCATAACGATTGTAGCAATATCGCTAGGTTTGTTAAATTCACATTTCTTATACGGAATGGGACGGACCCAGATAAAATATGGTAATTTAACGTATATTCTATATTGTGACAGTATCCACAGTGATTATAGCGATTTTTTGGACTACGTATGGCCATGGATAGATTTTAGCACTTTTTGTGTCATACCCTTTGTAGTTCTTTTGGCGGGAAACATATTCATCGGTGTAAAAGTCGTAATGTCTAGGCGTTCGCTGCAGAAAAACGTGAATTCTGGGGATTCTGTTCAGGTGCGGTACAACACTGGTTATATGTCTTCAATGAACCTTGTTTTATTTTTACTGAATTCTGTCTTTCTTATTTGCAACACACCGATAAGTGTTTTCTTAATCGGATACGTACATTGGTTCCAGAAAGCTAGTCCACAAGGGCAAGCAACTCTTAATCTGGCTTGGACAATTTGTACTTTACTTATGTATTTAAACAACACAATTAATTTTCTGCTTTACTGCATAAGTGGATCTCGGTTTAGACGAGAAGCTAAAATGATGTTCTGTAAAACATCTGTAGAAGCAGCCCCTTCTGCACAGCTTACCGAGTTGACTAATATAAATAGTAGAACAACGGGTAATAACTAGAACTCCAGAAAATGTTATTGGAACTTTACTGATATGATAATATTTTGAATATTTGAAAACTTTTATTAGCTCTTGGACTGACACAGTTATTGTTACTTCAACTTTTTACCGACAAAGTTCCGGTTCTTAAAATGCGGATATTCGTTAACAAAAAGGTAACGAGTACCAAGAGCAGGAAGTACAATTATATTTTCATTGTTGTTGTAAATTTGTAAGCAATTCTGTAGCATAGGTTTTAAAAAAATTACGGGGAAAACCTGAAATTTTGCTGCTGCAATTATAAGTGTTAAAGATTCCAAATATTCACTAACTAAGTAAACTTTAACAATAAGGATCCGGACCATGAGAGCATAGTTTGGCGAATTTTAACACTGTTTTGTATATATCATTCGAAGATTCATTTCATACTGTTTGTAAGAAATTCTGTAGCATAGGTTTTTTTTTAAAAAAAATTACGGGAAAAACCAGAAATTTTGCGGAAATTATTAATGTAAAAGATCCAAATATTCACTAACTAAGTAAACTTTAAAAATAAGGTTCCGGACCATGAGAGCATAGTTTGGCGAATTTTCAACACTGTTTTGTATGTATCATTCGAAGATCATTTCATATGTGTGTAAGGAATTCTGTAGCATAGGTTTTGAAAAAAAATAAGGGGAAAACCTGAAAATTTGCTAAAATTATTAATGTTATAGATCCAAATATTAACTAACCAAGTAAACTTTTAACAATAAGGATCCGGACCATTAGAGCATAGTTTGGCGAATTTCAACACTGTTGTGTATATCATTTGAAGATCATTTCATATCTTTTTAATGCCATTTTATGAAGTTAGTCGGATACGATTTAGTGAATAAAGAAATGATGAAATAGAAATTTTATGGGCATAATTCATTTAATGATTAATTAACGAAGTAAATCATTTTAATGAGTTGAATATTGTAAAAAGGGTGTGTTTAGTGTTTTAGGAAAGCAAGCTTCAAATAAATAAACCAAAAATTTTGGACAACAGGTGAAAACATAAATGTGGCAACAGCCAATTCAAAATGGGGAAAAATGTTTAAGGACAGAATTGTATAAACCGTTGTGGTCACTGATTATAATACTTTAGGCGTGAACTGGACACAGAAGCTATAAAATGTCCAGCATTTTACTTTACGTCCTACTGAAGGGCCACCAACCAGTTCACCTATTTTTTTTACAATTATTGGACCTTTAAATAAAGCTGCATTAGGTTTACCCATTATTAAAAAAAATTCTACAAACATTTTTATCAATTATAAATTGTAGTAATTACGATCTGTTAGATTTATTTTCTTAAGTTCTCACTTATTAACCCATAATAAGTGGAAATCCTAAAAGCTTGGGACCAATCGATAAAATGCTTTGTATCAGTTTGACAGTATGCTCGGAAGTTCTACATGTATGTAAACATTGACGTCAGATGAATGAAAAGGCGTTCGTGCGATAACGACAACAGATTCTACACAGAAAAGAACAAAGACCTACTGCAAAAACTGACCCTAAGGACTTGAATTGGCCAGGCTCAGATGGAAAATGGCTGTAAATAAAGCATAAGTTTAGCTCAGGATACAAAGTGGCCGCATTGCTCTTGAATCGTGCTCTTTTGTTGTCTTTGTTGACGTTTCCTCATTTCCGATAAAGAATCACGTGATCAATGTTCTAAAATAAGATCTTTGGTAGAAAAAACTTGCAGTAGGTTTTCCCGTGAATTTCAACGTAGTAGAAGTTTTATCATGGAACCAAGTTAAGAGTCAGGTTAAAAGCTCGAGTCTACCACTCTTGAAATATGAGTTTGTGACATTAACCACTCTGTAAAGTATCTATACTATCAAAACTCATGGGAGAAGTTTTTTATAATAGAATTATGGACATTCTGCATGTTCAGTACCACAGTAAATGCTGTTGCTATTAAAGCTTCTAGGACATGTGAACGGGGTCTGTTTCACTTTGAATGAGAATAAATATAATTTTAAAGCTCTTATTATGAAGAATAAAAAAGAGTAGCCATAGTAACCGTCGTTGATATGCTGCTCTCTGCTTTTGTGCTGCCCCCTTTACGTCGGATGTTTCTGGCTACTAATAACTTGTCACCTGCGATAGTCAAAAACCCTCGAAATTATAGGGCCATTGTTTGACTACAATTTGAAGTGAATGTAATTTTATAAGGTCTACGTTTTTTTTTTTTTTTAATTTTTTTTTTAATTTTTTTTTTTTTTTTATTTATTTATTTTTGTGTGTGTGTGTGTGTGTGTGTGTGTGTGTGTGTGTGTGTGTGTGTGTTGTCTGAAGTAAGTAGTTGCTAATTTGACAATTTGTTGTTACATTTATTAAATGACCCGGAGGTGTTTTGTTTATAAGAGACATATACTCTAATATTATGAGATATACGTTTTAAAAAACTACTTTGTGTGTGTTGCGCCTTAATGTTAGTCTCAATCTTGGTAAGCAGTATGTTATGAATGGTCTTCAATTGTCAGTGTTGGCTTCCACGGGCTTCTGAGAGCTATCCCGCATGAACAGGTAATTGTAACTGTTAGAAAAAAATCCTTAATGTGTTTTTAATTTTATACATTACATTTATTTTCACTTTTATCGAGACGTCGCTAGCTATAGGCGAAATAGCAGAAAGTTTGCAGGATTCTTTAATGTATCACGCCTACCGTTACACGCGACCTTGTTTAATTTAAAGTTCCCATCCAAAAGAACCGTGACTTTCATTTCGTAATACCGAGTGCTTGGCGAAAGAAAAGTTACTACCCACTTTCAAGTCTTGGGTTAGACCCGGCCAGGATTCGAACACACGACCTCCCACTTACGAAGCGAGCACTCTTTTAACTAAACTACCGCAGCAGTCAGATTTTAAGGCTAATAAAGGTCCAGTTATTGATTAGAAATACCCAGATTTATATTCCGAGATGGACATATATGTCCTTTTCCCTACATTTGAACTGTATAATAATAATAATAACTAGAGATTGTAACTGGGATACCAGTTACGCATGATTCCCACCATCCATAATCTAGGCCTACCTATTGTCTAAAATATAGACCTGTTGATGGACGGATTTTGTGATGGATCGGTAGTATCCATTTCTAATAATCGAAAGCTGATTAAGAGAGAGGGCGGAAAGACAAGTAAATCAAAGTTTACATCGAATTGTACAATTATATTCGAATCATACTAGTATCATTTTCTAATATTCACTTTCATTCCTTCATACCCCATTCCTTCATACCTTCATTTTTTATTTATTTATTTATTATTTTTTTTGTTAAACGAAACCAATTTATCGCGGAAGTTGGAATCTGCATGTATAAATGTATAATTCGAAGTGTATGTTAATTGAATCCGATTTTTATTTGGGTTATAGAGAAATGACCCGAATTGATATTGTGTACACTTTTGCGTAATTCACTTCGCGAACTACAGTGTGTACAGCGTCTATTAAGGTCATTTTTAAATGAACCGAATGAAAATCAGATTCAATGCTTAATAATTTAACAGTTTGTATTTCCAAATGTTAAGTGTGCAATTGTTCTAATGCACCAAACTTAAATTTAACAATGGGTCAATATGTTAAGTCAATACTAAGCTATCATTAACTGAAAAAGTGTTGGTTGAAAAGACAACCACTGGATATATTGCTCATTTGCAAGAGTACAGGACTTTTTTAATATAAAAAATCAAAATTAAATTATCGTATTGTTTACGTAGTTAAGGAATGTAATTTAAACGTTGACATATATGTTTGTGTTTGCTTGCTAAAATTAACGCAAATATTCTTTGTAAAGCGGTGTGACGAAAAAGTCCAGTTTTTCCATAGACATATTAATTTATTAGTTATTTTATTTTATTTTATTTTATTTTTATCAATAACAGACTAACCAATCATATCACATTACATTATTCTTATAACTTGTAATTCACATTCAAACTTTTATGAAACAATCAAAGCCAAAGAAGTGTTTAATATATCTCTAAATCATTGTACTAGAAATTTGAATCTCAAAACCATAAAATCTTGTTTGAATTAAATACCTTAAAACCTTAAAACCGATGTCACGTGTCACACAAAAGAACCTTCCCTGCATACTGCCCTGAGCGCATTGAAAAGGTAAAAAATTCCGCCATTTCAAATATAGCTGGTGCGTTTCGATATCGGTGAAATATTCTTGACTCGGACGTAAAACCCCATTTATTCAATCAAAAATCTGTATATTAACCCTTTCCCGTTCTGGATAAAATGCGAATTTTACATGGGATTTCTGGGGCAGTCTTATAAATGTTAATAACATGATGAATGTAAAATATAATGCTATGATGCGTGGTACCATTGTAGAGTATTTTTGCCGGACAAGATTTTAAAATGATTGCCGTTTCTAAAAATAGAAAATATGTCACGTGATCTGGGGTCAAATATCAACATAAATCACGAATTGGTCATTTTCGTAACAAATATCTTAATTCTTTCTATCATTTGTACAAATAGTGTAAAGTGAACTTGATTCTTGAAGTCGATTAAGTTCTTTAAACAAAACTTTTAAAATTTTAAAAATTGGCCATTGTCAATAGCAACCAGAAGGTCAAAATCACTTTTTACCAAATCCTGTGCTCAAAAAGCATTATAATTAACATAAAGTTACCTGTTTACAGACTCATAAACAATTGAAATGAACTAACACAGACACTAAAATTCTAGTATCAGCACTCTTTAATGCCGAATCAGACGTTCTTAAAATAGCATAAAAGGTCACGTGACTTAAGGTCAAACGTCAACCTTAATCAAGAGATTGAAATAAAATTGATCTGTTTTGCTGCTTATTTTTCCATTTATTGTATTTATGTTTGTAGATAAGGTCGATGACTGTAATAAACTAACTTGTAGGATCCGCACTCTTTAAAGCCGAACCAGACGTTCTTAAAATAGTATAAACGTCACGTGACCATAGGACAAAGGTCAACCTTAATCAAGAAATTGAGAGAAAATTGATATGTTTGATCCTTGTGTCATTGAATAATTACACATTTGCCATGCCGACCAGAAGGTCCAATGTCAAAATCTTTTGATGTTTAAATCGCAGGATTTAAATGAAATATCGATGGATAAATTAGTTAAGTAAATTGTATTGCTTTATCAAACCTATGTTACTGCATGTACTAGGGATTTAGAGAAAGATTTAAAATCGGAGAGAGAGAGAGAGAGAGAGAGAGAGAGAGAGAGAGAGAGAGAGAGAGGTGTTTAACGTTAAAAGACCATGAATAACCAAGAAATTTCAGAGGAAATGCTTTCTTGTCAAATAAATCCTAATTTGTACATTTAGGTTCATTAAATTCTGTTTATCGGACTCGTTAGTAATAATTTATAAACAAACAATGCGCCCCTAGGTGGCAACAGTAGAATCCATGCTGAAAAGTCTATTGTCAAATAGGTTAGGAATATATGAAATTTACAAGCTACTTCCGAGTATTTTCGGAAATCCCAGTTGAAAACATGTAACACCCATCGTCGTAATAATCCCACACATAAAACTAAAATATCTGTCACAGATAAACCTGGTAAGATAAAAAAAGAACTTGTATATTTGCGTTTATGTTGTCTCCTTGTGAGCATATCTTGTCTTCCTGTAAGAACCAGTATGCTTAAAATATTTCCTAAAATGCCTGTAATTTTCATAAATGGAGGAACAATTTTCCATATATATGTCTGAATAACATCCTCAATAAAACTTTCCGTTTCAATTTCTGTATTGTTCAAGGAGTCGGTTGTATTCATATTCACTGTAAAATAAACCGAACTGTTCTGATATGTTTACTTCAATTCTCGAACTGAAAAACTTTGTGACTAAAATTAAGATCTATATGTTTAAAACTACCAGTAAAAGTAAAAACTAGATAACTTATCTTACATTTGCAATTGTGTTCTTGCATCCCTTTTCAAACTCCTTCAAGGAGGCGAATACTTTTAACTACTTGACTAATATATGTACATATTTGTATTTATGTCACACTCATTTACATCTATTATTTGAAAATTAGGCATTACTATAGATTTTATATCAATTATTTTATTCATGCAAATCTTCAATACGGAGAAGAAAAAATTAATTACCCTAAGGATTGACAATTCCAATTGATTTGCTGGTAGTAATCAACCTGAAGGACAAACACATGAACAATATTCCAATCAACTGTAGAAATTATTTACATGAATAAAAAATGTCATCGTGGTTTCAGTCTTTTTCTTTAAAATTTCATTTGTTTTAATTCCTCCTATAACTTTATAATGAGAAAAATATAAACAGTTACAAAATATCATAATTATAATTTCTCTCTCTCTCTCTCTCTCTCTCTCTCTCTCTCTCTCTCTCTCTCTCTCTCCGTGTTTTGCACATCATTATACCAAATGGTTGGCATTTTCCTCTCGGCCTAAATGACAAACATGTGATTATAGATATATTTAAAAAGAATGAAAACGTCGCCTCCACATATTTATTTAATAATTTAGGCTATTAAATAAATATACAGAGACACATAACTATATATCTATTGAATCAAATAGAAATGTTGCTATCGAGTATAAAATAATAAACATCTATATATATGATAAAATAATCCAGGAAATGTTGTTAAACAAGTAAAACTAGAACCAAAAAAAAAAAAACAAAACAAAAAAAAAAAAACATAATCATGATAGAATCTTCATTCATAAAAAACGATAAAACGTGTTTGTAATACTACTTTTCATAATCGTACATCTTGCGTTTGTAATTGACGCAAGTGAGGTATTTCCTTGCGTATTTCCTTGTGGCAAGTTCAGTTTGATTTACTGAGTTATCTGCGATAATTATCTGTTACATTGCAAGGGAGTGAAGTATTATTCTAAATGATTTACAATTGACAACAAAAGTAATAATAGAAAATATCCACATAGTTTTTAATTAAAAATATCTGAGAACGTGTGCTAGCTAAATCAAAAATTTCCTAAAAAATAAAACATTTAATGTATGAATTTGGCCTTTGAACTGATGATCTTTATCCATATATAAAAGAGATTAGCATGTAAATACCTACAAGATTCATATTTCTGTAAACCATATATCAAATGGTCCTCATGTTAGTTATTACAATAGTCTAATATACAAGACAATTAAAACGTTAATATTTTTAGATTTAAATTTTCTCTTGCAGCTATGGCCTTGATCTTTGAAGCAATAATCTTGTACTATATATTAAAATGTTCATTGTATCATTATCTACAATATTTTCAGGTAATGAACTGTCAAAATTTGACTATAGTGTTGTCAAAAACTAAACCATTTTCAACCGTCTTGATTTTTTAAATTTGTTTAAAACTAAGGTTTGTTCCCTCATGCAAACAATTCCTTAGCTGGATTTGGATTTATTTAATTTCGGAACTTTAAATTCATTAATTTTTTACTGTTGGGCCCATGTTTTTATCTATTAAACTTTTCGGCCAATAGTGTTACTGATGAGGAATGATTTTCTGAAATGTAGACATATAGCACATGAAACTTTAACAGGTATTTGTATTATATACTAGCGGAAAAAAGTAACTGTGCATCAATAAAATTTATAATTTCGCTATTATTACTGAATGTATAAATCTTAAAATTTGCACAAACGGTAAATGTATATACCTCTTTCACATCGCTTGGTAATTGCATCAATTGCCCGTGATTTTTACGCTTCATGCGCACGGGTCGGTTTTCACGCAATTGTCGCCCAGCATTTCAGTGTGACAATATTTTAGGAATAATTAACTGTTGTTTGTTGGTTTTGACACCAGAAAACCAGAAAAGCAAGTTTATTCGATTGAACGCTTCCATAGTATAATGCCTAGGTTTAATGAAAATGATTGCCTCCGCGCAATTGGTACGCTTGAGGCTGGTATGACCCAAAGCTTTGTCACTAGACATTTTGGTGTCCACAAAAACACTGTTAATGCTTTATGGAGACGATACCAACAGTTTGGCCTCGTTCAGGACGTCCACGCGTAACGACACGTCAGCAAGACAACCATATCCGGCTTGTGCACCTCCGGAACCGTTTCCAAACTGCCAGTACTACTGCCCGGAGCATTCCTGGACTACGCCCAATCAGCCCCAGAAGAGTATGGAATCGTTGACGGGAAAGACATATTCGCCCACGACGTCCGGCAATTCGTCCAATTCTACAACAACGTCATCGCACAGCTCGTCTTGCATGGTGCAGAACACATTTACGCTTCAATCGGCACAAATTATGTTCACCGATGAGTCCAGATTTCACTTGGACAGCATTGACGGACGCTCCAGAGTTTATCGGCGCATTGGAGAACGTTTCCATGACCCGTGTGTGGTGGAACGACGTTCGTTCGGTGGGGGCAGTGTAATGGTTTGGGGTGGCATCACAGCGAATGACAGAATTCCTCTGGAAGTCATTGACGGGAATTTGACCGGTGTACGGTACCGTGATAAAATCCTACAGACCAATGTCATTCCATTCATTCAAGGACAGCAACGTAACGTCACTTTTCAGCATGATAATGCAAGACAACACGTCGTACGGGTTGCAATGGATTTTCTGGCACAGCATAACGTCAATGTGTTACTGTGGCCAGCCGTTTAACCCGACCTTTCTCCAATTGAACACGTATGGGATGAAATGGAACGCCGATTACATAATCTGCCCAATCAGCCTGTTACATTGCAAGGGTTGGCCCAAGCGTTAGACCAGATGTGGAACAACATCCCTCAAGCATTCTTTAGGCATTTAATCAACTCTTTGAGGCGTCGCTGTCAGTCCTGTGTCAATGCTAATGGTGGTCACACACGATACTGATCTTGTGAACTGACTTTTACTATCTGCTATGTTTCTAGTCCCCTGCGTATGAAATAACAGTATCTGTAACCTTTTCAATGTAAAAAAAATATTTAATAAACAAATACGAAATTATTCATTGCTTTGCATTTTCAAATTATTTTATAATCTCACATTTTAGTCATGCACAGTTACTTTTTTTCCGCTAGTATATATAGATATATACATATGTATAAAGTTATGGTATATTGCCATAAATATTTTTAGCAATACACAAGATAATTTCCTCCTAAGTATCTTGCTATTTACCTATTTGGAGCCTCAAGGCTATGTGCAATTCTCAAACTAGATGACTTTAAAATGTTACACTTGAAAAAAGATAAATCTTTTGTGCCATTAAAAAAGAGTGAAAAAGATCTTGACTATTGTATCTTTGTAACTCAGTAGGCAGTACTTTGTGCTGTCAGAAAATGTACCATTTAGCAAAATTTTCAGCTGTCTCAATTTTGAAATTTACTTAAAACTAAGGTCTGTTCCCTCAAATAAAGCATTTCTTAGCTGGATTTGGATTAATATAATTTTGGAACTTTAGATGCATTAATTTCCAGATGTTTGGTTTATGTTTTTTATCTATCAACTTTAAGGTCTTAGTGTCACTGATGAGGAATGAATTTCTGAAATGTGCACATCTCGCACAGCAAAATTTAACTGGTATTTGTTTTATATATTATTTGTGAAAAGTTGAAAGATCTTCTTCAAGGTATGACAATTACAACGTTTTAATTAATTTTTGCCGATAAGATTTGGAGGAGAAAATTAAAATGTAAACTTTCAGCTCAGGTGAACTAAATATTAACTAAAATTTACTATCGTTTATGACTTGTTTATTGATATAACTTTATTTGTTGATATGTGCAACACTTCATTGATAATCATATGAATAATAATAATATTGCATCATTTTATTTAAAGAGGAATCAAAAACACTATTACAAAAAGAAGAGACTTTGTATTAAAATGAAATAAAAATACAAGATATACATTTACTAATAATAATAATATATATATATATATATATATATATATATATATATATATATATATATATATATATGAACTCAAGAACAAAAAGCTTATGGGCCTTGGCGTTTACCTTAGAATTTACCCAAAGTCGTTTGCAAAGTCAAATAGACAATAACTGTAATTAAAGAAAAGTTCAAAGTTTTTTCCAGTTTGGAAATGCCACAATACTTAATCATTAAGATTTAGTAACAGTCCAATTATAAATAGCTAAAAGAATGAAGTAACTTAATTGCAATTGATGATAATTTCAAGATAATTAACCATTTATTTATACTTCTACATCTATTACCTTGACCGTTGAACATATGACCTTGAGACATATATCAAAATGACCGTTTTATCAATAGCTACAATATTTTAAATACATGTCTATACAAAATGTTTATAGTGTTCAAGAAATCAAAACATGTTAGCCTTCTTATTCATCTATAGCCTTGACCTTTATTCCTAGGACCTCGAATTATATAACAAAATGATCAATATATCAATTCCTAAAATATTCTTATATATATTTCTATAGAAAAAGTTGAATTGTTTTCAAGATAATTAACAATTTGGTTTTTCTTTTGTAATAATAAAACAAACATACCAGTCCTTGTCCAAACCACAATCCAAAAAAAAAAAATAATAATAATAAAAAAACAGAAATAAAAAAAATGAAAATTTTAAAAGCTTGCAAAATTAGTTATACACGTGAACTTCCATCAAGGAAGAGGTGCCGGGTGCTCAGGAAGGGTAAGCATCTCCTTTCTAGCTAGCTGCACTCGTAACGTACAAGTCAATGTTAAAAATGAAAGGAACAAAGAACTATGGTAAGTCAAATATATCCAGTAAAAGTTTGGATACAGTGACTACATACTTATCAACAATATTGTGATGACGGCCATAAAACTTTTAAGGGCCTTGATTAGCCTACGCTTACAATATTCTTGCGTCAACAATTTAATTGTAAGC
Organism: Tegillarca granosa; assembly: GCA_029721355.1. Taxonomy (NCBI): domain Eukaryota; kingdom Metazoa; phylum Mollusca; class Bivalvia; order Arcoida; family Arcidae; genus Tegillarca; species Tegillarca granosa. Next base: position 38,868,101 of record CM056600.1, on the reverse strand, counting down.
AGTTTGCTCCGTTGTAGAAAGTCCCCATAGTGGGTACTAGCTCTACCATAACGTATTAACTGTGAAACATCTACACCATACGCAGAAGAAGCAGGGATATTACTGCAAAGAAAAGGAAAGTTGACAATAGAAAAATTGAAGTCATCACGTTTGTCGTATGGCTTCAGATGTAACCTTTCGTTGGTGTCATCACTGTCGTGTCTTTTATTTCAACAATGATCTTGACTTTTGAACCTATGATCTTGAACCATATATCAATATTATTCTTATATCAATGCCAACAATTTTCTAAATTTATGTCAATACAAAAAGTTTGTAGTTTGTTAGGTAGTTAACATTTTAATCTTGTAAAGCAGCTTTGTCCTTTACTTTAAAACGCATGATCCTGAACCATATTTAAAAATTATCGATATATTAATAACAGCAATACTCATATTTACATGCCTTTACAAACGTTTATGGTTTTCAAGATTACCAATTTCAGGCTTCTTTTGCAGCTGTAACCTTGACCTTTCAACTTATTTACTTGAGCCATATATCAAAATGATAAACGTATCAATAACTAAAATATCATACTATAGTAAGTTTAATTTTTTTTCACTATTTCTCTTAATCGGGCCGCAAAGGGGACATAATTCCTTATTTGTCACATCTGAATGTCTTCAATTAGACATGATGAAAACCGAGTTTCATTTAATTTGGCCCAGTTGTTCTGAAGGAGAAAATTAAAATGTTCAAAGTTTACGCACGACACATGACGCACAATGCACGACGCACGAATATGGATCACAATTGCTCGTCTAAGCTTTCAGACCATGTTAGCTAAGAAAAGAAATTAGATAAAACTATATTCAGACATCATGACAGACTTAATAACTTACGCTTACATGCGATCCTGGTCTTACTGATACAGCCTTCAGATATAATAACAGATATACAACATTCTATTTTAAATGTTAGAATGCCTATCTAAAAACTACTTGTCCAATCAGACCAGTGGTTCAAGTTCCATTTAAGTTTAATAGGTTTTCTCAGACATTGCAGCTAAATCACAGCGGTAATAAAAGAAACTGTAAAAGAATCAATATCAGATAAGCATTCATATAAACACATTCATATACAACATATATATATATATATATATATATATATATATATATATATATATATATATATATATATATATATATATATTAGTCTTATTAAATATTTACTAACATTAATAGTTATAAAGCTTCACTTAAATATTTAAGGACTTAATGCCATATAGTTTCATTTGGCTAAGCAATTATAGAAAAAAATTCTTTAGCATTATTTGCATATTCCGCGGCGATAAAAATAATATTAAAAAAACAATAATAAAACACAAACATACCTGCCCATGTCCAAATCACAACCCCCCCCCCCCCAAAAAAAAAAAATAGTAAAGACTTTGAAAACTGACAAATTCAGTTAGGAAGTGAGGCCGAAGGGTAAATATCAAATAGCTGGATATCTGCATGTCTTTTCTGTTTACTAAGTTTGTACTTAATCTAGTCCTAGAAAGTAACATACACACGATACATGATACATGTACAATTAATCTGCTTAAATGCCATGAAAAAAACTTTCGTGTGTCTTATGCATGTTTTATCTAATGCAAAACAGATGAATGGGCATAAAATATTATAACATATTAATTTTTTAAGAGTTAAAAGACACAGTTTTGTTCGCCCCATTAGGCTATGGATAACACTTGGTGCTAATGAACCTATTTTAGGTTCTTAATGTTTCTCGGGACTTTTTTTGTTTGTTCTTAATGTTTCTCGGGACTTTTTTGTTTGTTCTTAATGTTTCTCGGGACTTTTTTGTTTGTTTTTAATGTTTCTCGGGTCTTTTTTTGTTTTGCCTGTATCGCATTGCAAAAATAAATGTTTTTTAAGCTTACAATATTTCAAAACTTTTAAAAGCCGAAGAGTCATATAAATGTTTGCATTAGTTACATGTGAGATGTAATAGTGCCCAACCAACCCAACTCATACATACAAATCACAGAAGGGTAAATATTTTGTTTAGAGTATAAGCAATGCAATAGTTCTGCTCTATAACAGATTTATTATAACCTTCAAAGTTCATTATTTAGCTGGTTCAATCTGTATAACAGGGCACATTAAAACAAATCATCAAAATTTAAAGACATTTTTAAAGTTTTAGCCTCAAATTTTAATCACATTGTTTAATGTAAATATTATAAAAATACATTAATCTATAACTGTTCAGATTCTTTTTTAAAACCACTTTTTTTACAACAGATCAACAACTTGATTTGTCAATACAATAACGTTGTATACATTAAACTTTATTTCAAAATGTCAGATTCCCTGTAAAACATTCAATTACACATATATAACCAACTACTGAAAAAGATCACACCATCGATTCAGACTGTATGGATTGCATGGTAGCCCGCTTAAAAGTGCTATTGGAATGGTCTTTATGCTCGAATTTTAATGCACAACACAACAAAAGTTGAGCTTCACGCCATTGATTCAGACTGTATAGAGTTTATGGTCGCCCGCTTAAAAGTGTTATTGGGCTGGTTTTTATGCTTGAACTTAAGTTCAAAACATAACAAAAGTTTAGCTTCTCGTCGGAATTCTGTTCCACTTAGACAATACAGGAAAAAATCAACGGTGTTGTTAAGATACATTAGAATATTACAAACTGACCACACCAAATCAAGTATCGCGGACTCTTTTGGAGTGCTATTCTCCGACCAATGAGCATACCCTATTAGATAAATGCTTATTGGTGTATTACAAATAAGAAAAACGGAATTTAAAATAAATAATGTAATATTCATTGAAGAAAAATAATATTTCCGATTAGATCCCTCTCCTTTTGTCGGATTTATTTTGCTTTGAATTCTGCGTTTTTGATTTATCACTTTGGTTGCTATAAGTATGTTTCCACATAGTAGTATTGTGAATGGGAGAATGCAAAATTTTGTATAATCTACCCATGGCCATATATAATCATAGAAATAGTTATATGCTTGATATTGGGGATAACATTTATTTATAGTCGTATTATCTACAATGTCTAATGATGAATCTCCCATTCCAAACATTAAGTGTGAATTAAGACAAAACAGAAATAACAATATTGTTATCATAATCACTATGGCAACATGTTTGGTACATTTTTCTTTCGCTTGCTGTGGTATCAAGACAAGCATCACCCTTTCAATTGTCACAGCTACAAGAATCCATGCTGAAAAGTCTATTGCCAAATAGGTTAGGAATATATGTAATTTACAAGCTACTTCCGAGTATTCACGGAAATCCCAGTTGAAAACATGTAACACCCATTGTCGTAACAATCCAACACATAAAACTAAAATATCTGTCACAGCTAAACCGGTTAGATAAACAGAACTTGTATATTTCCGTATATGTTGTCTCCTTGTAAGAACCAGAATGCTTAAGATATTTCCAATAATGCCTGTAATTATCATGAATAGAGGAACAATTTTCCATATGTATGACTGAATAACATCCTCAACAAAAAATTCTGTTTTAACCTCTGTATGATTTGAAAGGTTGGTTGTATTCATATTTATACTTTAAAGTAATCCCAACCCTTCCGACCAATTTTTTTTAAATATGTTTAATTCATTTCTCGAATTCAGAAACTTTGTGACTGAAATAAAGATCTATATTTTTAAAAACTCCAGTATTCAGTCAAGATCTATATTTTAAAAAATTCCAATAAAGAAAAGATTTGTTGACTTATCTGACATTTGCAAATACATGCGTTCTTGCATCCCTTTTCCAACTCGTTCGGGGTTATGAGTACGTTTAACTACTTGAATGATATATGTTTATATGTCGCAGTATCTCAGTAACAGTTATGATGAAAAATATTGGCATTACTATAGATATTTATATGAATTAAGCCATTCATGCAAATTATCATTACACAGTAGAAAGAATTAATTACCCTAAGGTAGGCAAGTCCAATTGATTTGCTGATAGTAATCAACCTAAATGACAAAGACACGTCCGATATTCCAATCCACTGTTAAATTACAATCATTAAATCAATTACATGAAGAATATCAAATGTCACCGTGCTATCAGTGTTTCTCTTAATTATGTCATTTGTTTTAAATATTCCATATAACTTTGTAATGAGATAACAAAATGTCATAGTTTTCTTCACAATCCTCTCTCTCTCTCTCTCTCTCTCTCTCTCTCTCTCTCTCTCTCTCTCTCTTCTTAAGCTATTAATCCTACACCTGTCGTCTTCATGCTTTGCACATCATTGTACCAAATGGTCGACATTTTGCTCTATGCTTATATCATAAACTTGTGATTTAAGCTATATTTCAATAGAACAAAAACATTCCTTCCATATATTGATCTCTCTCTCTCTCTCTCTCTCTCTCTCTCTCTCTATATATATATATATTTTCTTGGCTAAAATTTAAAGACCGCATTATTTTCAAATTTAAAACAATTGTATTTTCCATTGCAACAAAATGGTCTTTGTTATTTGATGCCTACAAAGGTAATTAAATGTACCCTGATATAAACTAATTGCAACCTTGCTATTATCTTTGAGTATAAAATAATAATCAATTAAGTATAATAGAATAATTCAGGAAATGATGTTAAACAACTAAAACTACATCCAAAATAACATACTTAACTTTTGATATTGTAAATAACTTGCCATGGAGGAAACTGCTGCACAATTCGAGTTTCACATTTTTGAAAACTAAACGCTGCTTTGTAATTTTTTTTTAAAAGCTCATGGTAGAGACTGTTTTCATTCATTAAACAGGATAAAACGTGTTTTTGCAATACAACCTCCCAAAATGTACATCTTTTGTTCGCATTTGACCCGATTGGGGTTTCTTATGTTCGAAGGCCTTACTTGTTGCCTCGTTACCAGTTTCATGGCCTGAGTTATTTGCGACATAGAGAGGGAGTGTAGTATAACTCTAAAGGTCCCAATAAAGTGCGATCTAGTACCATACAGAGCACCAAACTAACAAATTATTTAGCAGTGATCGTAATTGAAAATTAAATTGCACAATGGATAATTATTAACTTTGATACGAACCTATTGATACCATTAAGTAGCTACGTTTCATGCAACCGCGGCAGTTGCCTCGGTAAAAATATTCATCAATAATAATACTTACTGCCTACTTGTTGGTAAAATCGTGTTAGGGTTTCATAAGAGATTTTCATCCAGTCAGTCATGGCAAAAATGTTCATCAAGTCAACATAAAAAAGCTGGACAACAACCAAGTACAGAATATACGAATGTTTAATTGAATTGTTCTCAGGATGCACTATTTTAAACTATTACTTTAAAAAAAATCAAAGGGAGCATGTCCCCGATCTCTTTGAAAAAACTCTCGGTAAAAATTAAGGTCTAGCCACGGTGATGAATACGTAAAGTGGACATATTTTCGGAATAGAGTCATGTTAACAGGAAACGTTTGACAACGTTTTACAAAATTCAATACGATACCACGCACTGTACAGCTGAAGGGTGACATTTTGTGTGTCCGAGGTCTGTCAATATTAAGGATTTATCATGGGAGTTGGCAATTTGTGCTTTGATGAAACATTGTCATGTCACAATTACTGGTATCGATCTCATCCAGTATTCACTGAGAGCAAGTCTAAATTAAATTATGGGTATTATATACTAGAAAGTTAATTAACAAAATTTTATTAACATACTATTATTTATCAATACAATATTATGGGATTTAGAAACAAGAGAAGTCTTCACTTTTGTAAATCAGTCTCCCTACTTATCATTTCAATCATAAATGACCAACAATACAATTAAGACTATGCATATATGATATTTAGAAAGTTAATTGTCCATTGTCAAACAACGGAATATGCATTCCAATTTTTCTGTAAATATACAAATGAAAATATAAGCAGTAATAATAGAAAATATCCAAATAGTTACAGCAGAGCTTGTTCCCACTACGAGGACTCTCTACAACGAAGCAAACTGCTTACAATTAAATTGTTGACTCGTGGATATTGCAAGCCTAGGCTAATCAAGGCCTTTAAAAAGTTTTATGTCCGTCATCACAATATTGTTTATAAATATAGAGTCATTGCATCCAAACTTGTATTAGATATATTTGACTTACCAAAGTTCCTTGTTCCTTTCATTTTCAAAATTGACCTTGCACATGACGCAATGACTGTGAATAATATACATGTATCAAATGATCCTCATATCAGTAATCACAATAATCTAATATACAAGCTAATTAAAAAGTTAGTAGTATTAGGCATTTAACCTTGTTTTCTTTTGCACCTATGACCTTGATTTTTGAACAAATAACCTTGAACTATATTTCAAAACGTTCATCATATCATTACCTACAATATTCTTTTATACATGTCTATAAAGTTTATAGTTTCCCCGATATATTGCCGTTAGTATTATTTTTAGCAATGCACAAGACAATCCCCCCAAGTAACTTGCTATTTCCCCATTTTGAGCCCCACAGCTAAGATTTGTGTAAATCTCAAACTAGATGACCTAAAAATATTTTACATGTAATAAGATTAATCTCTTGTACCATTATAGAAGATTTTTAGAAGATTTCACTATTTCTCCTTCACATCTTAGCATTTAGCTCTTAGGTAAGATAAAAAAAACAACTAAAAATTCTCTATTGTTTATGACTTTATTATTTATTTATATAACTTTGTTTGTTGATATGTGCAACATTTTATTGATAATCATATGAATAATTATAATATTGCATCATTTTATTTATAGAGGAATTAAAAGGACTTTAGAAGTAGAGATTATGTATTGAAATGAAATAAAAATACAGAATATGTATTTACTGATAAAATATATACCTATATGAAATAAGGAAAAATGGAAATGAACATCTCAAGATGAAGAAACTGAGAAAACAAACAATATAGAGACAGGTAAAACTGACTAATTCAAGAATTATAGGAAAAAGTAAAAATTCTTTAAAATGATTGTCTCTACGAAGTTTGCAATAAGGATTTTCGTGCTATTTCAATAAACAATCAAATAAATAACTTACACAAATATTTTAAACTGTCCAATGCTTAAGATTAAATAAAAACGGTTTCTCTACTAGAAGTTAAAAATAATGCTATTTGTGCCATGTCAATATACTTAGAACTATTTAAGTTGAATTTGCAACAAAAAACTCCTTCTAAGAATTGCATAATAATTGTTTTTAATGTTTTGATTGACCTAAATTTGAAGCATTAACCAAGTAAACGTCAACCTTATAAGTTATTTTTGTAAATTTGGAAAGGAGGAGAGTGGACTAATGATGTTTTATGCCCAAGTCAAAATTCTTTCACTTATTTCGATGATGGTCAGTTCTGGAATGGTGGAGGAAATCAGAGTGTCCAGAAAAAACCACAGAGCTTCGGTAAGCGAACTGAGAAACTTTCTCACACTAGGATCTGTCCCAAGTGGGATTCGAACCCAGGCGGTGAAAGGCACTGATCCGTAAGCATGCGCTTTAGACCACTCTGCCACAAATTAGAAAAGAGAAAATACTGTAATAATATGATATACTGTGTAAATCCTTACATGTCTACATTAGTAGTAAACATACGATAATCTAATATCTCTGACAAAATAAGTACTGTATATTGTTACATAGGTCTATAATACAAATTAAATCAGTTGTTAAAAATGTGTGCAAACAGGACAATTATTTATCTAACAGCTAAAGGAAATAAGTAAATGTTGTGTATACATCCTACAAGAATTCTATCACCTAATACAGATTTAGCAAGTTCTTATTCATTTCCCCCGAAAATAAAACTATAATAAAACATATTTGTAATCTTCCAGTACTCATGTAATTGATAGTGGAATTATCAACCAATATTTAACCAGACTACACACAAATATGAAAATAAAACATTGTAATTTGATAAGGTAAAATGAAAATTATGGAAATTAATGCAATTAAACAATAATTTCACAGATCACATATATTTTTAATGTTATCAACAAAATTGTGATATTATCATATAATATGTCAGATCTAATAAGGGAAGTTGTTCTTAAGCATCAGGTTGAAAACTCTCCTAAATCCTCAGACTGAAAGCCATTACAATATATGAGCAATTCAAAAAAAAAAAAAAAAAAAAAAAAAAAAAAAAAAAAAAAAAAAAAAAAAAAATTTCTTGTAAAACATATAATATGTTTTAGATGTTTATTTCGCTTCATCTGTTTCCAAAACAACAAGACAAAACAAGGGAACTTTAGAACTTTGTTTTAAAAAAAAGTACACTCAGTCTGGAAGGACGAAAGTGGTTGAAACAAATTTAACAATTTAGTATTAACATTTAAAATATTCAAAAGAAAACTGCTCAACTTATTTAAAATTGGCAATAATCATATAAATTGTCCTTACTGGCATATAAAAAAAGACTGTAAAATATGGGTATCTATTGAGAAAAGAAATTTATATATATTCAATGAATGGCACAAACAGGTGATATTAAAATGCGAGAAAAGGCACTTCAGTTATTAAGCAGCATGATAAATAAAGAAAAGGAAATATATCATAAGAAATTGTTCATAGCATAAACCCCAAAAGCTGCAGAACATCTATAAGAAGACCACAAAACAAATATACAACAAATAAAATGAAAAATTGTAAAAGATGGGACTCAACATTATTTTTCAAAAAACAGAAAAATATTGATCTAGACATATTCATGTAAGACTCAATAATATTAGTATGCTAGTTACAATTCTTACATTTTTATCCTTGCAGTCAGTTCTGGGATGGTGAATGAAGATAGGAAAAAAAAAGAGAGAGAAAACCACAGATCATTATCAAATAAAATAACGAACATTCTTTCATAAGATTATGTGTAAATGGAATGGTGAGGCCAGTGCTGCTACTATACTCTCTTTATTCCTTTGGGAGTACAACATTAACATTTTCAAAATGAATAGGAAAAAAGATAAATAAATAAACAAAAAAAATATATAAATAAAATTAATATATAAGTGTCATGAATGAAAAACAATTGAAAAAAATAAATGAATAAAAAAAGTCTGGCTATTAAATTAACAAAAAGTCAAATAACACAGATTTTACAAGATATAGGTCATGAATTTCATAAACAAGTCGTCATGGTAACAATGTGACTGAAAGTGAAAGACAGTTCTAGAGAAAGAACTGGGCATAACTATCATCAAATCTTTATGCAACTTACAAAAATAAATGAATCATAAAATGAGCTATTAACAAGATGCATCAATCATCATTACATCAACTGTTACAACTGAATATAACAATATTACCTTTCTGAAAATGAAAGGCTCAAACATGTAAAAAATGAAGTCTGCTTTAATATTTTTGCATGTTAATGTTTTATAGTTAAAAACATTTTAAACAAAATTATTTGATTGTGCCGAATTTCGTGTATATTTGCAAGATAAGTATTTTTCCCCAAAAATTTTGAGCATACCAGCTATGGTAAGTTTGCAAGTTGTACCTTATTGATGATTCTATTTCTGGCTACATGGTAGTGGATAAAGATACAAAAACAGAAATCTGAAGAAAAAAGATTTTTATCATAATGCAGTTGTTGTTAAATTAGAGGGCGAAATAGCCAAAGCTTCCAACAATGTCAAATATGAGACCAACATGCATTTATGTGTGAACATGAATTAAGCTATATCACTTTATTTCACACCAAAATGTACATGTGAAAGTATAAGTATTTCAAAATAAGAAGTATAGATCAAATATGACTCTGACCAACCAACCAACCATAAAAGATTGAAGAAAAAACTTCAAGTGTAAAGGAATTGTGAAAAACAAGAGGTTGTCTTCATTGAATAACAATAATATGATATTGTTGCTTTTTTTATCTATCAAACTTTTCGGTCTTAGTGTCACTGATGAGGAAAAAATTTCCGAAATGTCCACATCTGGCACATCAAAATTTAACTGGTATTTGTGTTATACGTATATTATATAGACATGGAAAAAAAGTCAGGAAAAAAGTCATACAAAGTTAGATTTGCAATTATTCAATATAATAGTATACTTTAATAATATTTTTAAAAGCTAGCATTTAACATAAATATACAGCTACAAAGCTAAATTTATATATATATAATATATTATATAACAATAAATGTATATTATTTACAAAATTACTATAATTATAATAAAAACTTAATATGTGTAAATGTGATATTACAAAAATAACTATCAAAGTTCTCAAAAAACTTGTAAAAACATCACCATCATATATAATAACCATGTTTACATACATATAACAATTTTAAAGTCAGAACAAATAAAAAATATACATGTAGTTATATATTCATATCACAAGAAACAGTAACCCCCCCCCCCCTCCCCTTTTTATTTTCTTTGTAAACTTAACTGATTTCTTTTCTGAATTGAACTAGGCCAGTTCACAGTACAGAAACCATCTGAATACCTTCCTCCCACAATAAAAACCTAATTTTATCCCCTCTTCACATATTTTTGATAATTGATAAAAATTCTTACCATTAAAAATCAATGAATGATGTCTGTGCTGACACAATCATGCTGACTTTATTGTATCTTTTAGATTATATTAAACCAAATTTATAATGCATAAAAATACCTTCAAATAGAAAAAGCATAAACTATAAAACTAGGTCATGCCCTTGACCCTAACATGAACAATAAGTCGATAAAATCCTCCAAATGTGACTATTACTATTGCCGTAATATCAACTGAAATAAACTCTTCATTATTTTTTCCAAGCAAACTCAGAATTATCAACATTAAATCAACCAAAACAGTTACCATGGAGACTATTTATTACTTAATAAATATTACCATGTATCAGACTATTTTCAATTTTTAGTACTGCTAGACAAAAATAATGCTTTCAATTCTTTTAAATAAACATTCCAATATCAGTTTATACTGAAAATTCACACTAAATATATATGTATGATTGTGAAAAATAGTTTCCTATTATCAAACTTAAAAAAAATACATGTAGTTTGAGATTTTACTAAGCACTTAGTATTATGCAATAAATACATAAAAGTGTGTGTGTGTGTGTGTGTGCATTCTATAGAAAATTCAATATGAAAACTTTTGTGCCCGTTTTATTTTTATCAATTTTCCATAACTAATTAGGTGCGAAATAAAAAATTTTTGCAATATGTTTTATTCTGATGCATCACTTGAATTTGCACTGAACGTCACCAAAATAACAGTACATGAATTTCTTGAAATGATGATAATCACAATTATCTGACACAAAAAATTTCCCAATATACAGTATAAAAAATGAGCACTTGTGGTACAGCAATGTTGACAAATAAATGTATATCTTGATATACAAAAACTTGCAAGTATACAGGGTTAAAAACTTTTACACATCTGAAAACAGTTAACAAGACAAATCAACAATTTTTCAAGTACATGTACAAATCATGTACTTACAGATAAAGTTAAACATATTTTACAATTGATCACAGATTTGTCTCCTGGGTTTTGCTTGAAATTCTGGTCCATATTCGACTCACTTCTAGGACAAGCTCCATATTGGTACCATAGGCTCAACAAGAAAGTTTAGTCCATATATTTCAAAGAGGCTAAGCTCTAGTTCTGACCTATATTTCCCCAAAGTTCGGCTTTAAATGCTGCATAGATTTTTTTATATACATATATAGATTTCTTTATGTACATAAATAGATATCTTTACATACATGTATATAAAAATTTACTAATATAATGGCACTTTAATATATACATGTATATATAATATTAATAAAAACTCCTATACTTATTCAATTTATTCATATTTTTTCTACATAATTTGCCGGAAATAGTCCTTGTTTTCCCCGTAATTTTCCTGTCCACCATCCAGCAGGATCTAAAAAATTAATATGAGAACATATATTTAACATTTTAGGTCACCGTAAGAATCTTCAAGTAAGTTAGGAAAGGTCCGAGTGTAAGAAAGCCTCTTTTGTCCTAAAAAGTGTGTGTGCGTTGTGTGTGTGTGTGTGTGTGTGTTCAGGAATCCTTCTTTAATTATTTGTATTATATATGTATCCCCTTCACATCATAAACATACACATATAAGAATTTACATTTGGGTACCATTGTTGTAAGTTTAGACAGAGCTGGTTTAGGTTTAATTTCAGTGTAAGGAAGGCTAGGGGTAAGACTGATCTCCTTTAATTATTTGTATAATGCATGTATCTCCTTCACTGAAGCCTAAGTTCATCTGTGTCTTCAGCATCATAAACATATAAATATCTACACTTATGTAAATTGTTGTAAGATAGACAGAGCTGGTTTAGGTTTATTTAAAGTGTAAAGAGTGGGAGTGGAGTAATGGTGTTTCAAACCCCAGTCAAGATTAATTCACTTATTTCGAGGGGGTCAGTTCTGGAATGATTGAGGAAAGCGGAGTGCCTGGAGAAAACCACCGACCTTCGGCATGCAAATGGACAAACTTTCTCACTCTAGGATCTGTCTCGAGTTGGATTTGAACCCAGGTGGTGAGAGGCACTGTGATCTGTAAGCGAGTGCTTTAGACCACTCGGCCACCGAGGCCCCTTCAGTGTAAAGAGGGGTAGGGTTATACTGACTATCTTATTATTTGTATTATACTTGTATCCTCTTCACAAAAGCTTAGTTCATCCCTGCCTTAAGCATCATAAGTATATACACATATACACTTGGGTACTACTATTTCAGTTTAATCAAGGCTGGTTTAGGTCAAATTATCAAGGTAAGATGAGGGTTTATTACTGATTTTAAATATAACTTGTCTTTACATGTACCTCCTTCACTGACGCTTTATTCATCTGTGTCGTGAACATCATAAACATATAAACTTTAAAATGGGGTACAACTGTCTTAAATTTGGAAAACCTGTTTTTGGGTCAAATTTCCAAAATAAGACAGGTCTGGGTAATAGTTACCTTCTTTAACTATTTGTATTACATCTCCTTCATTGAAACTAAGTTCATCTGTGTCCTGAGCATCATAAGCATACAAACATTTACACTGGGGTAACACTGGTTTTGGTTTGGACGGAGCCGGCTTAGGTCGTCCTGCTGCTGGACTTGGTTTTAAACTTGTTCTCTGTCTTGCAACACTAAAACATAAAAAATATACAAAAAATTTCGTCAAAAACCCTAATAAATGTCAATGCCACTAATTTGTTATTATAATGAAGTATTGTTAATTGATATAATGTTTAAACAATTACTATTCTGATTAGTTTCCTGACCTTAAGCTTTGGGAGGGAAAACAAAAAGCTTATTTCTCAGATATAATAATTTACTGAGGGGCTACAATGACAGGGAAATTTAGTACTATCTAAATTTTCTTGGGTAACAAATAGGTTCAAACAAATATGCCACTTCAAGTAAAAATATTAATTAAACAAGAGGCCCATGGGCCATAACGCTCACCTGAGGATATGGCCAACCTGAGGATATATCCAAAATCATTTGCAAAAATACATAAAATATTCTTATATACATGCCTACAAAAAAGTTAATAGTTTTCAAGATAATAAATAATTTGAGTCTTTTTATGCATCTATGACCTTGACCTTTAAACGTAAGACCTTGATCTTATATCAGAATAATCACCATATCAATTCCTACAATATTCGAATAAACATGCCATACAAAAAGTTAATAGTTTCAAAAATAATAACAATTTCAGTCTTTTTATGCACCCATGACCTTGACCTTTGAATGTATGACCTTGAGCCATATATCAAAATGTTCGTCATGTCAATACCTACAATATTCTAAAATACATGCCTCTACAAAAAGTTTATAGTTTTCAAGCTAATGCACAATTTTAGTTTTTTTTTTTTAGCAAAAATTAACATTTCAGGGGCGTCAACTCCTACATGCATTATCATACAGTTACGAAACTTTGTACCTTTTTACATTTTGTCCTGCTGAACATTTTAACAATGTTTTAATATTATATATCTTATAATTTGGAAGAAAATAGCCCAAATCTGCACAAATTACAAACTAGGTCATGACCTTGAACTTTGACATTGACCCCATTTTGAAGGTTATTTCAAGAAAAAGTCAAAACTGAAAATCCCATGTCAATATCTATTCATATAGTCAAGTTATAATAGTTTGAAGCCATTTTACAAAATTTTCAAAATTAAACGCAAAAACACGTAACCTGTTTTTCAGCCGAATTTCTTGATTTGTACAAACTATATACTTAAGACTCTAAAGTAGCTGAAAATCAAATCAGTTTTTGTCTACCACTTTTGGTTTCAGAGAAGAAGATTTTTTAATTTTTTTTCAAATGTAGGTCACAGTGACCTACTTTCTATAGCTATGGCAACCAAAAGTACAAATTTGAAAAGTGCCCTCCCAATAACTCTTCCTGTGAAGTTTGATTAATATTGGCCTGGTAGTTTCTGAGGAGTTGTCGAAAATGTGTTACAGACGCACACACGCACTCAAGCACACACGGACACACTGCGCCATGCCATAAGCTCACATGGCCTATAGGCCAGGTGAGCTAACAATTGAAATTAACTCCTTTTTTGTTAATTAAGTTTCAATACTGCCATGAACTTAGTATGAGCAACAAATCCACATTCTTAACTGCTTACGGAAAATTTCAGCATTATCTAGATTATGTAATATGGTGCAATGGTTCCATTATTTTCTACCTAGATTCAACAATGACATAATAACACTAAGTCTTGTATAATTATCATAATCTAGAACTATCCACAACCAGTTTTAGTAATTTGGTCATCTTGAATTTTGTTTTTCAAAATAAGAATTAAAATCTTGTGTAAAATTTACATGTTCAGACTATTTTAAATCTCTAGCACCAATGCTTTTCAAATTTTCACTAAACACTAAAATACACCTTTTTTGCATTCTACATAAATATATAATATATATATAAAATTGTTGCATATGTTTAATCTCCCGACATCAATCTATATATTTAAAATTTCAACAAAATCAGTATTTGTACATAAATGAAACCATAATGGTCACCGATATGTTTTTGTTATTTATAGTAACATTAGTCATCTTCGAATTTTGAGATATGTCAGATACAATTTATAAATTTTTAAATTACATTTGTATCAACCAAGGGCCTCCCCTAAAATATTTAATTTAAATTGGCTACAAAGGAGAAGACTAAGATTATAGATAAGTGCATGCAGGCAGACTTTACTATGTAATTAACTCACCATAGCTGTGAGCTAAAAATTACTTAGGTATCTGTCTTAATATCCATCTCTTTATCTTAATGACCACTGTGGTAGCTCAGTTGGTAGAGTGCTTGCTCAGTAAGTGGAAGGTCGTGGGTTCGAAACCTGACCAGGTCTGACCCAAGACTTGAAAGTGGGTAGTGACTGTTCTTTCGCCAAACACTCGGCATTACGAAATGAAAGTCATGGTTCTTTCGGATGGGAACTTAAAATAAATAAGGTCCCGGGTCACGGCAGGCGTGGCACGATAAAGAACCCTGCTCTATAAAGCCATCAGCGCAACGCACAGGCAAAATTTTTGCACTTTAACCTATACTGGGGATATCTCGATATAAGTGAAGTATTCTTGACTGGGACGTGAAACACCTTTGCTCCCTTATCTTATTGCCTGTATTTATGCCAGTTAAAGTATGATCTGACAACTTTACATTGTTGTTTTAATACATTTTGCTCCTTATTTTGTAGTTCTCTATGCAAGATCATCTACATATTGATTTTTTTGACACATTTTATTGTAATATAAAGTAAAATTATAATAAGGTCTCTTTGTTTTGTAGAAGTGAAAAAAGTGCATTTTAGTAACAAAATATGCAAATTAAAACAAAACATGATATAAAATATTAAAATTACCAGTCTTTTCTACAACAAGTTAGCAACAATAAAGATAAGAATGAAAGACCAAACCCCCATATCAACAAACAAAAAGTTAAAAAATCAATATATATATATATATATATATATATAAACAAAACTATACAAATCACCTTTTTTATATCATTAAGAAAATTTTTCATCATGATAATAATAAACTAGAGGCCCATGGGCCTTAATGCTCACCTGAGGATAATTTATGTCCAAAACCGTTTGCAAAGAACTTGATTACTAAAACTTTCCAAGTTTTCTCAAGTTTAGAAATGCTACAATACTTAATCAGTAATATCTAGTCATAGTTCCTTTATAAATGCTAATATGCATATAGTTATGTAACTATAGTTCAACGAATAATTTCAAAATCATTAACCACGTCAGTATTCTTATGCAGCTATATCCTTGACCTTCAAATCTATGACCTTGAACCATATATCAATACCAACAATATTTTAAAATACATGCTTATACAGAAAGTTTTAATTAATTTGGCCCAGTTGTTTTGGAGGAGAAGATTAAAATGTTTGAAGTTTACACAGGATGAATGACAGAAAAAGATGGATTGCAATAGCTCGTCTGAGCTGTCAGCTCAGGTGAGCAAAAACATACAGTAAAATTATATATATATATATATATATATATATATATATATATATATATATATATATATATATATAGATAGATAGATAGATAGATATATAAATCTGACCAGCAAGATCTTCAGGTTTTTTCCTTCATATTTCAACCAAAATAAACCTCTAAATATTGGGCATATGTCTATATATCCAGAATCATTAGGACATGTTGATAACCTATAAGTACAAATTTGAAAAGTGCCCTCCCAATAACTCTTCCTGTGAAGTTTGATTAATATTGGCCTGGTAGTTTCTGAGGAGTTGTCGAAAATGTGTTACAGACGCACACACGCACTCAAGCACACACGGACACACTGCGCCATGCCATAAGCTCACATGGCCTATAGGCCAGGTGAGCTAACAATTGAAATTAACTCCTTTTTTGTTAATTAAGTTTCAATACTGCCATGAACTTAGTATGAGCAACAAATCCACATTCTTAACTGCTTACGGAAAATTTCAGCATTATCTAGATTATGCAATATGGTGCAATGGTTCCATTATTTTCTACCTAGATTCAACAATGACATAATAACACTAAGTCTTGTATAATTATCATAATCTAGAACTATCCACAACCAGTTTTAGTAATTTGGTCATCTTGAATTTTGTTTTTCAAAATAAGAATTAAAATCTTGTGTAAAATTTACATGTTCAGACTATTTTAAATCTCTAGCACCAATGCTTTTCAAATTTTCACTAAACACTAAAATACACCTTTTTTGCATTCTACATAAATATATAATATATATATAAAATTGTTGCATATGTTTAATCTCCCGACATCAATCTATATATTTAAAATTTCAACAAAATCAGTATTTGTACATAAATGAAACCATAATGGTCACCGATATGTTTTTGTTATTTATAGTAACATTAGTCATCTTCGAATTTTGAGATATGTCAGATACAATTTATAAATTTTTAAATTACATTTGTATCAACCAAGGGCCTCCCCTGAAATATTTAATTTAAATTGGCTACAAAGGAGAAGACTAAGATTATAGATAAGTGCATGCAGGCAGACTTTACTATGTAATTAGCTCACCATAGCTGTGAGCTAAAAATTACTTAGGTATCTGTCTTAATATCCATCTCTTTATCTTAATGACCACTGTGGTAGCTCAGTTGGTAGAGTGCTTGCTCAGTAAGTGGAAGGTCGTGGGTTCGAAACCTGACCAGGTCTGACCCAAGACTTGAAAGTGGGTAGTGACTGTTCTTTCGCCAAACACTCGGCATTACGAAATGAAAGTCATGGTTCTTTCGGATGGGAACTTAAAATAAATAAGGTCCCGGGTCACGGCAGGCGTGGCACGATAAAGAACCCTGCTATATAAAGCCATCAGCGCAACGCACAGGCAAAATTTTTGCACTTTAACCTATACTGGGGATATCTCGATATAAGTGAAGTATTCTTGACTGGGACGTGAAACACCTTTGCTCCCTAATCTTATTGCCTGTATTTATGCCAGTTAAAGTATGATCTGACAACTTTACATTGTTGTTTTAATACATTTTGCTCCTTATTTTGTAGTTCTCTACGCAAGATCATCTACATATTGATTTTTTTGACACATTTCATTGTAATATAAAGTAAAATAATAATAAGGTCTCTTTGTTTTGTAGAAATGAAAAAAAAGTGCATTTTAGTAACAAAATATGCAAATTAAAACAAAACATGATATAAAATATTAAAATTACCACAGTCTTTTCTACAACAAGTTAGCAACAATAAAGATAAGAATGAAAGACCAAACCCCCATATCAACAAACAAAAAGTTAAAAAATCAAAATAAATATATATATATAAACAAAACTATACAAATCACCTTTTTTATATCATTAAGAAAATTTTTCATCATGATAATGATAAACTAGAGGCCCATGGGTCTTAATGCTCACCTGAGGATAATTTATGTCCAAAATCGTTTGCAAAGAACTTGATTACTAAAACTTTTAAGTTTTCTCAAGTTTATAAATGCTACAATACTTAATCAGTAATATCTAGTCATAGTTCCTTTATAAATGCTAATATGCATATAGTTATGTAACTATAGTTCAACGAATAATTTCAAAATCATTAACCACGTCAGTATTCTTATGCAGCTATATCCTTGAACTTTAAATCTATGACCTTGAACCATATATCAATACCAACAACATTTTAAAATACATGCTTATACAGAAAGTTTTAATTAATTTGGCCCAGTTGTTTTGGAGGAGAAGATTAAAATGTTTAAAGTTTACACAGGATGAATGACAGAAAAAGATGGATTGCAATAGCTCGTCTGAGCTGTCAGCTCAGGTGAGCAAAAACATACAGTAAAATTATATATATATATATATATATATATATATATATATATATATATATATATATATATATATATAGAATATAGATAGATATATAAATCTGACCAGCAAGATCTTCAAGTTTTTTCCTTCATATTTCAACCAAAATAAACCTCTAAATATTGGGCATATGTCTATATATCCAGAATCATTAGGACATGTTGATAACCTATATATACAAGTTTTACTGTACTTAATCTTTTATTATGACCCTAGCAGGCTTAGTCACTTAAATAATTGTTAGTAAACTAAAAGAAACATGCAAAATACTAAGTACACAAGAGCTGTAATAATTACAAATAATTGAACAAGAGGCCCATGGGCCTTAACGCTCACCTGAAGATATGTCCAATATTCTTTGCAAAGTGCAATAGACAATATATTAAGTACAGAAACTTTAAAAGTTTTCTCAAGTTAAGAACTCCCACAAAACTTAATCAGAAATATATCCACTCACTTTTCATTTATAAGTTGCTTATAAAATATGCATGAAGTAACTGTAGTGCAATCATTAATCAATTTCAGTATAATTATGCAGCTATGTCCTTGACCTTTGAACATATATGACTTCAAACCATATATGATTTTCATGTCAATACCTACAATATTCTAATATACATGCCTATGCATGAAATTAAAAGCTTTCAAGATAATTAATATTTTTAGTATCGCTATGTTGATATGACCTTGACCTTTGAACATTAACCTTGAACCCTATATCAAAATGACCGTCATGTCAATACCTACAATATTCTAATATACATGCCTATACAAAAAAGTAATAGTTTTCAAGATAATTAGCAATTTTAAGTCTTTTTTTGCAGCTGTGACCTTGACCTTTCAACATATGACCTTGAACCATATATCAAAATGATCGTCATGTCAATACCTACAATATACATGCCTATACAAAAAGTTGATAGTTTTCAAGATAATTAGCAATTTAAGTTTTCTTTTGCAGCTGTGACCTTGACCTTTCAATATATGACCTTGAACCATATATCAAAATGATCCTCATGTCAATACCTACAATAGTCTAATATACAAGCCTATACAAGAAGTTGATATTTTTCAAGAAAATTAGCAATTTAAGTATTCTTCTGCAGCTGTGACCTTGACCTTTCAACTTATGACCTTGTACCATATAGCAAAATGATTGTCTTGTCAATACCTACAATATTCTAATATACATGCCTATACAAAAAGTTAATAGTTTTCAAGATAATTAGCAATTTCAGTCTTCTTTTGCAGCTGTGACCTTGACCTTTCAACATATGACCTTGAACCATATATCAAAATGATTGTCATGTCAATACTTGCAATAGTCGAATATACATGCCTATACAAAAAGTTAATATTTTTCAAGATAATTAGCAATTTAAGTCTTCTTTTGCAGCTGTGACCTTGACCTTTCAACATATGACCTTAAACCATATATCAAAATGATCGTTGTTGCAATACCTACAATATTCTAATATACATGCCTATATAAAAAGTTGATAGTTTTCAAGATATAGTGACACATATATAATTTTTAGCAATTTCCCCACTCAGTGCCTTACATTTTCCCCATTTTGAGCCCCATTCTACCATTTGTGCAAATCTGAAACTAGATGACCTAAGGATGTTATAAATGAAATAACTAAGGTATATCTCTTGTAGATTCAGAGGAGAAGATTTTTAAAGTTTTTCACTATTTCCCCCTTTATGGGGCCCCAAGGGGAAATAACTCCTTCATTTTGCAAATCTTAAAGGGCTTCACCCAGGCATGATGGCTACCAAGTTTCATTAAATTTGGCCTGGTGGTTTTAGAGGAGAAAATTAAAATGTAAAAAGTTTACGCACGACGGACGACGGACGATGCACGACGGATGGAGATGGATAGCAATAGCTCATCTGAGCTTTCAGCTCAGGTGAGCTAAAAATGTTAGTAAGAATCATTGTTATAATTCCAGGGCACCTGGCCTCACTTTCTCTGGTGAAAGTTCACCCTTAATTAAATTAGGAAGTTTTCAAAGTTTTTAGTTTGCTGTTTGGATTATGATTTGGACATGGACCTGTCTGTTTTTGTTTGATTCCTATTCCAAAAGATTAATTATCAAATAACCATTTTATTTATTTTTGTGTAGAATGAATATAGAAGTGATAAACTATACTATGATAAATCTGAATAGTTTATCTTGTTGACTACTAGGTGAGAATATCTTCACCCAATACACATCCTCTCAATTTCATGTGTTTAACATAATTTGCCAGTTTTCAAAGTTTCTGTCTTTGCTTTTAAAATTGTGATTGAACATGTACCAGTATGTTTGTGTTTTGATTGGCATATATTAAAAAGTATTTGTTTTGTATTAAAAATGTAGCTTATACATAAATGTAGAATCAATTATATAATATTTCTTTTCATTATCTTAGCCAGACATAACTGTCAGAATTATCTCAGCCCGCGATTTCACTGCCAATCGCAAATTTTGCTAAAAGCTAATTCTTAAATTTCCTGCTCTAAAAATTTATTTTGGCTTATATTTTTGTCACTTTGTCACTTTCATTACAATGAAGATAACAATAATTAATTTTTTATACATAAATAAAATGTAATAAAAAAAACATGATATATTACAAACTAATTATATAAATGTATATTTTAGGCTAACATTTTATGTTGCTTTCTTTGTTTCTGAGGCTTACTGGCACTGTCTGCTATAGACTGACTCCTAATTTTAATGTTGCGGAATTTTTTGGCTTTTACTTTCCAAGAAATAGGCCTAACTGTGGTATGTCCCAAAATGGGATAAATATTCTATTTCTATCACTACTGCAAGTTAACAACACTATACAATCTTATTAAGCTCTAAGACAAAGCCACAGATGTTAATGAAGTTTGTGAGTTTGTAAAAATGTTTCTGATCTGCTTTTGTGATTTATGTTAATTGTGCAAAAATTTTGTTTTATATTACTAAATCAATCCATCACAAACCTAAAGAGACACATAAAACTGCATGCACAAAATTATGTAAAAAAAATTATTCAGGACTCGAAAAAGAAAAAAAAAAATTTGATGTACCATTACTGAAACAACAGTTTTTTGCTATCAACTTGTTGGAAACAATGAAACAAACCTTATCCTATTTATTAGAACAATTGGATGTAAAACTATAAAACTTTTTTTGGAAGAAACTGATAATTATGCACAATGGGACAAGTAGCAAGAACAATAAATCAATCCAAGGCCAATAACTGTGTTATAATTTCTTTTATTTTATTTTTTTTTTAAATTTTTTATAATGGTTTTGATGTATTGGAAGCTGCCCACATCTGATGCAAGCATGACAGAAATTTTTCCTTTCACCAAGATGTAAAGCATTAGAAATATTGTATTTATCATCACCATTCAGAGATATTTTATTCTACCATAAACATGCATTATTTCTTGTTGATTTTATTGAAAAGAATTGCCAGTCGAACAAGGGTAAACAATTTATTTTCAGTTAACCATACTTTACATAATTTAATGAACAGGATAAGAACAACCTTTACAATATTTCACCATAAATAGCCAAAAACCTATTAGTCTAGAGCCTGTACCTAATGGAGTTTTTCGAGTCCTGTTTACAAAAAATAAAAAAATAAATAAATAAATAAACAAATAAATAAATAAAAATAAATAAATAAATAAAATTGATAAAAATTAAATTAAATTAAAAAAAATAAATAAATAAATAAAAAAATAAATAAAAAAATAGAATAAACGAAGAATAAAACTCAAACTTAGAAAACAAAACTAAAATCAGTCACATCATGACAGACATGTTAGTAACTTACTCTTGCATGCGTTCCTGGTCTAACTGATACAGCCTTCAGATATAATAACAGATATACAACATTAGTCTATTTAAAATGTTTACTACAATAAGATTATACATTCTAAATCTGATTCTTGTGTCTCTGTGTTTGTAAGAGCAATTATAGCAATAATGAATAATTATAGTACAGAAAATACAAGCAATTATCTTTATATAAAAACCACCTGTCAATTAAGACCAGTGTTTTAAGTCCCGTTTGGTTAATATTTCAACCAAAACCAAAAAGAATGCCTGTATAAAGACCACTTGTCCTTTAAGACTCTATTTAAGTTTATTAGTTCTTTTAAGACATATTAAAAACAGCAGTCACAAAAAACTGACAAAAAAATTTCAGATTAAGCATTCATACACATGTATAAAACAATTACAGATAATAAATATATACATTAGTCTGATTAAATATTTACTAACATGAATAATTATACAAGCTTAACTTAAATATTTAAGAAGCATTTTAACGTTATTTAGTTTCATTAAGCTAAGCAATTATAGAGAAGATTTTCTGTTAAAAAACTTGCTAAATTAAGCATCTTTTTTGCACTTTAACTTATTCAGTGCCAATAAAACGTCTGTTCATAAAAATATTCATTAGCTAGACATCAACATGTACTTTCTGTTTACTAAGTTTGTACTACATATATATATATATTATATATTTTATGCCCATTTATGTTTTACTGTAGAAAGTTATAGGCACAAGATCCACATGAAGCATATATAGTTGTCATCTATCAGATTGAATCAAATGTCAATTGTCCTTCAGTGTCATGAATAAATAACTTTCTTGGTTTATTTTAAGTAAATTTAAAAAAGTTCATTAATGAGATTTCCTAAGAAGACCTGTTTTGCTTGCTAAAGCAGATGAATTACAACAATGATGCTGATGATACAAAGTGACAAATGATTACTATATACATGTACTATTACAAAAGGTTTTAGAGATAAAAATGTCTCAACTTACCCAGCATTTCCTGCCTCTGGAGTTGCCATAAAATCAGTATTGTTCATTATATGTGCCTGGTGAATCTTCTTGGCCATTTTGTTAGAACTTTCTCTAGGTAAAGATGGTGCCTTGCTATCACTAAGTTTACGAGACTTTCTAGGACCTATTAATATGAAAACAAAAGATTTTGTAGATGCAAAATAGAAAGCTACAATTTAAGTTTGTATTATCAAATGTGATTATAGTACACAATAGCATTTCATCAGAATTTTCTCCAGGTAAATAAAACAGTACAATGTACTATCACCTTACTGTTATGATATCTTAAGACCTATTTAAACCACCTGACAACCTTATTGTTTTTGACAGAGACATGTTCAAGTTACTGGTTGCTTTCCAATGCTCTCGCGAATACAGTTCTAATGTCTATTGAACAGACGAAAGTACTCGCATTGAAAGGAAGTCATCATAATCATCTTGATGTTTTAAAAATAACCTCCCTTAGATTTGGACACCGACACTTGACTGGAGAGAAAATGTCAAAATATAAATTAAATCGAACAACTGTATATTAGTTTTAACTAATCCCATCATTCAAATCCCTTCTAGAAAGAAACCATACCCTTGGATTGAAATATAAATTGAAATGCATGTTGGTTTCAGAATTTATTAACAAACTTTGTCCGAGGGACGCCATCTTGAATCTAAGGAGAACAACCTTAAAATATTGATAGCGCTTGCGCGAACATACATACCTGAACGACTTGAAGTCAATGCGCAAGCGTACATACACTATCATGAACAGGCCTCAGGTATTCACAGTTTTCAACAGGTGTTAACTGTCGTTAAATTCAAGAAGCTAATCAAATACATTTATTAATGCACTGAATATCTTTTGTAAAAGATCTTATTTTCTGATTCACATTTTTGTTATATCTCTGTTTTTTTTTGCAATTTTGTCAGTTTAGAAAACAGAGTATTGACAATACTGACAATTTCCAGTATACATTTTTTTAACAGACTTTTCTTTTTGTAATTACCTCCAGTAGGTATTGCTGGGGCTGGGAAGCTAGGTGGGGGTCTTGATGGTGCTGGTCTGGATGGAGGTCCTCTTGTTGATCTTCTGTTACGAAGTGTTCCATTTCCAAGTGACATGGATTTCTTTCCTGGTCCTATAAAAGAACAGCAAATACAAGACTCAAATTTACTCCATTCAAATAATATTGTATGTATCTTTTTTTTTTTTTTTTTTTGGTTAATTTTTCTTTCTTTTTTAAATTTTATGTTGAAGCTGCAAGAGGACACAGAATCTAGCCTCCAAATTTTGTTAATCAGAATAATGAAACAGTGTATCTTTTTGCAACTGGAACCTTATACTTCATGATATATTCCCCACTGCCTCTTGATCACACTTGGGACAGAGCTTAGAGTGATAAAGCTTGTCAGTTCTCTTGCCTAAATTTGGTGGTTTACTTGAGACACTACAGTTCTCCACCATCGTTACACTGACTGTCCTTGATAAAAGTTAAAGAATCTTTACTTAGGTGTAAAACGAGATAACTCCACTCCACTTTTTTTCCTCACTCATATTGAACATTTTTATGTATTAAGTATAATAATACAGGGTTTGGAACTGATATTGTGAAATGTTGTTCTGAGTTGAGGAAAAATATTTCAATATATGTTAATCTCTCCACCACCATTCTGCCATTCCAACTCCATTTAACTTTAACATTGTATAAGTTGAACAATTCTCACTTCCCTGTGGAGTTCAAGATAGCAATCCACAGTTCAAGATTGCAAAATTTAACTACATGTACATGTATATATACAAGAATCTATTTTGATAATTACTCAATTTTAATTCAATTCACTTGCAAATCACAAATTTGTGCTGGTCACAAACCTTACAAACCTAATTTAATTTGTCAACATTATTAAACAATGAATTTATTTAAACATACTTGAATCTTTTGGTAAGCCAGGACCAATGCTGACATTCAGTGTTTTACCAGAGGTTTTCATTATAGGCATGTCCTGTGGTTGGGGTAACTTTATAAACTTGACAATTCTGCTACCACCTCCTCCCCATCCTTCCTTCTTTACTGGGAAATCTAATCTAAAATAAGAAATAATAGAAACATCTTCATTATAACAAATGCCTTTATAATTACATGTATATACTTTCAAATTATTGTATTTTATTTCACTTTACAATACAAATTTTAGAACTAACAGTCTTGAAGTAAGAAATATAAATTACAATCAAAAGCATATCAAGGATAATTAAATGGGCATAAGGATCACACATCAGAGATCCAAATTATGCTGTCAGACATTTCTTTTTTTTCTCAGGCATCTATGTAATTTATTTTCTTTCATTTACTGTAAACCAAATTTATTTCTCAGCTATTAACTTTCTCAAATTTTAACCTTTTATCATGAATGTGTAAAATTTGAGCTAGGTAAAATGAACAAAACATGAATAGTCTACTCAATCTACGGTTTGACCTCAAACGAATTGCAACAGAACAAATTTTGTTACTAATATGCTCTCAAATACATGAAATGTTTATAGTAAAAAGTCTACCAAAATCTGACAAGGGGAAACAAGTTTTTGAGAAGTTTTAATTTCTTATGGGGATTTCTATAGACAAGGGAGATAACTTCTGTAAAACAGGTGGAGTTTTAGTCCAATTATCATGTGTTTTTTGCTATTTTAATAAAAAGTAAAGCAAAGACCCTGGAATTAATCAATCAAAATTGATTCCTTATGTATATTCAACATTTCTGATTTCATTTAAAGTGAAATCATTGGCCCATTTTCATTCAGTTGCATTTTATTTTAAGTCTTTCACAATCTTAATGTTTCTATAGTGATGAGGAATTAATAACAGAATACTCAAAGTAATGAAGTAGAAGTATAGAAAAGTTATGTTTTTAACCTGAGATATATTTATTTTATCATTTCTGTGTATAACAAAATATATTTGAGGTGAATAAATCTTTTTTCCATCTCATCAACATGCCCTTAATCAGCGTTTTGCATAAATTCTTTCAACAAAATTATTAATTTTTTTTACATTCCATTTACATATTACATTCTAAATTGTCTTAAATTATCTATTTTAAGTCTATGTATAAATTTCCATCTAATTTCTAGGTTGTTCTTCATATAGTATCAGAGAAAACTTGAAGTTTTTGAACATTTTTGTGTAAAATTTAGGATCACAATACAGAGTTATCTACCTTTTCTATAGAAAATGCTATTGGTAACTTAAATTGGCAAAAAACCCAAATTCCACTGGATTGAAATTGGAAGATTTTTTATGGTGAATAAAAACACAATTCCTTAAAACAATCACATAAAAATATTTTCTGTTGCAATTACTTTGAGGTGTGACCCTATTTTTTCATAGATTGACTATACTAGAAACAGAGAAAACACAGATCTGTTACACTCCCATTTTGATTATACCCCTACATTTTTCTGTTAATTTACCACTTCAAAACAGGTTTGTTGGATCATAGGGGAACAATCAACTGATATATTCCCCATATCTGATAAGAATTCTTGTTCTACATGTTTTATACAAATGGTAAAAGAAATCCCAGCTTTGCTGGTGAGCCCCATAATTTCCACTTGAAAGCTATAAAAATGGTTCATTTTACAAAACAATTACAGGCTAGTTTGATCCAGTCAAAAAGAAATTTTGTAAGTTACTTACTGATCTCCAAACTGAAGTCTGAGTTCTTTATTCGTCTTTTCTTTATATTTCTTTGATATCAAAGAGAGGAATTCTGTTTTAAATACTGACTGTAGGAGACTGGCATAATCACCTTGTACATGGATTATAAACAAGTCATCTTGTAGTGTACTAAAATTAAATATAAAGTTAAAATCATTTCTTTTATAGTCAAATACAATACTGAATCTGCAAGCAACAACCTCAAAAACTAATTTCTAAATTGATGGAGAAATATTTGTCTTGTGAAACCTATTTTTTAGTTGGAAGTGCATTTGTTGACGGGTGGAGTACAGTAATGGTGTAAATTTGTTAGGGGGATTAGGCGGTGGTCGTTATGTGTGTGGTGGGGTGGTGGGGGTCTTACAGAAAGAATTGGTAAAAAGTTTTCTAGTTGTGCACAGGATGTCATAGCCAATGAAAATCAAACTAAATTGTACAGATGTCATAGCCAATCAAAATCAAACTAAATTGTACACAGGATGCCATAGCCAATCAAAATCAAACTAAATTGTATAGGATGTCATAGCCAATCAAAATCAAACTAAATTGTACAAACACAGGATGCCATAGCCAATCAAAATCAAACTAAATTGTATAGGATGTCATAGCCAATCAAAATCAAACTAAATTGTACAGGATGTTGAAGCCAATCAAAATCAATCTACAACTTGTACAAACTGGTAATTCATTGTGAGATTTTATTATTCAAACATCAGTTTACATACAGTGTAAATTTGATTACCGTATTTTATTTTAGTTAAATTTTTTATTTGCATACAGTGCATTACTCTATACAACAATGAACTACAATAAGGCTCTCTTTTATTCTAAGTGAGAAAAATAATCTTGAAGGATAGGATATATTTACCTGTCAGCACAGGAAAAATACCACAAGTAAGACCAAAGATAACATGGAGAAAAACAGTCGAAAAGGAGCTGACAAACTTACATCTGACATGGGTGAGGCAGGAAAAAAAGGCAAAGAACTGCACAAAATTGAGACCCCTTGTGTTGACCTTATGCTCCAACTGGAGCAAAGAGGATAGGTAGGTAGGTAGATTATAATCTTACCTTAGTGATACACATGTAATTTGTTCTAAAGGTATATTTCTCTTTATCACTTCAATCATTTTACCCTTATCAGGACCTTTCTTTATCTAAAAATACATATACATAGCTGTTAACATTAAATTATTAAGGTACCTAAAAAAGAAAGCAAAGAAAAAAAAAATAAAATAAAATAAATGAATACAAATAAATACATGTAAATAGATTAGTTAAATAAATAAATAAATAAATAAATAAATTTATAAAATAAATAAATAAATAAATAAAGAAATAAAACAAAGAACTTGGAATATAAAGTGTTAATTGCTATTACTAACAACTTTAACACAAGATTTAATGTCCTCAATTCGTTACACCAATAACTTAAGACATTTTCTTTGTCTTATGTACTATAGTTAAAACATTCAGCTAGAATCATGATAACTTACTGTTTCTCTGCCAATAAGATACACTGCTTTTGGAGTCAGTAGTAGATCTCTTTTTGCAATCTGAAACAAATAAGGAAATTTTGAAAATGGTTCTCAAATTTATTTCTTAGACAATGCTACTTATTGTAACATGTGTAAATTCAGAGTTTACTTCATCTGTAGCAAATAAGAGAGGGTGATGAATAATTGCCTATAAACATAATTTGGTTTTAAAATGTTTTTATATGAAATTTGTTTCAGTTGAATAAAAATTTTTACTTTATTTAACTAACAAGTGTTGTTTGTTCAAACAGTTATCAATCTAAAACTGGAGAAAGCAACAAACTAATATTTTATTGTTTTTACCAACTTACTTTAAATCTCCTATCAAATTTCAGCACTGTATCAGCAAATTCTACTCTTTCTCTTTTTCCTATAAGAGCTCTTAGTCCAGGATTGTCATCCAGACCAATGTAATCCCCAACAAAGTTTCTGTTTAAACTAAATCTTCTTCTCTCCTTCTTGTTAAATAACAAATCAGATGCTGAAATAAAAAAATATGTGTGAAATAAAGATTTCAGAAAGAAAATAATAACATTCAGAAAGAGAAAAAAGAAAAATTTATAGAAAATAATAGAATTAACAAGAATTCCAGGGAATTAAATGTCTTGCCTAGTTAGTTTTGATCAAGTAGAAAATACATCACTTAAACATAAACTTTCACATTTTGACATGCCATTGCAACCGCCACCACCTGTGCCACGGCGACACCAGAAAAGTAACACCTGGCAATGCCAGGCTTGACAATGAAATTAAATGAAAATATCATAGTTATCAGCTCAAAACTGGAGTATCAGCTTCAACATGTCAACCTTTAGAACTGAAATTGTGGTTAAGAGACCATTTAGCGTGTGTAGCATTTGATACAGATTTACATGTATTTAATTATAATATGATAAACAGTGATATGATCATCTAAGTAATTTTCTCATTATGGTTTAAATGCAAGGATCCATGATCAATAAAGGAAATTTTATAAGTGCTGAGAGATATAAAGTATTTCTTATTTGGTAATGACATCATATGCTTGCACAACTAATAAGTGTGCTTAGGATTACTGAAATGGAAATCTTAAATGGACTTCTATTTTTTAACATGTCTAATATCTAAAGAATTCTCGGAATAGCCAAACTAAAGAATTAAGGTCATGAAACAAAAGTCATGCATAATATTTAAAAGGATTGTATTTGAAACAATTATTGGACTGTCAAGGACTTTCAATAAAAGCCAGAATGAGGGTAAAAATCACAACAACCATATTTTCACATGGTAACCATGGTAAATTTAACTGTATTACAAACTACCTATAAAATATTTTGTCAGTATGCAATACTCAGCTCTATTTCCTATTTCTTATCCAGAAATTTGAATTACATGTAATTGCATTTGTCATTAATTTTTATTAACATGACTCACCATAACTCACCATAACTGACACCATAACTACACTATTGACCCATATTCTAAGTGGGGTCTTACCAGAGATTTGAAAAAAAAAAACTGATTAAAATATAAGTAATTTTGAGAAGCTATGACAAAAACATTTCTTATTACAGTGTATACATTAATTCTTTAATATTTAATGAGGTTTTCACATACAAGTTTTCAAACAAGAAATGAAACAACAGTAAATGAAATACCTTCTTCCCTCTGTTTGAAGTAGAGTTTTCTAGCATGATATTTCCTCCAAACTTTTTGAATTACTCTAGCAAAACCATCAAACTTTCTTTCTCTCATTTCTTCCAGCAAAAACAGCTGCAAGACAATAAAAAAAAACATATAAAATTATTTACTGAACACCTAAAAACTGAGGAACTCAATAGCCAAGTTGTCTAAAGCACACACTTAAGGACTGAACTTTGATTGTACTGAATTTATTGGGTGATAACTTCAGTTGGTCACACACAAATTGAATGAATGAATTCGCCATTCATGAAAAAATTTGCGCGTGACCAACTGAAGTTATCACCCAATAAATTCAGTACAATCATAGTTCAATCCTTATATTTACAATCTTTTAAAATTTCTACGATAAAACACGAGGTTTCCTTAGTAAAGAATTTTATTACAAAAAAATTCCGACATGGTCCTAGTTTTCTTGTATAAAAAAACACAACCACAGATTGATCCTTTGCATTTATCACTAAATTTTATTGTATTTCTGAAAAAAATTCTAATCCGATTGATAAACTAGTAATTTCAGAAAAAAAAACGCAACAAAAAAACATAGCGATCAGCTGATCGCCACTGCAAGGTTTTGTTTGTGAACAATGTTGTAGTAGAACTTTTTTGCATACATCAGTGATACAGGTCCTGACGTCATGGGTTAAAGGTCGCACATGCCCGACCAAAGTTATTGGGAAATATCTTCAGTTGCTCTCAAAGGGTTTACTGAAGAGAATTCAGTAAGATTGTAAATATTATTCATAACAGTGCTTCTCACCACACACAAGTTGTCAGAGTGTTTCATCTACATGTGGCCAAGCCAATGTGCAGACATTGTGCCTCTCACCACACACAGGTTGTCAGAGTTTTTCATCTACATGTGGCCAAGCCAATGTGCAGACATTGTGCTTCTCACCACACACAAGTTGTCAGAGTTTTTTATCTACATGTGGCCCCAGGCCGATGTGCAGACATTGTCCTTCTCACCACACACAAGTTGTCAGAGTTTTTTATCTACATGTGGCTCCAGGCCAATGTGCAGACATTGTGTATCTCACCACACACAAGGTGTCAGAGTTTTTTATCTACATGTGGCTCCAGGCCAATGTGCAGACATTGTGTATCTCACCACACATAAGCTGTCAGAGTTTTTTATCTACATGTGGCCCCAGGCCAATGTGCAGACATTGTGCTTCTCACCACACACAAGTTGTCTCAAGTCTTCTGTCTACATCTGGCCCCAGGCCAATGTGCTGACATTGTGCTTCTCACCACACACAAGTTGTCTCAAGTCTTCTGTCTACATCTGGCCCCAGGCCAATGTGCTGACATTGTGCTTCTCACCACACACAAGTTGTCTCAAGTCTTCTGTCTACATCTGGCCCCAGGCCAATGTGCTGACATTGTGCTTCTCACCACACACAAGTTGTCTCGAGTTTTCTGTCTACATGTGGCCCCAGGCCAAAGGCAGACATTGTGCTTCTCACCACACACAAGCTGTCAGAGGTTTTTTATCTACATGTGGCCCCAGGCCAATGTGCAGACATTGTGTATCTCACCACACACAAGTTGTCAGAGTTTTTTATCTACATGTGAACCAAGGCCAATGTGCAGACATTGTGCCTCTCACCACACACAAGCTGTCCTGAGTTTTCCATCTACATGTGGCCCCAGGCCAATGTGCAGACATTGTGCCTCTCACCACAAACAAGTTGTCTCGAGTTTTCCATCTACATGTGGCCCTAGGCCATTGTGCAGACATTGTGCCTCTCACCACCTAGGTTAGAATCCCGCTCAGGTAGATCCTAGTTTGAGAAAGTTTGTCTGTTCATTTTTGTGAAGATCTCGAAATTTGTATTCACAACTTGAATATACATGTAGATATACCTCAGCAGTCTTCATTCATAAGATTTTAATCATTTGATTTTTCTGATTTATATTTTCAATTTAAGTCACTTGTTCTATATCATGTACTTCATTGTGCAAAAAATAAATCAAATTTTTCTGAAATAATGACTTTACATGAAATAAAAAAAATTAAGAACAACCTCTTGTGAAATAAAGTCTTAAATTACCATTAACATAATGAAATTCACCCTTGATCCATGTGATACCTCATAGCGTTTGTGTGGGACAATTATTTCTATTGGCAAAGGGAATCCCAAAGAGTAATGTTTTCCTAAATGGCAACATTTTTTCAGCAACATTTGACATAAACGTTATCCATTTCATTCCACACAAATGTTAAGAAGAATTGATCATGTGGTATGTTAGCGAGTTCCATTAATATATCTGTAATTTCAACATAATTTGTTGATAACTTATCTTATGTCAGGGATGATTACTTACAGATTCTGGATTTTTCACAAAGACTTTGGTATTTCCTAGCTGCCACTGATCTCTGTCCATATTTACATAATTCATTAAATGCTGAATTCCTTGTTTTGGGTCACCTCGCCACATTGGGTAAGTTTCTGGTGTCAAAATAGCATACCTACATGTAGATAAAATAAATAAATAAATGGAATTAAAGTAAAATCTTCACAAACATTTATATTAATTTGGTCATCTTTGCTTTCACTAAAGAATAACTCTCAATTAAGAATTCAACAATTTCTTGGTCCTTTACAAAAGAATATTAAAATGACTCATTTTGTTTTGCTGCACTTTATGTAAAGTTATAACAAATGCATGTAAAATACATGTAAAAGTTATTTTTATTATGTACATGTAAACTACATGTATAAATACATGCCTTCTGATTTTGATGAGTATCATTTTCATGATCAGCCCAATGAATATTTATTCAGACTCTATACATTTATAGAATATCAACTCTAAAAATAGATTGCTGGAAAACCCTTTTGAAATGGATGGAAGAAACTACCTCTTTTCATGTGATTGGGGAATCTTTAATAACATAGACTAGTGATATCACAATCGTGATTCCTACCATCAGCTTTACCAATTATTTTTCATTTATTATTGAAAATAAAATGAAAGTTTCTTTATTTGGAGTGTTTTGAATGCTCTGGTATAATAAGATAAAACAGTTTTGTCCATGAATAAATCATGTAATATCATGAATGTTGTAATTAACATATGTATATAGATTCGTGTATTAAGATTTCTGTAAATCTTTTGTAAGCTTATTTATAA
Source organism: Tegillarca granosa (assembly GCA_029721355.1). Classification (NCBI taxonomy): domain Eukaryota; kingdom Metazoa; phylum Mollusca; class Bivalvia; order Arcoida; family Arcidae; genus Tegillarca; species Tegillarca granosa. The sequence continues at coordinate 38,834,231 of CM056600.1, read as the reverse complement.
ACATACATATACATACTGAGTACACGAGAAAGTATACTTCACTAAGAAGAGATTGGTCATGTGACTAACCTGCGAAGAAACTTTGCAAACTCTCTCCTAAATGCAAAACCAGCTCTTCTTACTCTGATGTTTTCTTTAAGTCCTAAATATTCTACTTGATGTTTAACTCTGTAAGGATGTTAAAACTTGACATGGAACATAACTTTTATAATGGAAACATAAAGAAATACATACATTCATAAATCAAAACTAAATTTAAATTTCAGTTGCTAAAGGGATATTACTTGTGACAAGTGTATACTGGATGTCTGTTTGATTCTTTAATGAGAGAGAGAGAGAGAGAGAGAGAGAGAGAGAGAGAGAGAGAGAGAGAGAATCAGAACAAATTGGCTAAAAAATTGCCAAATGTGAGTTTAACTCTTACTCTCAGAGACATTTCAGAATAGATTGCTGTATAGTTTCTATTCAGTATCATGTCTTTTTTATCTATAGCCATAAATGGAACAATTTTAAACAAATCTTTGTCAGGAATATTTAGTAATAGTACAGTATTTCCTAGTAATTAGAAGAGAATAATAAGAACCACTAAATGATATATTTAATAATAAAAATAATGAAGAAAAAAAAAGAAATATAATATAATAATTATAATGAAATAATAATAATAATAATAATAATAATAATAATAATAATAATATCCCCAAAAACCAACTTACTTTCACTTTACTGATATCTTTTTATTGGAACACAAGTACTTTGATAGATTGACAAGTGCATGTTAGTGTATTTTTACACTAGGCACCATGGGAATTGGTTTGAACAATTTTATCTGATTTCTGAATAACTCTCACCTGTTATCTTCAAAGTCTCTTGGTTTCTTTGTTTCATTTGGTTTGATACATCTGATATAATGTGGCGTACATTTCATCAGTGTGTCTACTAACTTGTTAGCTTGTGTCTACAATAAATGAATCACATTTCATAGAGTTTTACAAATGTACTTCACAAAACATAGAGAAATTTACATGAGTTTTCATTCAATATGAAAATTATCACATGGTACATAATTATGTATGTACATTGTATTTCAAACTAAATCTATATCATTTAATGTGAGGATCAAGTATAGCACTCAATTTCATCATAGAAATGGTGCTAAAATGTTGAAAATGTATAAAAGAAACAAGAGGCTCATGGGCCTTAATGCTCACCAAAGGATATGTCCAAAATTGTTTGCAAAGTGCAATAGACAATATATCTAGTACAGCAACTTAACAAGTTTTCTCAAGTTAAGAACTGCCACAAAACTTAATCAGAAATATATCCAGTCACATTTCATTTCTAAGTAGCTTATATAATATGCATGAAGTAACTGTATGCAATAAATGGTTTCCATATCATTAACCAATTTCAGTATACTTATGCAGCTGTGACCTTGGACCTTGAACATATGACCTTGAACCATATATCAAAACGATCGTCATGTCAATACCTACAATATTCTAATATACATGAACAATTGTTTTTTATAGAAAATGATTATTTTACCTTGATTTTGATGCTAGCAGTTGATGGTCTTCCTTTTGTCTGTGAACTCACATCCTCTGGGAATAAACTTACCAAAAAATCTCTGAAATATTCAAACATTCAACTTTGATGAATGTACTTATACATGTATTAAACATGTTAAAAACATATTATATATAGTGTATATTACTTAGTATGAAATTCGATCAGCTGATTAAAAAAAGTACTTTCTGTGATGTAAAGAGATAAAACTTGTTCAAAGATACATCCCAGATTAAAATGGCTTTATATTATGAATCATTAAATCAGCTTTTATTCACTTCCATGTTTAGATAAAAAGACAGAAATCATCCTATTATCACATTATAACTTGTTAATTCTAAACTTAAAAAGAAGGGGGGTGGGGGGGGTGGCAGTGATATAAGTTTTCTATAGCAAATGCAAATTCATCCTATTTGTTTCTTATAAATCAAATAAAATACAGTCATGTAAATATGGAGTTAACTGAAATTCTATAACATATTGGTTTTATATAAAACAAAAAAAACACAGAACAAGAGTTTAATGAAGTAATCATGTTTTTTTAATGTCTTAGTCAGGATTCTTTATATTATATTAAAGGCAGTCCATTTCTAGGAGTGTGGAGGAAACCGGAGTGACTGGGTAAAACCATCATTTTCAGCAAGTTCATCAACCATCTAACAATATAACCTGAACGAGAGCTGTAAGAGATTAAAACAAAGTAGATCTATTCCTCAGGTTGGTCTGATTGGAGTTTTTTTTTCATTTTGAATATCAGAGCTGTAAATTATATTTAAATTATAATTCACTTACGAGTTACTAGACTGCATAAGTTGTATGAGGTCATTAAATAATACATCTCTATTACGTTCACAAAATCCTTCAGCGTCATATGTCACCTACAACAACGTTACAACAATGAAATGTACACAAATACAATTAATCTTAGTATCTTAAAGTTAAAAGGATATCTGAAAGAATTTGAAAAAATTTAAAGTAAGGAATAAAGAGAGTGATTTTGAGTAATGGAAACTTCTGTTTTTCTCGAGAATATATTATTGGTGTCAAGATGGTGAATTCAAGGAATGACATATGAAACTAGAGTCCGATCCCCTACCCCCCTTCCCCCAAAAATTAATACATAAATAATAATAATAATAATAAAAATAATTAATCAAGTGACTTGGCAATTTCTTCTTTAAAAAAAGGATCTTAAAAACAAAGTAAGTGAAATTTGAAAATTTTGAAAATGTAAAGCTCCATTTAAGATCACATTATTTATGTCAAGTTGGACAATTAACGGATAGTGTTAGAAAACTGGAATGCACAAGGAAAATCAACATCAATCAGAAAATGAACTGATAATTTTAAGATTGATTTAAACTTTGACGGTGAGGAGCAATGTCACCAATAAGCTGGCACAATAGTTAGAGACAAAATGAATTTGAATAAAAATCAAAGGAATGTTAATAAAGAAATGTCAAATAAGAATAAAACCTTAAAAATGTTTAAAAGTGACTGAAAAAGTTGACATCCATAATGGGGAAATGCCTCAGTTTTAAAGGCTTCAGGAAAACAAAATGCTTATGTGGCTAAAAGGGTATGAAATCTTGCAATGCTTTAGTGGCTAAGCGAATGTTTATTTTTACACTAATACAGTAAAACCTCAATAAAATTCCCTCTATAATTTTGACACTTTACTTGTTCCAATAACATTTTAAGAGTAAATTTTCAATTTAGAATTTACTGATTTTGTGTTTTTCTTCACATGTTTTCATCACAATATTACTAAAACAAAAAGTTGTGATGCATCAAGGTTTTCATTATATTGTCCATTTATAACAAAGTTCTAAAATTTACTGCGAGTACTTACTTTTCCTGCATAATGATGAATGACAAAACCTATATTTGTTCCTTGATAATGTTCATGAGTTCCGACAGCACCATTAAGTTTCTGAAATAAATAATTTTAATTTAATTTAATCAAATAAATAAATCAATCAAAAAATCAATCAATCAAAAGGCTACATGTTCAACACTAAACAACTTTTTTTACACCATTTAATGTTCTCTCTTAAAATATAAATACATTTTGGATAGTTTTACTGCTTGAAAAGTTTTCAGAGAAAAGGGATTACAAACAAAAAGAAAAATAAAATTAATACAACAGAAAAGGTCTTATTTGTGAGAAAATACTTATATATATGAACTTAGAGAACCAACTCCTATTCTTGCTTTAAATTAAATTCAAAAAGCAGTAAAATATCTTTCACAAATATTTCCAATAGCAGCAAATGCACAAATGCAAAAAAATTGGTCAAAAGATTAACCCCAATTTCCAAACATACATGTAAGATATAAAACACTGCCTCCCATCACACTACATTCATATCCAACTTGCAATGAGCAGATCCTAGTACGAGACAGTTTGTCAGTTTGCTTGCTGTAAATTAGTTGTTTTCTTGTGGCACTCCAGTTTACTCCACTTTCCAAAACAAACCTAACTCAAAATAAATGAAGAATCTTGACTGTGGGTAATAACCAGGGCTCCTCAAATGCTGGTAAGGTCAATCGGCAGTAGGCAAAGGGTACATCAACAGCCCCCTTCCCAACGAGCAGTTATTACCTGTGAATAGGGAAGTTCAGTGTATCATGACACTGTCCCGAGTACTTTTGATTGTTAACAAGCCTGGCATTAAAGAATTTTTAATCAGATTTTTGTCTTACTATTAAGGAAATAAAAAACAATTTGGATATTTTTCAATCGGCTTTTTTAAGTTTGAATCAGCGTTTTTTGCCAAAAATCGGCATTTGTGTAGGCCTGGTAATAACACCCTTAATTCAATCTCGATCAAAACCAATCCAACTTATCATTTATAACTGAATTCAACTGGGCTGCTTTTAGGACAACTGGTAAGCATGACATGTTGTTGACATTATTCAAAATTATGTCATTATATTTAAACCTGGAGTTTTTTTTACCAGTTTTCACATGATGCAATCATACATGTAAATGCTTTCATGTAATGTCATATAATAACACCTTATTCAGTCCTTATAAAAGCCAAACTACAATTACTTTTATATACCAATTGAGAAATGGGGTGAAATCTGCCATGCATGCAGCTAGGCCAGTCATCTTGAAGGGAGCCTACTAGTGTAGACAATGCTTCTGAATCTGCATGTTAATCAAAAGAAACTGATGATGATGATGATGATGAAATTGATGACGATGAAGTTGATGATGATAATGATGATGACACAACATACCTGTAGAAGTGTTTGATCAGCTCCTTCAGTTACAGCATGCATTGTAGCACAAACGTCATCTAATATACACATAATACCAGATGGTTTTTTAGATTCTATTAAATCACATACAATTTTATTATTAAAATAGTCTATTGGTGTCCATTTAATACCTTCTTGTACATATTCTTCCTAGAAAAATTAAAAATCAAAAAAAAAAAAAATAAATAAATAAATAAATAAATAATAATTTATACTGATAATAAAGGAGTTGATACAAAAACATACAGGTATAACATTGATGTAGTTCCTTCAGCGAAAATGCTACAAAAAAATTAAAGAATGAAGCAATTGTGAATTCTAAAATGTTTATGTTTGGTATAAATCAATCATGATTTCATTCTATCCTTCACCTTTCCAAGCTTGAACAAATCACACTCATGCAATAAGTGACAATTGCACAATCAAGTTTTTAATGAGTTTATTAACACTTATTTATAGATCTCTTGGTTAAGCAATAAAATCTCTGACTTTGGATTTGGATATGAAAGTGACAGATATTGCTGTTCATAACACCAAATAAATGCTCAGTGGTTTGTTGATGGCATTTAAGACAGTTTCGAAACACATCTATTATTTTAGTACCCAGAAATCCCAAATTCATGTTGGTCACATGACAAGACTTACAGACCCTTGTACTTATTGCATTTAATTGCTTAAAAAAAGAAACAATCAATTAATTAAACTGACCATTGTATCCTAAGATAAAAACTTACCTGTTCTGCTTTGAGAGTTAATTCAATAAATATTTGCTGTAGTTTCTCATTCACATAGTTTATGCAAAATTGTTCAAATCCATTCTTTTGAAATATTTCAAAACCATAAATATCTAAAATTCCTATATTTATTTCCTCTAGGTCTTTTTGCATAGCCTGATTCACAACCTGAAATACATTTATCAATAAAATTCAGATTTACTTTTGTAACTATGGCAACATAGATGACATACATGTATAGAACTAAATTTACATGGTATAATGGCATAACACTATAAACTCCTTATAAGAAAAGAGATTTTTTGATTAATGGTGTTTTACACCTCTGTCAGTTCTTTCACTTTTATCGTCTCAGAGGCAGTCAACACTGAACACTGAACATTGGCAATCAAACTGAGCCGGAATACCTGGAGAAAATCACTGAACTTTGGCAATCAGATTGAGCCGGAATACCTGGAGAAAATCACTGAGCTTTGGCAATCAAACTGAGCCGGAATACCTTGAGAAAATCACTGAGCTTTGGCAATCAAACTGAGCCAGAATACCTGGAAAAAATCACTGAACTTTGGCAATCAAACTGAGCCGGAATACCTGGAGAAAATCACTGAACTTTGGCAATCAAACTGAGCCGGAAAACCTGGAGAAAATCACTGAACTTTGGCAATCAGTCTGAGCCTGAGTACCCTGAGAAAATCACTGAGCTTTGGCAATCAAACTGAGCCGGAATACCTTGAGAAAATCACTGAGCTTTGGCAATCAAACTGAGCCAGAATACCTGGAAAAAATCACTGAACTTTGGCAATCAAACTGAGACGGAATACCTGGAGAAAATCACTGAACTTTGGCAATCAAACTGAGCCGGAAAACCTGGAGAAAATCACTGAACTTTGGCAATCAGTCTGAGCCTGAGTACCCTGAGAAAATCACTGAGCTTTGGCAATCAAACTGAGCCGGAATACCTTGAGAAAATCACTTAACATTGGCAATCAGACTGAGCCTGAGTACCCTGAGAAAATCACTGAGCTTTGGCAATCAAACTGAGCCGGAATACCTGGAGAAAATCACCAAACTTTAGCAATCAGAGATGAGCCCGAGTACCCTGCAAAAATCACTGAACATTGGCAATCAAACTGAGCCGGAATACCTGGAGAAAATCACCGAACTTTAGCAATCAGAGATGAGCCCGAGTACCCTGAGAAAATCACTGAACATTGGCAATCAAACTGACAAACTTTCTCGCACTATGATCTGGACAATTGGGATTTGAACCTAGATAGAAAGAGGCACTGTAGTTTGTTAGCCTTGCTGTTTAGACCACTTGGCCATAATTGTCCCTCTTTATGGAATATAGATAGAGGATCTAATTATTGAGAACTAAATTAAATCACTTTTTTTCAATATACATGTAATAATTCATTTTTAAATATGTTTCCCAACAGACCCCATTTCTGTTGTAGGAGTGGAGTAGAGTAATGGTGTTTTATGCCCCAGTCAACATTCTTTTACTTATTTCAAGGTGGACAGTTCTGGGATGGTAGTGGAAACCAGATTGTCCAGAGAAATCACCAACCTTCGGCAAGTGAACTGACAAAATTTCTCACAACAGGATCTGTCCTGTGTGGGATTCAAACCCAGGCAGTGAGAGGCACTGTCATTTGTAAATGCATGCATTAGACCACTTGGCCACCAAGGCCCCTATTTCTATTGTAGAAAAAGAGGATCCATCTACGAAAAGTACCAATATACAATATACCTATCTATATAAAGGTACTTACTTGTACTAAATAATCAAATAATCTTGTATACAAAGCCTTGGCTAAGGCATCTCTGGTGAATTCTGCCTGCTCAACATTTAACGTAACTTCAATCTTCTCTGATTTCCCTCCCCATTTACTGTCCATTGTTCTACTTTGAAGTTTCATCCTTAACAACTCCTGATCAACTTGCAGTAAAAATGCCGGAAAGCTCAAAACTGTAATTAAGACATTGAGAGTAAATATACATGTATACATGTATATGTCTTTATTACCAATATGAAAGCACATGTAAAATTGGTCAAAACAAATTACGTGTATGTCCATTTAGTTCTTATAAACCTAGCTTTCATAAAAAGTCCTCATTTATTTTTCACAGCTGAAAACTGATAAAAATCTTAAATACTGCACAAGTAGAAACATTAGCAGTAGAAAACGCTGAAAACTGATAAAAATCTTAAATACTACACAAGTAGAAACATTAGCAGTAGAAAACTTTTGCAGTTTTGATCATCTAAACTAATATCGGGTTAGAAAATTTTCAAAGTTCTGCCTGTAGGGAAAGTGGACAAAGGGGAATAACTGCCATTGATAGATAATGATTTCATAACAGACCAATCCATAGGCCCATTCAAGAGAGTGTATGTATGTTTCCACTTTGGTGTGCAAGCCGTTCAGACATTATTGTTTGCCAATGCGCACGTGTGCGACTGCTATCAAAATCGTTAGGTTGCTTGCCTTCAATTCAACATGGTGTCCCTCAGAAAAAGTTTGTAAGAAATGTTTAAACAAATTTTGAAACCAACATGCATTTCAATTAATTTTTCAATGCAAGTGTATGATATCTTTCTAGAAGTACAGATACCTGATTTAATTTATATTTTGTCATTTTTTTCTTCAGTCAAGTGACAAAATCTTAGTTAGATTATTTTTAAAGCATCTGGATGATTATGAGGACTTAAGATTTAGTGCCATTGCTCATAACCATTCAATAGACATTGAACAAAATTGTTTGTACAAGTACTGTTGAAAGCGATCAATCTTTTGTAAGTTGAAATTTTGTAAAAATATTTTTAATTAATACCAAAAAGGCATGTTGGAGAAGGGACAGGATAAAACAAAATCAACACAATGATCATTTTATCCTGGGGAGTAAAAACTTACAGTCATCATTTTATCCTTGGGAGTAAAAACTTACAGTCATCATTTTATCCTGGGGAGTAAAAACTTACAGTCATCATTTTATCCTGGGGAGTAAAAACTTACAGTCATCATTTTCTGCTTTAGCATAATTGCCATCTTCTACAAAACTGATATTTCCTAGATGTAAAATTCCTGCTACAAGGGAGATAATCTCATCTTTGATATCATTGGGTATTCCAACAACAGACATAGCATGCTGCAAGAAAAAAAATTATCAGATTGGTTATGATTTCATTTAAGTAGATTCAATAATACCTTAATGTACATGAATCTCACCGATTTTTTTCAGAACAATATATTTAAGATTTTAAGTTTTTTCAAATAAAATTAGGTGCTAATATAATCAAAACATAATTAACAGACTATACACTATGTTGATATGTTGATACACTAATTCAGAAAATCCTTCCTTAAATCATTAACTTGGTCTTGGACAAGTTGAAATCGTTTCATTTTATTTGTTGGATACATATTGCTGTATATACACGTGTACTGGGTACATTTGTTTCAGTATACATGCATTGCAGTGCACTGCTAAAATATTGCTAGGACATCTTTTAATACTGGAACATAAATAACTACTGTCATTATGTGGATAATCATATGCTGTATCACTACCAGTGATTGGATAAAACTCAACAGAAATGACTCTCGTGAGACAAGGGAGATAACTCCTAACAACTTAAAAGTACTGTTTTGTTATTAGACAAAAATGAGAAAAAAATCAATTGTGGATTGTTTTGACACTTATCAAGAATGAAAAAAAAAAAAAAGAATTTTTGCCATACAAATAGATGGACAAACAGATAAAGTAATTTTTTTTCATTTTAAATCTGACAACATTCTAGCCAATACCAGAGTTGAGTTGAGTAATGGTGTGTACCTCCCAGTCAAGAATATTTCACTTATATCGAGACATCGCCAGCCATAGGCAAAAGTGCAGAAATTTTGCCTGTGTGTTGCAATGATGGCATTATACAGCAAGTTTCTTTATCAAGCCATGCCTATCATGATATGGGACCTTGTTTATTTTAAGTTCTCATTCAGAAAACTGTGACTTTCAATTCGTAATGCCGAGTGCTTGACGAAAGAACAGACACTGCCCACTTTCAAGTCTTGGATCAGACCTGGGCGAGGTTCCAACTCACTACCTTCCACATATGGAGTAAGTACTCTACCAACCTCAGATAAACAAGGTTTATGTTTTTACCAATGTGTCTTTATATTCCTTGACATCATCTGTTCCATCCACTTTGAATGCTCCACTCTGGTTTAAGTAGTAATAATAATCTGGACTTGTTATACCAAGATTTTCTGTAAACAAAATGAAAAAAAAGCCAATACATCTGGCTCGTAGAATATTAACAATATCAGCATATGATAAAATTATGTCAGGTTTAAAAGATCTACATCACCAGTTAGGCCAAGTATGAAAGTACTGGTAACCAGAGAAACATTTTTAAATCATAGTCAGTCTACTTTAGGCACATATGTCAGAACTGCGAGGTTTAAACTGGCATATTAAAATGAACAATGCAAATGCAAAGAAATTTGTCCATTTGATCTCTTATAGTGAATTTTACATTCCAAGTCTGCCCTGTTGTTGATATACATGCTTACAAAATCATCAAAAATGATCGATAAATCTTTAAAAATGAAAATATGATGAATTCATAACTTGCACCAAAAACAAGATTTCCAACACAACACTGACATTGATGCTGATGTGACAGCATAACCCCATATTATTTATGAATACGCAAACTAAAAAGTTCAATTCTAATCAATGCATTGAAAGAACATTTCTTTAACTGCTGAGCTTAAATTTTAAAAATATTCAAGTTATCATATGTCATTCTTACGCATATTTAAAGTATAAAATGTAAATCTATTTGTAAGTACATACCCTTCATTGCATTGTCTGCACCAAAACAAATCTGATAAAATATATGAAAATTCCTCTCATTTTGGTTCTGACTTACAACTCTTGACTGAAAATAGACAATGATAAAAACATGTCAAAAGTTCAGAAATCAAGAAGATTACATCAGAAAAACAACAAGAATAACTGGCATTTATACGTCTTGTAATCCTTAACCAGAAGTTTAGGTATAGGAAATTTGAGTTAAGTTGAGTAATGGTGTTTTACGCTCAAGTCAAGATTCTTTCACTTATTTTGAGGCGCTCAGTTCTGGGATGGTGGATAAAACTGAAGTGCCTGGAGAAAATCACCGACCTTCGGCAAGCAAACTGACAAACTTTCTCACACTAGGATCTTTGCCAATTGGGATTCAAACCTAGGCGGTGAGAGGCATGGTGATCTGTAAATGTGCCCTTTAGACTACTCAGCCACCAAGGTCCCTGTATTGGAAATTTGAAAACTTTTATGTAGAGGCTTAAGATGCAGCTGATAACATCTCTATGTTCCTACCTAGGCTGTAAACTCACTCTTTCCATATGATACATATACTGTAAACATGATTATTTCTTCTACTAAAAATAATAATTTTCGCGATTTTGACCCAATAAAATTAAGCACTAAATTTGTAAAAGTTATCTTCCTTTGATCAATGTCTGAATCAATGAACTTTGAAATCGGATTATTGTTGTTACACACAGTATTCAATAAAAGTAGATGAATTGTTTTCACTATGTTAAACAGTGGAGAAAAAGATAAAGTGAATCTATGTGACATTGATTTGAGAACCTCTATCGTGAAGCCACTGCATGCAAAGTGGATAATTGAAGTTCACCAAAAATTTGAAAATGATGTGGAATTTGTTAATAATGCATTTCACACAGTGAAATTAAATACCCCTTATTGCACTTAGATTAACTTAAAATTACCTGTTTGTGTGTAAACACCCCATGGGTGCCTTGTATTTATTGAACAAAGGTGCTATTTAACAGTAACCAGGTAACAATGCAATTTCCTTTTCACTCATGATCATAACCTTGTGTAATTACCCATGGAGGTAGTAAAATTGTTTGTAAATACTTCATATGTGAATTGAACGACAAAATATTTATTTCTTTCTGAATAATAACGTACTAGTAATTAGTTTTGAGTTTACGAGTTATTTGAGTTATAACATAAAATTATGTTCCCTTTCACATGCTTTCATATTTACCGTAATTTTAGTAACATTCCGAATATATTATATTAGAAGCACGCTTTAGACAGGAAGAAACTATAGTCTGCATGAGCAATAACTTGTTGTTAACTTGAATGTGTTTGTTAGCTACAAAGTCTTTGAAATGTTAAAGAAAAAATTTAAACATTAAATTTCTTTTTCATTTCGGAAAAAAAAAGTTACTTTTAATTATTTATCACAACTGATAAACTTTTAATGCTTTAGATACGTATTTTGAATATTTTACTATTAATGTTAGCATTTCTTTAAACTAACAGAGCTTTAAACAACCTGAACTAGGCTTGTTAAATGTCTTGGGGATATTTTCGTGATTTTTTCCACTCGCGAAAATAGCGAAAATTGCCCCCATGCAAAAATTACCATGTTTACAGTAGGTAATTATTGATTAATAATGTCAATTTACTTGTGAGTTTTTTTTTTTAACAGTGAGTTTCTCATACCAAATTATTCATTTAAGTATATCTCTGAAAAAGGTAAAATGTTTATGATGTGATTATGAAAATGCAGCCATGTTAACATTTTTACAGCTGTTAATAATGTAAACTTAAAATTAAGTATTAATTTTATTACAAATTCTGGAATATTTTTATAATAATTTATGTTGCCAAAGTAATACAAACTAATCTATCTATTTTCATGAATTAAATTTCAGTACTTGTATTGAATTTGATTTTCCTTGGTGAAGATATCTTAATGAAACTGTGAAATTCATACAAAAAGCTGCAATAAGCTACATGTATCTTAGAGAAAAAAGGTTTTAAAATGCTGAGTTGAGTTGAGTAATGGTGTTTAACATCCCAGTTAAGAATATTTGACTTATATCGAGAAGTCGCCAGCTATAGGCGAAAGTGCAGAAATTTTGCATGTGCGTTGCGCTGATGGCATTATACAGCAGGGTTCTTTATTGTGCCACCCTGTGACACAGAACCTCATATATTTTAAGTTCCCATCCGAAAGAACTGTGACTTTCAGTGCTTGGCGAAAGAATGGTCACAACCCACTTTCAAGTCTTGGGTCAGACCTGGCCGAGGTTCGAACCCACGACCTCCAACTAACAAGCGAGCACTCTACCAAATGAGCTACCGCAGTGGTACATTTAAAATGTTGAGGGGTCCGCATAAAGAACAGAAATAACAAAGAAAAATATGCAGAAAAAAAGACACAGTGAATCTATTAAGGGAACATAAACAGAATAATCAAACATAACCAGCATAATTTTTATCATTCTTTACCTTTTCAAGTAAAAAATTAGATATTTTTCCACCATCAGGTTCACCTCCTCTGCTAAACTGGATTTCTACATATTTACCCTGTAATTGAATCATATATAAATAACTAACCATTAAATAAAAAAGCATGATGTAAAGTGGTGGACACATTCAGTCTCCACCCATTTATGTGTTTGTGCAAAAGCCATATGGTGTACAGAGATGGACAGATACAGTCTCCACCTAGTCATATGTTTGTATATAAGCCATGGTGTACAGAGATGGACACATTCAGTCTCCACCCATTTATGTGTTTGTACAAAAGCCATATGGTGTACAGAGATGAACAGATTCAGTCTTCACCTAGTCATAAGTTGTACAAAAGCCATGGTCACTCACAGTACAGAGATGGACAGATTCAGTCTCCACCCATTCATGTGTTTGTACGAAAGCCATGGTGTACAGAGATGGACAGATAGTCTCCACCCATTCATATGTTTGTACAAAAGCCATGTTGAACAGAGATGAACAGATTCAGTCTCCACCCATTCATGTGTTTGTACAAAAGCCATATGGTGTACGGAGATTAACAGATTTAGTCTTCACCTAGTCATATGTTGAACAAAAGCCATGGTGTACAGAGATGGACAGATTCAGTCTCCACCCATTCATGTGTTTGTACAAAAGCCATGGTGTACAGAGTTAGACAGATACAGTCTCCACCTAGTCATATGTTTGTACAAAAGCTATTGTGTACAGAGATGGACAGATACAGTCTCCACCCATTCATATGTTTGTACAAAAGCTATGGTGTACAGAGTTGGACAGATAGAGTCTCCACCTAGTAATATGTTTGTACAAAAGCCATGATGTACAGAGATGGACAGATACAGTCTCCACCTAGTAACATGTTTGTACAAAAGCCATGGTGTACAGAGATGAACAGATTCAGTCTTCACCTAGTCATATGTTTGTACAAAAGCCATGGTGTACAGGGATGAACAGATTCAGTCTTCACCTAGTCATATGTTTGTACATAAGCTATGGTGTACAGAGATGGACAGTTACAGTCTCCACCTAGTAATATGTTTGTACAAAAGCCATGGTGTACAAAGACGGACAGATACAGTCTCCACCCCATTCATGTGTTTGTACAAAGGCCATGGTGTACAGAGACTGACAGATACAGTCTCCACCTAGTCATATGTTGAACAAAAGCTATGGTGTACAGAGATGGACAGATACAGTCTCCACCTTTTCATATGTTTGTGCAAAAGCTATGTTGTACAGAGATGGACAGATACAGTCTCCACCCATTCATATGTCTGTACAAAAGCCATGGTGTACAGAGATGGATTGATACAGTCTCCACCTATTCATATGTTTGTGCAAAAGATATGGTGTACAGAGATGGACAGATACAGTCTCCACCCATTCATATATTTGTACAAAAGCCATATGGTGTACAGAATCAGCCTCACCCATTCTGAATTTAGTACAAAAGTTATTACATGTATGTACAAGGAATGACAGATTCAGTCTCCACCCATTTAAATTTTTGTACAAAAACTATGGTGAACAGAGATGGACGGATTTAATTATGTACAAAAGTTATGGTGTACAGAGGTAGACAGAATCAGTCTCCATTATTTTTTTTTTTTCTTTAAAAATACTTAAGCAACTTTCTTATTTTATAATACAACCATAATAAACTTTTGCATTAATCAAGGTGATAACAACAATAGTTTGATCATATTATTATACAATGTCATGTACTATTATTACAACATTGCTCTACAATTTCAATTTATAACAAATCTTGAAATTTTACGGAAATTACAAGTGTACATACAAATCTACTGGAATTATTATTTCTGACTGTCTTTGCATTTCCAAAAGCTTCAAGTAAAGGATTGGACTCCAAAATTACATCTTTAACTCTCTAAAATAAAGGGAAAAAAACAGTACATTTTACAAAAACCAAAAAAAAAAAAATAAAAACATTAACATGCATCAAGAAAATCCTTCAAATACATATACATAAACGAAGCTGAAACTACATGTAGATAAAGACCAACAAACCTGTAACATAATCAAGAAAATCCTTCAATTACATACATGTACATGTAGCTGCATTGCTATTATTTCAAACTTTCAGTGGTCAAATTTGTAATTTTAGTCATTTTACCCAGGGGGAATTAGCTAGGGGGAATTGCCAGTATCTATATCCAGTATTAATTTTAGGCAAACAAAATCATTTTCATGCATGGTTAGTTAGCCTCTACTTTAACACTGGAACCTCCTGTTTATTCTCTGAATTTATACATGTATATGGCACTGAATATTACCTGTACTTTGGGTCCACCACCTGATACTTTCGCAATAAAACCCATTATATATTTAGCAGCCACAGTTTTACCAGCACCACTTTCACCACTGAAAAAAAAATTAAATGATAATCAATAACCAATGAGAATATATATCAGATCATGAAAATATCTACATCAAGTGATAACCAAACTGATGGTAACAATCCAACATTTGACAAAAAAATTTCAAAAAATTTAAAAAATAATGATTTTAAAAATCTATATGTGTAATTTGTATTTTGGCAACAGTTAATATTGGACACAAACAAAACTATCTTGTATGGCATTTGCATTGACAAATTTTTAAGGCAGATGTAATGATTGAACAAGATCCATAAGGGATCCAAACCTGCATCGCCAGGGCATTATTACCACAGATACTTATTTCTGATATCAGGAAATAGTATATCTTTAGTATTTTATAATGTAAGAAATAAGTGTCTGCTTTTATTTCAACCAGGAATTGCCAGAAATATTTATACTACAGATTTTGTAACAGCTGTGAAACACATGTATCAAATACTGCTGTTTTATAAAATGTGCCCCCCCATGTGCAGGTATGATTATTACTGACCATGTATAAACCATATTAGGTCACCAACACACCATGGAATGATTATATCCTACCAAACTACAACTAAACTGATCTTCTGCATCAAACAATTCAGGGTTGCTATTTTGTTGTGAAAATATATATTGAAAGTAAGGAAGAACATAGATATATGAAGAACATAATAGCTACATGAACATTGCATAAAAACAGTCTAAATAGTATTATTGCAGTGTTTCAGATTGTTTGGGAGCTATAGGGGCCACACTGGCCCATACAACAGGAAAGTTGGGGGTCATTTCTGATATAAGTGGGCCAATATTCGTTCGTCAGAAAACAAAACACACGACGCAACTATGTTCAAAATCTACAACTATGTTCAAAATCTAGTCCTTACAAAATAAAATATGCCAGTATACATGTAACA
Organism: Tegillarca granosa; assembly: GCA_029721355.1. NCBI lineage: Eukaryota > Metazoa > Mollusca > Bivalvia > Arcoida > Arcidae > Tegillarca > Tegillarca granosa. Next base: position 38,817,992 of record CM056600.1, on the reverse strand, counting down.
AATGTTCGTCAGGCCTATATATACACAACAGATATACAAGTTCGGAATCTATAGTACATAATAATTTTTTGTGAACACTGCAATCAACATGCATGCACTTTATTTATTTTTAAGGATTCATATAAATATATACACCTGCGTCAACTGTTTTACTTTGCTTTCTAACGAAATCGAAGCTCCACAAATCTGTCTGTTTTCTCTTCGACATGATTCGATAGTATTACACTGATTATCCCCCCTGACCCGTTACCGTTAAACGTATATGGGACTTTTGGGTATTTCGGGTTAAGCAATAACACGAATAACATAGTCGTACAATATGAATTAGCTGTACATAGACGATTGGAAGCGGGATGAAATAAAGTAAACAACATGATAGATGTGTCAAAAATACTGTGCGCCTGTAGGACCCATTGAGATTAAATCTATAGCGCCATTTTCAGATATAATGCGGTAATGGCGCGGGCGCACCAACAATCTGAAACACTGTTATTGGGTTGGATAAGTTTCTGAACTGTTGTTAAATTAGCAGAAAGGCGAGGTAGTTTGCGTAATCTCTTGATAATTTAAAACAATCATATGTAAAAAAAATAGTGATTAATTTTATCAATTCTTCCAAAACACAATTTGTGAATATAAAAAGAATATATAATGTGGGAATTACAAAAACCAAGCTTTTTGTAAATAAAGACAAATGACAATTGGCAAATTAAAAGATTTAATGGCAAGAAATTACTCTGTCAATCCAAAGTAAGTACATTCATAATCAGTGTTTTAATATTTGTTATTCTTTACATATTGCCTGTTTTTTTCCTCAACAATAATGTTGCATCATATTCTTGAATGTGTTGTTACTAAGTACATGTTTTTAAAGTAACAAACTACTATTTTTAACTTCAATACTTTGACAAATAAGTTTAACCACTCATTTATTCCTTATGTGAGTATTTTAAAAGCACATACAGCTGCATTATCAAATTTTAACTTATGTGTCTTATGGATTACACAATTATGCACCATTCAAATATAAAAAAAATAGAAAGTGCACATCACTGATGTGTGCAAAACAACTGGGTGAAATTTTATTTAATTTGGATAAATTCCATAGGAATTATGGATTACACAAACCATGTACACTTTATATGTTGTTCTGTGAAAAATGACAAAGTTCAACAAGCAATAATTTTACCAAAAATCATCAAATGTCACCAAAATAGGAGGTGCACATCACTGATGTGTGCAAAACAACTGGGTAAAATTTTATTTAATGTGGATAAAGTTTATAGGAGTTATGGATTACACAAATTATGCACCCTTTATATGTTTTTCTGTGAAAAATTACATTGTTCAACAAGCCATAATTTTACTAAAAAATCGTCAAATGTCATCAAAACAGGAGGTGCACATCAATTATGTGTGCAAAACAACTGGGTGAAATTGTACTTAATTTGGATAAACTTTACAGGAGTTATGGATTACACAAACCATGCACAATTGAGGTGTGACGGACAGACTGATGAAATGACAGACTGGCAGACAGAGTCAACCCATTACTACACCAAAAATTACAGATGTGAAAAGTTGAAAATATAATGTATATACTGGTGAAAACTTGTATTTTTATACACAATATATTTACTTTTTAAATAATTTTTCCAGCTCTTAGATTAAAATCAGATATACAAATTTTTTATAAATTGTAATAAAACATTTTAAGGGGGGGATATAAAATATTACTGTTCAATTCTTTTCAGTTGGAACCTCAAATCTATTAAATGCTTTTCTGGCTTGATTAAATGATGGATGGGATGGGATGGGATGGGATACATACATACATACATTATGTACGTACGTACGTAACACACACACACACACAAACACACACACACACACACATACACACACACACACACACACACACACACACACACACATATACATACATACATACATACATATACAAATTATACATGTATATATATATATCCCCATTTCTTTTTTAAGTTTGATTGGCTAGTTTCCTGGATGTATAAAACCTATTCACTCTGTTTTACACAGGGTGTATGAAAAAAACATGATGCATGATTTCTATTTACTATTTGCTTCAACCGTATCTTCTATGCACTATGTATGTACAACATTATGAATATATTGACGTTTGTATTGCGTGCAATGTTAGATTATCACCTACAGAAAGAAAAGTTATCGCCCAAGTCGAGAGTGATAATTTTTCTTCCTCAGGGTGATAATCTAACACAACATACAAAACAAATGTCAATATGTTTTTTATTATACTAAATGTTTTTCCAATAGTTTATTATTTTTACTCTCTTTTTCTTTAATTAAGCATTAAATTCTCTCTTGTCATGTTTGCAAACACCATGATTGTTTACATTCTATTATTTTGTTGAGGCGAGACTAATATCAGAAATAGTTCGGTAAAATTCATAGCCAGGGTATACTGAAAAAAAATTAATGCCAGTTAGCAAAGGAATATTGCATGCCGTTAACTACCAGGTAGTTGAGATTTAAGTAGCAAGATAGTTAAAATCATCAAACTTGTCATAACAAATCAAATAATTAGATTTTTATATGAGGTATAATAAAAATGGATATAAGTAACATCAGTGCAACTTTTAAAATATATATATTGACAAGGGAAATAATTTGAGTTTCCTGCAACATGTGTCTTCTGGTGTGCCATCATGAAAAACTGTACCTTGCATATACAGATAGAGAAATCCTCCTTAAAAGGAGAAAACTGGTACCAATTTCAATTAATAAAAAGAAATGGGGATATATTGGTTATGCGGCTCAGTATGATATGGCCTCAAGAAATGTTGGAATTTCCCATACACCCTGCATAAAAACTATGCAACTAATAATATTATTTTGTTATTATTACACGTTTTATGTATATATATATATATATATATATATATATATATATATATATATATATATATATATATATATATATATATATTTTTTTTTTTGTTATTATTACACGTTTTATGTATATATATATATATATATATATATATATATATATATATATTTTTTTTTTTTTTCTTTCTTTTTTTTGCAATTAACCAAAAAGTGGTCTAAATTACCACACTTTTATATGAACAATATTTCACCTTATAATAACACACTGGTTTTCCATATCTATCATCATGTTCCTGTACATATTATCAGATAAGGCATAAACATGGGGTGGATTTTCATACTGGGCCTACAAAAACAAAACAATACATATCAATTCATGAATCTTATGAACTTTTAAACTTTTGATACAAAAAAAAAATAACTGATAAAATTATGTACTAGTATATTACAAACAAGAGGGCCATGAAGGCCCTGGACGCTCACCTGAAAATGATGTACACTCAGCTTGATTTTGGCAAACTGGAGCTTCTATTCTTAAAAGAGATTTTTTCCTATATTTCGAGGTAGTGACCTACTTATTGACACAAAATGACCCATATATAAACTTGAGCTAGCTTTTGTCAAGAGCATCATTCTGAGACAATTTGATAAGATTGGTCTAAAATGGATCCACTCATATGTGTTAACAAGGTTTTTATATAATTCAACCTAGTGACCTACTTATTGACCCAACATAGCCCATATACAAACTTAAGCTAGCTTTTGTCAAGAAGATCATTCTGACTAAGTTTGATGAAGATTGGACTAAAATTGGGTCCTCAGGAGTGTTAACAAGGTTTTTCTACAATTTGACCTAGTGACCTACTTATTGACCCAACATGGCCCATATACGAACTTGGACTAGCTTTTGTCAAGAGCATCATTCTGACCAAGTTTGATGAAGATTGGACTAAAATTGGGTCCTCAGGAGTGTTAACAAGGTTTTTCTACAACTTGACCAAGTGACCTACTTATTGACCCAACATGGCCCATATACAAACTTGAGCTAGCTTTTGTCAAGAGCATCATTCCGACTAAGTTTGATGAAGATTGGACAAAAATTGGGTCCTCAGGATTGTTAACAAGGTTTTTCTACAACTTGACCTAGTGACCTACTTATTGAACCAACATGACCCAAATACGAACTTGAGCTAGCCTTTGTAAAGAGCATTATTCTGACTAAGTTTGATGAAGATTAGACTAATATTGGGTCCTCAAGAGTGTTAACAAGTTTTTTCTTCAATTTGACCTAGTGACCTACTTATTGATCCAACATGGCCCATATACTAACTTAGCTAGCTTTTGTCAAGAGAATCATTCTGACTAAGTTTGATGAAGATTGGACTAATATTGGGTCCTCAAGAGTGTTAACAAGGTTTTTCTACAATTTGACCTAGTGACCTACTTATTGATCCAACATGGCCCATATACGAACTTGAACTAGCTTTTGTAAAGATAATCATTCTGACTAAGTTTGATGAAGATTGGACTAATATTGGGTCCTCAAGAGTGTTAACAAGGTTTTTCTACAATTTGACCTAGTGACCTACTTATTGACCCAACATGGCCCATATACGAACTTGGACTAGCTTTTGTCAAGAGCATCATTCTGACTAAGTTTGATGAAGATTGGACTAAAATTGGGTCCTCAGGAGTGTTAACAAGGTTTTTCTACAACTTGACCTAGTGACCTACTTATTGACCCAACATGGCCCATATACAAACTTGAGCTAGCTTTTGTCAAGAGCATCATTCCGACTAAGTTTGATGAAGATTGGACTAAAATTGGGTCCTCAGGATTGTTAACAAGGTTTTTCTACAATTTGACCTAGTGACCTACTTATTGATCCAACATGGCCCATATACGAACTTGAGCTAGCCTTTGTAAAATGCATTATTCTGACTAAGTTTGATGAAGATTGGACTAATATTGGGTCCTCAAGAGTGTTAACAAGGTTTTTCTACAATTTGACCTAGTGACCTACTTATTGACCCAACATGGCCCATATACGAACTTGAACTAGCTTTTGTAAAGATAATCATTCTGACTAAGTTTGATGAAGATTGGACTAATATTGGGTCCTCAAGAGTGTTAACAAGTATTTTCTTCAATTTGACCTAGTGACCTACTTATTGACCCAACATGGCCCATATACTAACTTAGCTAGCTTTTGTCAAGAGGATCATTCTGACTAAGTTTGATGAAGATTGGACTAATATTGGGTCCTCAAGAGTGTTAACAAGGTTTTTCTACAATTTGACCTAGTGACCTACTTATTGACCCAACATGGCCCATATACGAACTTGAACTAGCTTTTGTCAAGATGATCATTCTGACTAAGTTTGATGAAGATTGGACAGAAATTGGGTCTTCAGGAGTGTTAACAAGGTTTTTCTACAATTTGACTTAGTGACCTACTTATTGACCCAACATGGCCCATATACAAACTTGAGCTAGCTTTTGTCAAGAGGATCATTCTGAGAAAGTTTGATTAAGACTTGCACTCAAATTGTGGCCTCAGGAGTGTTAACAATCAAAAGTTGACGCACGACGTACGAAGCACTGTCGCACGACGCACGCCGGACAATGACCCACCACAATAACTCACTTGAGCACTTTTTGCTCAGGTGAGCTAAAAAGTAAATTAGTATAATCTGACTCTGTCCTATAAGTTTTGGGCAATATACTGCACCAAAACAAAAACCTAGACTATTGATACAAATCTGGTGCATATCCTTTCTGATCATGTTATTCTATTTTTTTTTTTTTAAAACTAATGATTTTTTTCCAAGTTTTATCTGGTCTAAGAGATCATGATAAGAAAAAAAAATTAATAAAACAAAAAATTCTGGTCCAAAAAAAGATTTTGGTTGCACTTAAACATTTGAACTTTTTAAAGCCATGTAGTATATGTGCAAGTGTTTAAAATAATGAAGATCAATAAACATTAACATAAAAAATTCCCTGAATAATGCTGTTTTAACAGGAAAATGTGACTTTTGTGTTTCCATATCCTATAGAAATTATCATTCTTTGGCACAAACATGGGGTATTGTGGGTATGCATATGAGCCTCACTTTGGTATAATAAACTTACAGCTCCTTGGTACATTTCCACTTCTCTGTCTGTAAATATCGGAAGTATCTTGAATGGATTGACTGACACCAATACCGGTCCAATGTAGGTCTTTTAAAGCTAATTAAGGATCATACTTCTTATTTAAAAAGCATTAAGAGTAACACCTGCTCTAGCAACCACCTCTAAGTAAACATGGTAGAAACTGTTGAAAATTTTCAGGTCAGTAAAATCCTATTAATATACTGAATACATGTAGATCTTTATAAAACATCAAATTTACCAGTAATCAAATTTTAGCCTTCATATTTATACATTCAAAAATACCCCCCTCCCCTTTCTCTCTCTCATCTAAAAAACTTATTCAGTATATACAGTGAGGGCAATTTACTGGTGAATTATATGTATTTATGTTTGAATATTGTAAAAGTTTGTTGAATGTGAATTAAAAATGACTAAATAAATACTTTCGCATAAAATGTTCCTTTGAATATATTTCATAAAAAAATTTAGAAAAAAAAATGTTTACATTAAACCTCCATCATATGTGTAGTAATTCAGTGCTCAAAAACTATGCATGATAGCCACACACTTATTGCACCCTTATCTGAACTACAAACTGACAAAGTCCAACATCTCTTATAAATTTTGTAGCTCTAAATCTGAAGAAGGTAACTGTGCAAGTCAAAAGCCCAAACTAAAAAAAAATTGTTTCCTGACCAACCATTTTTTAGCAGGGCTGATCCTAAGCTTTTTTTAATTAGAATTTTACTGCTTAATGTTTATGTTTTTGTTTAGTTTAAACAATATTTTATTCGATAAATATAAAATTACAAATTAATAAATAAACATACATGTATATAACTGTTACATAGGATTCGGAAACAAACCAGATGCTTATATTGACCCATTATACTTTATCTAGTAACAATATGTGTTAAAGCTGGATTAAGTTTTTAAATTTCCTGAATTTTTTTTGATTTTCTAAAAATATATTTTTTTTAAAAATCGATATCCTCTAACCACGATCCATGAGATTCATTTTCTAAAATTTCTTTTCTTTTAGCTGTAAATAAACAGAATCCTCTGACCGGTTGGTCAATGTTTAACGATGGTAAGTTATGAGCTTGGAGCATGTGCACGGATGTAAGGAAAAACCCATGAATCGAAGGTGAAACATGACAAATTGCATTAATTGTCCTTCATTAATATCCAGATGTATTTGAAATGGTGTTATGTATCCCCTACTAAGTCACTTATGACAAATTGAACAAAGTTCTGTGTTCAATTTATTGTATTTCACCATTTTAAAGTTGTGTTTAAATGACCCGGGTTTTGTAACGTAACCATGTTCTAACATTAGATCCCAAATGCTGCATCTCCCTAGGTAAATACTGTAATTTCTGTATTAATTCAAGCTTTTATTGTTGAACCAAATGTAACATTGCTCATTAGGAACATCATTAATTAGCACCGTTTTAATTTTTTCTTTTGAAAACTTAATGCAGCTTTAAGCATGTATAAGATAAGAGTTTCATAAATTTTTTGTATTCCAAAAAAAAAAAATAAATAAATAAATAAATAAAAACTTATAATATCTATAACAACCAGTTAATGTAAAACTATATAACTATTTTTTTGGGGAGAAATTGATAATTATGCACAATTGGACAAGCAGCAAGAACAATAAATTAATCCAAGGTCAATAACTGTGTTTTAAAGTTATTTTTAGAAGGATAACTGAAACACACTTGATTTTTTAAAAAATCTATTAAGCAAATGCATTTTTTTGAAATCATTATAAGAAGGAAGAAAATTGTCCCAATAAAACCCACTCACAGTAACAAGTATTTTAAAGAATATTTTTTGCCGATACATGTTAGTTGCACTTCACAATAATACTTAGAAAAACTAAATATTAAGATCTTATAAGCACAGTTTTTGACAAATAATCACGAAATGTTAAATATTATGTGCATAGCATACTGTAAACCAACTGTTAACTTGAAATATAAAGTCAGTGTAAGCGAGAGGTCTTGGGTTAAAACTCCAACCAGGTTTGACCAAAGACTTGAAAGTAGGTAGTGACTGTTCTTTCTCCAAGCACTCAGCATTTTGAAATGAAAGTCTTGGTTCTTTCTGATGGGAACTTAAAATAAAGGAGGTCCCATGTTGCAGTAAGCGCAGCATGATAAAGAACCCTGCTGTATAATGTCATCAGCACAACAAACAGACAAAATTTCTGCACTTTCGCCTATAGCTGGCAACGTCTCGATATACGTGAAATATTCTTGACTAGGATGTTAAACACCATTACTCACTCTTGAAATATAAAGGATTGTGTTTACAACAGTAACACTTAAATCCAAGTCCCTATGATAATCTTTTAGAAAAGACTCCAGAAAAGAAACCAAATGATCATGCTATATAAAACATGTTGAAACACTTATGTCTATATCATTAACTTAAATATTGGTTGGTTGTAATGTTGTTTAATGTCACCTCAGCAATTTTTTTTCACTAATCGTGCCAAATAAGGTTATTATCATAATCTTTACAGAACATTATAAGAACAAGTTCGCAAATGTGTTATAAGATGTGCAAGTGTGTAATGTAGCCTCCTGCCATGTACAGTCACACTCAGGGTGACTTTTTTATAAGGCATTAGGTCTACAAGTCAGTATGCTGCAGAAAAACATACCACTCCCTTGGTTCATTAACCTATACACTGAGTGAACCAGTCAATACTCTGTCCTGCTACAGTCGAGCACCAGACCAGAAAACACTATCTAAAATTTCAAAGTTTTATGCATAACTTAACGTCACTTGGGTTTGGAAACCAAAACCTCCCACTCTTGAGGTGGATGCTCTACCACTGAGCCACCAAGGTGGTCATTCATTAACTATTGGATAAAAAGAACTTTCATTAAGGAATGGTGCATAAACACAAGTAATTAGTACTATTTTTGTTAGTGTTAAAATTAGGGGATACTAATCTATTGCTACAGGATTTGTAACTGATAAGCTAAGAGTACTTCAAGTTTCTTCAGGATATTGTTTAAATATGAAGTCCTGACATGATCATTTCATCATTTTTATGAAATCTAAATAAAATTCTTGTTAATATATATTTATCACATTCAAAAAAGTATTTTTTTTTTTTTTTTTTTTTTGCCTTCCTTGTGTTTACAAGTACTGGTAATTATTATATGTGAAACTTTTGTACTTATTTGTTGTAACATTTAACACTGAATTTCTCTATAATTTCAATATTCTGGTGAAATATGAGAAAGTGCATTACAACAAATAAACATGTAGTAGGAAGTAATTATATTGATACAAACATATACAATGTACTATATTTCATACTTTAAGTTAACCTTTCAAATTAGTAAACAATAATAAGGAAAAAGAAAATCTTTTAAATGTTAAGAGCAATGATTCATTAAAATATTAAGAAATAAATTACATGTATGTACAATATATATCTATATATCTTAAGGGTGGGGCAAAACTGTACAGCATCAAAGTCTGCAAGTCTCATAAGAAATCATGCAAAATCTTGAACCTGAAACATTTCCCATCGTGTTATCATTGTATAAATGTTGCTCTTGGTTTTGTCAAATTCCGCCATTAAGATACTTTTACTTATATTGAGACAGTCAGTTCTGAGATAGTGGAGGAAACAAAAGTTGAGTTGAGTAATGGTGTTTAACATCTGAGTCAAGAATATTCACTTATATCGAGACATCGCCAACTATAGGCAGAAATGCAGAAATTTTGCATGTGCATTTTGCTGATGGCATTTTACAGCAGAGTTTCTTTATTGTGCCATGCCTACAGTGACACAGGACCTTGTTTATTTTAAGTTACCATCCAAAAGAACATTTAATTTTTTATTGCCCAGTGCTGGATGAAAGAACAGTCACTACCCACTTTCAAGTCTTTAGTCATACCTGGTCAGGGTTTGAAACCTAAGACTTCCCAGTTACTGAGTGGGCATTTTACAAACTGAGCTACTGCAGTGGTCTAGAGTAACTAGAGTACAACCCCCAGCCCCCCCCCCCCCCCCCCCCCAAAAAAAAAAAAAAAAAAAAAAAAATTCAATAACTACCTTAAACTAGGAGCTGGATTCAAATCTAGGCCTTAAGAGGCGGTGTTATCTGTAAGTCTCATAAATAAGAGGCCCATGGGCCTTAACGCTCACCTGAGGAAATGTCCAAAAACTTGCAAAGAACTTAATTACAAAAACTTTACAAAATTCCTCGAGTTTGGAAATCCGGCAATATTTATTCAGAAATATCTAGTAACATTTCACTTATAAATAGCTTATATGCATGATTTAAATAGTACAATGAATAATTTCCAAATAATCATTTTGATCTTTGAACATATGAACTTGAAACTTATATCAAAATGGTCTTAATACCAATCCCTACATTATTCTAATATACATGCTTGTACAAAACATTAATGGTTTTCAAGATAATTTACAATTTCAAGTTTTTTCCTGCAGCTATGACCTTGACCTTTGAACATATGACCTTGAACTGATGTATCAAATAATCGTCATATCAATACTTACAATATTCTTATATATATGCTTATACAAAAAGTTCATAGTTTTCAAGATAATTAACAATTTCAGTCTTCTTCTACAGATATGACCCTGAACTTTCAAAATATAACCTTGACCAATATATATTAAAATGATCATTGTCACAATACCTACAATATTCTAATATACATGCCTATACAAAAAGATAATAGTTTTCAAGATAATTAACAGTTTCAGTACACTTATGCAGCTATGACCTTGACCTTTGAACATATTGCCTTGATCCATATATCAAAATGATCATCATATCAATACTAACAAAATTCTAATATACATGCCTATACAAAAAGTTAACAGTTTTCAAGAAAATTAACAATTTCAGTACATGTATGCCGCTATGACCTTCACCTTCCAACATATGACCTTGATCCATATATCAAAATGATCATCATATCAATACTTACAAAATTCTAATTTACATGCCTATACAAAAAGTTAACAGTTTTCAAGAAAATTAACAATTTCAGTAGTAATCAGTACATGTATGCAGCTATGACCTTCACCTTCCAACATATGACCTTGAACCATATATCAAAATGATTGTCATATCAATACCTACAATATTCTAATATACATGCCTATACAAAAAGCTTATAGTTTTCAAGCTAAAGCACAATTTTAGTATTTATAAGCCAAAAATAACATTTCAGGGGCAACAACTCCTACATGGATTATCATATAGTTACGAAACTTGGTACCTTTTTAAATTTTGTCATGGGGAACATTTTAACAATGTTTTGAATGCATATATCTCTTAATCTATGTAAGAAAATTGCTTAAAACTGCATAAATCACAAATTAGGTCATGACCTTGATTTGTGACCTTGACCCTATTTTCAAGGTCATTTCAAGAAAAAGTCAAAACTGAAAACCCCATGTCATTATCTGTTCTAATAGTCAAGTTATAACAATTTGAAGCCTTTTTACAAAATTTTTAAAATTAAACGCAAAAACGCGTAACCCATTTTTTGACCAAATTTCACGAAATGAACAAACTATAGGCTTAAGACCCTAGAGAAGCCAAATATCACATCAAATTTTTTCTCCACTCATTGGTTACAGAGAAGAAGATTTTTTAAGATTTTTGGACCACTAGGTCACCTTGACCTAGTTTTGGTAGCCATGGCAACGCCATGAACAAATCTGAATTGCACCAAGCCATACATGCTTCTGACCAAGTATCATTAAAATCTGTCCAGCAGTTTTGGAGAAGAAGTCAAAAATAGGTGTTAACGACACATGCACACACGCACATACACACGCCGCGCCATGCCATAAGCTCACATGACCTTTCGGTCAGGTGAGCTAAAAATGGATTTGTGTTTAATTGATGGAGGCTTTAAAACTTGAAGAAAACATGAAATAAATGCATTTTGGGACTTCAAAATTGTGTGACAATAAGCATTGAAGTAAAATAATCAAGAGAATTTATATCAAAGTTTTACTGTTTGCTTATTTTATTGCCTGAAAAGTTTAGCTACAAAAACTTGTATAAAAATAGTTGTTAATTTTCTCTGCATGTCTCTAATAACTATGAGAGAAAATAATAAAATGGTGTACTAATCTAATTGTTTATAAATATTTCCCCTGATTAATCATTTCCTGGTTCAAATTACACTATACATGTATTTATTGTGTATTTTATCTCATTTATTTTATTTATGCATGTTTACAAAAACTATAAAATCACAAATGTTTGTGGGGGAGTTAAATTTGCTATTTTTGTGGAATTTAGCAATTGCAACAAAATTTAATGTAAACAAATTTCAAATTTTTTTATGTTACTTGTCAAGGCTTTTAATGAGATTTATTCTTTATTTAGATCAACAGGAAATTTCATGTCACAAAAAAGGAAAAAAATAGTCAGAAGTCAATTTTGTGACCAACCTTTTTAAAAAAAATTGTAAACCGTGGGTATTAAAATAGATTAAGAGATGCAATTGTTTTCTGTTTCAAATTTTCAGTGGTCACCAATTAAAACATTACATCATTATAACCCATTCTACCGAATTAAAGGATACATAAATACAGTCTTCCATAAGTCTCTTCCGTAGATTTTCCACAATGGCTGATTCAGAGATCTTCTGAAGCAAGACCATATCGTCCACCCCGCTGGTTTTAACATTGTGACTTTGCCAATGGTAAGGCTGAAAATAAAATAAAGAATAGTTTTTACTAACCCCCAGGCATACACAACTACCCGTCGCAGCAAACCATAGCAACGTTTTAAATTTTTTTTTTACTTTATTAATAAAATCTAGACATTTTAATTAAGCCCAAATGTGTTCATATAAATAAATTATATATATTTTTGTGATGAAAAATATTAATATATTAATTCTTAATATGAATCTAAGATGACTGGATTTGTTCAGTGGATTATAATCGTTCAAAAATCTGTAAAATCAGAAAGGTCCAATCGTAAAGATTGACTTGCCAGTCAAGTTAATATACTGGTATTGCACTTTTAAATGTCATCAGTTTCATGTGAAGATGCAAGTATGTTTGCAATTAGTGATTTCAGTCAGCTAATAGACTAGTAGAGGGTTAAAAAGAAATATCTGATCAATTTACTATAAAAAACAAAATGGAGTAAAAGTAATTAAGCATCGAATCTGATTTTCATTCGGATCATTGAGAAATAACCTGATGCTGAAGCGAATTACACAAAAGTGTGCACAACATCAATTCAGGTTATTTCTCAATGATCCAAATGAAAATCAGATTCAACGCTTATAATAAAATTTTAAAAACAACTTGGTCAATTTAGAAGGGAAAAACTGTTTTAACTTTTGCTTTTCATACCTTTAAAACAAGGTAAAATGACACACATCAAAAGTAGTTCGTTTTAGATTTCGTCAAAAACTCTTCAGCACATGAGTTCGAGTCATTGAGAATGACCTGAATGATATTTCCCTTTTCAACCAATGAATCATTAGAAATTTGTCAAATTTAATTATTAAATTGCTCACTACAGAGAAAATTAGCAGCAGGTGTTAATTATACATGGTACCCTTCATGTGTATTAATTAATACAACAGAAGATCACATCATTTTTATAACTAGCATATTAACTTGCAGAAATATCCTGAAATTTTTATTTTATAGACTTTTTAGTTTTTGAAATTTCTGTAAAAGCATGCAAATTGTTACATAATTTGTTCTTGGAATATTACCAAGTTGACTTAATCAAAAATTCTTTTAAATAAGTTATCAAATTATTCAATAACCATATTGTCAAACATTTATCTTTTGATTTTATAGAAAACCCTATCAAACCCATAAAAATTCCCTAAAAACAAGACCCAGCCCCTGGGCCAGTCAATCAATTGATGATGGATATTCACCAACAGGTGTGTTTTCTTACCATTGTGTTTTAGCAAATAGTCTTTGATATCTTTATAGAAAAGTCAAATACACATTTAAATAATTGGGAGATTACATCGTTTTACATTTTCAAAACATCCGACAAGCGAAAAAGACACAGGTTAAAAAATTCAGTTTTGACACCTGCAAACGGAAGTTGGATTACTTCCGCAAAAGAGGACTTCCAAGGGAGATAATAAGCATTTTTACTGACAGAAGTTTTGAGCGGGCAATTCAAACAGAAAAAAAACTAATTCGTAGAATTGGGTGTTGTTTTAAGTTACGTCACATTTTTTTTTTACTTATATCGGACGTTAATTCTTTTTATGAACCTCGAGGATTAATCTCCTAACAAATTCCTGTGTTGCGTGATTGTGCAAGTTTTTCCGGTTGAATGGAGTGAGACACCCCGTGAGTTTAATCACTGTTAATCGGACCGTTGTAACTTGGCCGTGATTTGCCTTAACCGCTCGAGCAGGGGGGGGGGGCAAACAAAATAATAACGAGCAAATATAATATTCTTAAGTGTTTTAGTAACTATCAAAACATAATTGAAAAATTAAAAAATAAAGACAGAAAAGCCGATATATGTCGGAAATTTTTAAGACAGTGGTGTTTATCATGACATCATAAAACGCGACTAGTATCATTTATATCATCTAAACATTTTATTTAGTTGTATCTGTACATCTATAGGCTCATAATAAGGCCCTAAACTGGTACTTTGTATCTTTTTTCTAACTGCATACAATGAGAGAGAGAAAGGGGGAGGGCTGCTTTACATTTGAGAATCGGAGCGAACCCCGGTTTGCGAAACGCTTCACGGTAAATCATCACTTGATATTTAATTTTTGCAGGTCAATTTTATATATATATATATATATATATATATATATATATATATATATATATATATATATATATATATATCGATATATGATACATTGACCCATCTCAAGGTTATAAAAGTAGGGGTTCTTATTTTTTCGTACGTCATTCATGAAAACTACTCGGTCTTTGAACAGGAAACACCTGACTGAAAAAGACATTTTCACCAATTGTCCAAGCTGAGGATCGAACCCGACCCTTCCGGGTAACTTGTAAGCGAGAGCTCTATCACAAGGCTAAAAGATCCGGACCAGAAAGTCTGGCAGACTGAATCACAACACAACAGATTGATGAAGTGGACACAAATTATTGTTTGAATCCAAATCCAAACCGAAAAACACGAGGCCATGGGTACAAACTACAGAAAGAATGGGCAAGACTAAACATAAGAAGATTTAGCTTCTGTCATCGAGTAATTGATAGCTGGAATAACTTGCCATCCGAAGTTGTTAACTCAACATCATTAAACATGTTCAAATCCAGACTGAACGTACACTGGAAGGACGTTGAAATCAAATTTGACCCCAGTTGTTACAAAACCGGAACGGAAGTGACAAGTATAGACAATTTGAGATGTAGAATTTATCAAATGGGTCAGAGAGGCAGTAGCCTATAGTAAAGACCTCGAAGAACTGGTAACTGGTAACACAAACATCACGACTAGCCAGGCCCAGCTGCAAACATATCATGGCAACTGTTATACGATTTTCTTACAATTTTTGTTCTCTTTTTCTTTTTTCCCTTCTTTTTTAAAACTCATATCATAATTACTCAGTTTTTTGTTTGTTAGTTTCTAAATCCTACAGAAACCATGTAATTCTCTGCATAAAATGAACTTTCACATGATTCAAATGACAGTATTATCCGGAAGTAAATACAGAAATAAAACCCGGTTGTTTATAATAAACCAACAAAGAAAAATAGTTTCAAACATACACTAACAAAGTAAAATATTTAAAATAACAACAAAAAAAAAAAAAAAAAAAAAAAATACAGAATTTCGTACCTTAGACATCTATGTGCTGTGCAAAGCGATTATCACTTCAGACGTAAATATACTAGATAACGAAAGTGTTAAAATCCCTCGACAATAGGAGAGAGCGCGCGATAAGTCACATTGATACGGAAACAGTGATTCAGTTAATAAGTTGCCGAGTATCCCGGAAGTGTTCACGTATATGTAAAGGCCATTCGTATTCAATAACATGTTAGTACAGTATAGGGAATTCACAGCGGAGGACCGTCGACGCGTTCACGTGAATTTTTGTTTGGCAAAACTCATCTCTTGGCTTTTAAAAAATGCAAAAAAGTTTGACTTTAACAAAGAACAGAATTGGATGATACAGAAAGTATATTTAGTTATTGATTTAAGCATGCGGAAAAATGAAGCTTTTTAAACTTTACTTGGCTTTTGCCGTGATAGATCATGTGAGAAACCTTTTTTCATAACATATAGTTTGGGATTGTGATATGAACTTGGATCAATATGTTTGTGTTTGATAGATAAGTTAGAGATGTTTATAGATTAATTAAATAATGTCATAAGTTACTGTTAGAAAGATTAACCATTAATAACGGTCATAGGTCTAACGGAATAATCCCAACTCCAAAGGCACATACCGTCCACATAAAACAACTGATTTCAAGCAAAGTGTATAGAAGCTTTAGGTTGTTTGAAGGTGATCACTGATCAGCAGAAGAAAAAAATATAGAGGAATTTCTTATTACAAATTTCCGAATTTTCCAAATTAAATATTTTTTTTTAAAAAAATGGAGGTTGTCATGCAGATTATCATTGAAATTATATGATATTTTCATTTATGAAACACAAATATCGATATATATTGCACGCTAACACCTCGGAATTTATGGTTTTATTTCTGTGTGAAACATATTGTTATATAATAATGTGAAATCATGAGTGTTCCCTCGTTTACTCGACATTGTCACTCGTTAACTCGTGCAAATGTCGAGTCAAACTCGGGGCAATATTTTACAATATCAGTTCAATAACTCTATTTTATTGCACTACAGCTGATTAAAATATAATTTACCGAATTCAAAATTATTATAGGAATTAATTATGTCCAGGAATTAAAAAAAAATGTCGATGGATTCTATCTATTAATATGTAGCCAAAAACTACGTGGTTGCATTTAGACAATGCTACCCAGAAACTAATAATAATAATAAACAAAGAAAATAATAAAACAGGAAAATAAAACAAAAATAAAGACTATATAGGAGCTTCCCGAATATTAAATGACAATGCCACGGAAGTGATGCCACGGAAGTGAGCCACGGAAGTGATGCCAGGAATACTGTAATTTGATTTTAAACTTCTAAATCTATTTAAAAACCGAGTAAAAGATAAATAACAATATTTATCTGTAATGCTAGCTAAAATCAAACAGCTTGTATATAAATAAATAATCTTCCTTCCAAACAATAGATTTTAAAATAGTTTCAATATGTGCTTTAAATAGACAGGTATATTAAAAAAAACACACATTTCTTTTTATAACATACTATATGTATACATTGTATAGTGGTTAAGATATACGTGTCACATGATGTTTGATCTAGCACATGAATGAAATGAGACATTTTACACAGACGGATGACACAAAAAACATATTAACTAATTGATAAATAAAAATAATGATAATATTAATAATGGTGATAGTGATAATAATAATAATAATAACAATAATAATAAATTAATAAAAAATATTAAAGTAAATAAGAACCGCTTGAGAAATCAAATCAAATTTACATGTAGATTGCTAAATAAAATTGACGGTTGAACGTAAAGCATATATGCTTATGAATTAGTTTAATTCAAAGACAACCTCTTTGCTTCCAAAGTATAAGCTTTATAATAACCTGTCTCGACACGTGTTTATATGTTATTTCTTTGTTCACATTTTTTTTTTTTTTTTTTTTTTTTTTTTGGTGTTATAACGTGCTTGTCGAAGATCGGTGGTTTTATTGCAGACACTCATATTTCTCCTACTACCCCGGCCCAGAACTGACCGCCTCGAAATAAGTGAAAAAATCTTGAATGGGGCGTTAAACACCTTAAACCAACTTAACTCAATATAATATGTTCCTGGAGACCAACTTTTTTTTTACCAAATTTATAGTCGTTCATAATTTCCTTTTTATTCATTAGAAGGGAAGTTTTTTTTAATTTACATATCTAAGCAACTATGATTTGAAATAAAGGAAGAAATATTACGCATGTATATTTGTCTTTTTTATTAATCTGGTGATAGTTATAAAGAGTCATCTTGGGTTTATAACATGAAAAGCCTGATCAGTTTATTCTGGCTTAAACGTGTCTTGGTTAAAAATGTCTGGTTTGATGAAAAATAAACCATTGACAAGTATCAAGGATCACAATGCTTCTCACCCAGTTCGAATCCCAGTCAGGCAGATGTTAATGTGAGAAAGATACCAAGTTCACTTGTCAAAGGTCTATGGTTTACTCCTGAAAGTCCGGTTTCCTCCACCATTCCAGAACTGACCAGTGAAAAAATCTTGAATTGGACGTAAAACATCATTACTCAACTCTTTTCCTACAGATCCTATTGTGAGGAAAGTTTATTATTATTATTATTGTTTTTTTCCCTTCATTTTTTTGTTTTACTTTCCAAAGGTTGGTGGTTTTCTAGGGATACGATGATTTCTCTATTGCTCAAGAGGTAACCCCCTCGATATGACTAGGATTTTAATTACCTCTATCACCGCTACTAACTCTATTTAAGATATAGCTGTAGTTTTAAAGGAGAACAAAGTAAATTTGTATTGACAGATTTAAAAATTATATAAATTACCTATGCAACACCTGTTGTGACATAAAAATAATAGACAAGTGTTATTTTGAAATAAATATCAACAAACGCTTATTTATCAGTATGTTATCATTTAAGTCAACTAGATTGTTTTACCTAACTCACCCGTTATATCTGGACTAACAAGTTAAACATACTACCAGTATCAAGGTCATTTGATATATACACGTAACGACAAAACAGACATGGCAGAAAAACAGAAGAAAAGATGTGTTGTAATTGCAATGGACGGTAGTGACCATTCCCAGAAAGCGTTCGACTGTAAGTTTGGTTTACTATGTATACCTAAATAGAAAGCTAGAAACGTTTTTTGAACCTTTTACTTTCATTTCGTTTTGTTCAAAACAAAAGCATGAGAATAGTGATGATATGATTACTAGTATATTTTCCATTTAAATTTCACGGTAAAGATAGGAATATTTGTAATTAACCACCTCCAATTAATTTGATAATCACTTTTAGGTAATTTCTTCAGAGACTATACAGTTCTTTGGTGTGGGGGTCCTGATTATTTTCTTCACTGTAGATAGGTTAAACTTACTCAACCAATTTCAGAAATTAGCTTTTTTGTTTTAAGAATAATACTTCTCTACAGTAGATTGTCCAATATGTTTCCTGGATTATAAAAGTAATGAAAAATTAAAAGAAAAAGTTTTGTTTAATTCTTTTGGATAAAAAATACCTTCCTCATACTGAAATACATTGACGTTGGACATTACAACATGCTTTTATTCTATTGACTAGATGAACATCCTCAACAGAACGAGTAATAATGAGTGTTTTTTTTTTCGGGTAGTCAGTTACACTACCTTGGTTTATGAAACCTTTTTTTTAAGACCATATCCTTTCCACTATTTACGACAATCGTTAAAGAAACAAACAAGCTCTGTCAAAGATAAAATCAAATATCTATCTACATGTTTAATTAAAATTATAAAAAAACAAAACTGAACTTTCCTGACAATTAATTAAACTCCTACAACACAAGGCGACGAAGCTTAAGAGGCTCTGCACTTAAAGAAACTTGCTGACAAAAATGGCGGTTATTGTTATGGTTAAAGTATTATTTTACTTACAAAAGATAACAGTTACCCTTTTTCCATATCTAAAATATAAAAAAGAATTGGATAGTTATTAGTTATTTTAATATAATAAAATTCCCTTTATATATATATATATAAATAAATATATATATATATATATATATATATATATATATATATATATATATATATATATATATATATATATATATATATATATGTTGAAATAAGTATATAGTATGTTTACATAAAATGCATTACCGTTGATTTACAGAATACTTGTATTTTATTTACTTACACTGAAAGAGCACATCCTGACAGTATTTAAACTTTAGCTAGACACCAAGATATAAAACGCCTGCATAAATGCAAGAACCTGTGTGTTTACATGTATCGGGGGGGGGGGGGGGGTTGTAATATATGTTGTTCAATTACACATTTCAAACTGTAATTTAACAACTTAGGAATTCGAACTTATGCTTATTTGATCTGCATTAAGAGTGGATTTAATTTTTTTTTTGCCTAAGTAAAGATATTTTTACCTATTACTAATATTAAGGCGGTTAGTTTTCAGATTGTGGAGGGTTTTTATTTAATGCTTGTCCGAAATTAGGACATAGAAATTACTTAATTAGGTAAATATGTTATTCCAAAAATATTCACGGTATTATTATTTCAATGATTCTGATCATTTCATATACTTTGCAAGCATACGTTTCGGTCTTCTCGATATCTTGTTTTTAAAACATATGTATTTTTGTCTCTTCTTAAGCAATGTTAGTAATTCCAAAATATGTTCATTTATAATAACTTCCATAACAGTTTATGCACATTAAGTTGCAACTCGGGACGAAAATTTGATTTGTGCATATTAAGACCAATTATCAAATACCCAACTTCATTTATCAAAGGAGTAAACTCCTTTCATTGTCTTCTGAACTAATTTCGCTGTTCGCCCACCTGTAAATCATCCTTACTGTATAAGACCAAGTTATATTATATGATCATTATTTACAGGGTATGCTGATTATTTCTACAAGGATGGAGACAGGCTTATCATTGTTTATTGTGCAGAATACCATAAAATTAATTCTCAGCGTAAGTTAACGGTTAACTATTTTGTTTGAACAAATTCTGATTTAAGATCACAAATGCACTCGGTTTCTTATTTATCTATTTATTTTATTTTATTTATTTTATTTTATTTATTTTATTTTATTTTATTTTATTTTATTTTATTTTATTTTATTTATTTATTTATTTATTTTTTTTTTTTGAAGAATGTTAATTAAAAAACCGATTTATTGACACCATTTGTAGTAAAAAAAATTTTGCGATTTAGAGGGACTTTATCAAGGATGTCTTACAAAGAAAAACAATAAAGAAATGGATTTTGGACAGAAAAGCAAGCAGTACATGTAGTTATAGAGGGGCGGTTAATACATATTAAACAGTTCAACTTTTTTTCTGGAGAGGAATTATATTCCTTTGGCATTAACAGATATGTTTTAACTGTTATTATTGTAAATGTTGTATTATTCATTGTATGAATAAAGTCTCCAAAAAACTAGTAGACAATTTAGAAAAAAGGCATTGCATAGAAAGTATTTTTCAGATGATATTTTTCACCCGAAATAGCTATATTTTATATTTGTTCTTATATATATATAAGATATATATATATATATATATATATATATATATATATATATATATATATATATATATATATATATATATATATATATATAGATAGATAGATAGATAGATAGATAGATAGATAGATAGATAGATAGATATTTATATATATATATATATATATATATATATAAGAATAAAAATAAAATATAGCTATTTCGGGTGAAAAATATCATCTGATCTAATTCCAGCAATCACTCTAATGTCAATCGATCATAACCTAATATCCAATATCTTATCGGAGGAAGAAGAGCACGTGAAGAAAATCGGACATCAGTTTGAAGAAATGGTAAAAAAGCGGAAGGTAAAGAGTAATCTTTTTTTAAAAAAAAATGTGGAAATTTGTAATTTAATTTTTTTTCACACGACCAGCATTTATAGAATTAGAAACAGGACACCATTGGCAATACATGTAATTAGATCTTGAAACAGTTAAACCGATTCTTTAAAGATTTGACTAGTCATTAATTTATTACTGTGGGTAACGAAAAATTCCATCTTGGACTTATTAAGCCCGTTTTACAGCTGGTTATTTCTTAATTTGAGACTTATTGTAATACAAATAAATGTACAATCATTTCCATCTGTCTGTGCGTTTTTACACAAAGTATGTATAATTATTTATGTTTTACACCAAGCTCTAAAGGCAAGGGGCGTCTAATCGCCTGGTTTTGAATGCATTTACGTATATCGAAAAATTTAAAATGGATGGCTAAATGAATATCGTCAATCAAACAAAAGAAGGAAAGATATTTAATTGGCAGAAATATTTGTAGTTAGTGTTTAAAAAGCAAATCATTATTATATAGTTAAACCCTGTTGCCATATTGAATACAATCATTGATAACTATTAGCCTTGTACTACAGCAAATTCTCTTTTTTTCCTCGATGATTAAGCCACTTTGCTTATCGCCTAAAATATTATATTTCAGTTCATTCGTTTTCATTTCTGTATTTTTCTTTACACTTGGATTTAACACCAAACCCCTTTATAACGTCTAAATGTGTCTGAACATTTGATGGCGATGGATTTATTTCGATTCTAAAAACAAGGGATGTTCCTAGTTGTTTAATATGAACTGAAGTGTACCTGTATTGAAAATGTCACAGTATTTAAACTGGAGATAATAGACTTTTTTCCAAATTACGTTCTATTGTTCCGATAAATCGTACATTTTCAAAACTTTCATCACAAATATTGCCATATTGATTACTACATTGATGTTTTCAGATGATTGGAAAAGTTGTAAGGTACAATGGTAATGCTGGTGTAGGGATATGTCAGGTGGCTAAAGATGAGGGCGCGACGTTGATAGTGACTGGCAGTAGAGGACTCGGTAAAATCAGACGTACCATATTAGGCAGTGTTAGTGAATATGTGTTACATCACTCAACTGTGCCTGTTGTAATATGTAAAAACAATGCAGATATTCAAGACGTACATCTCTAAAATATTAGTACGGATATATATGTATATAAGCAGGAATATTAGACAGTTGGATCTTTATAGCAATTTTATTGTAATTACTGATATTATATGACTTTATGAAAATAGTACTTTTTTTGATAGTTTAAAATTTTTTGAATTGGTACGGTTGTAATTTTTAAAGTCAAAAGCTGTTTACATCAACTAGGCCTTTTTTACATTTTCATAAATTATGTAATGAATTATATTACAATCGGAAAAAATTTAATGTGAACTGATAAAAAATATTTAATTTGTTTTTCTCCATAATTAATATTTCATGTGGCAGAATAATATAATTTTTTTAAAAAGTAACAAAAGTGTCAGAATCGGTGCACTATGCCTTTGTACAAATGTACTTTGAAATCAAATACATGTAATTCTTAAGAAAGTTGTTAGTTGAAACGCTATACATATACATGCATCGAGGATTATAATTTGAAAGGAAGTACTTTAACGTTTCTTTTGATATGTTGTAAAGTATCAACTGAGCAATTTTGCATCACATTAAACATGACAATTTTATAATTTTAAAACATCATACATGTAGTCTGCATCTTTCTTTGACGGTCTTGCCGTGTTGTTTCTGCTACTTTTGAATGTATTATTTCATAAAAATTCAAAAATAGCACATAACAGTGTATTGCATTTTAATAATGTAAAAACTACCGCGGCACAGAGGTGACACGCAAAAGCTACAAACCTTTGAGTGAGCACGTGGTAGTTTTCGCGTGAGCACGCAATATGTTTCACGTGAGCACGCAGTAACTTTCACGAGAGCACGCGGCAGCTTTCGTGTAAACACGCGGTAAAAATATTTTTCTTGTCACCTCTGTGCCGCCGTAAAAAACATATAACTTTTTACAAATTGTTGAACAATATTATAACGAAATATGCTGTCGCTGTATGGAAAAGTTTAAGGGATCGAACCTTGCCGGTTCTGACTAGTAAATAGATCGACAGTGTTGTGCTGTTAATTGTTGTTTGACACTTTAATCAATTTCATGCAGTGCAATATTAATATGTCTGTGATCCGGAAAGCTTTTTCAAGTTACGTATACTTTCTTTTTTTTTTTTTTTTGATTGCACACAGTTTCGGTTTTGTTGCAAGGCTAAGAGCGTAGCGTCCACTAAACAAAATGTTCCTGATGGATATTTTCAGAGGGAGTCAAATGGATGTTTTCAATACAAAAAAGAAAAAAATACCTAGTGGTGTTGTAGACAAATTGTTATACCTAGTAGAGTTGTAGACAAACTGCTTCACCTAGCAGTTATTTATAATATTTTTAAAGATATTTTTCAAACTAATTCTTTCAAAATTTGATTGTTGAGTACCAAGGCAAGCTTAGCCGAATATACCCCGTAAGGTGCTTTGCTTGTTTTTTTTTATATTATTTCAATATTTAAAAAAAATCAATTAGAAACACGGTAGTGAGGGAAATATGTGTTTTGCCTATCACAATGATATAGCAAAAATATCTTAGGTATTTAATAAACTGGATTAAAGTAACTCTGTTTCATTGCGATTGAATACCTATATCGCTATGTATAGCTTTTGGTTTTCATATACGCTTTTTAATGAAATATATGTAGCACATTTAGGCACTCTTTACTAGTAAAGTTCTTTCTTTTGAAGCCACTGCGGAAGCTAAGTTGGAAGAGTGCTCGCTCCGTAAGTGGAAGGTCGTGGGTTCGAACCCCGGCCGGGTCTGACCCATTACTCAACTCAACTCAACTCAACTCACTCTTTCTTTTGATGCCAGTTTTAGGATATGAACTAATAAATCTATAATTAAAAATATGAATAATTATTTGATTAATAATCCGTTTGATTGATTAGACTGATGATAGAAGAGTCAAATGGAAGGTACGTTTCAGAACAGGATTTATTTAGTAAGAAATGCCTTAAACTCTTGTTGAACAGAATATTTACAGAAACAACTACATTTGGGTCAATTTAAACCCGTTAATCTTACACCAACGACATCAGCGGTTGTTTGTTGCATAAGTATATACAAATATAAGCAACACAGGTATTTCAATTGATAAATCTATTTGGCAGATATATTACCTGACAAAATATAGCCCATAATCTATGGAAATTGTTCAAATTTATTTTCTTATTTGACCACACAACGTTAGTAAACACTGATATTAAGACATAACGCTGACTTATTATAAGGCAGAATCTTCAAAATGATTTTCTTACGTTCGTTTTTCCATCTGTAGGTAACCATAGGTAGTTTTTATAATAACCTATGGGTACCAATGGTAATATAGACAGATGCATAACTAAAATACAAAATTTTAATCAGATAGTGCAATTAAGATGACTTTTTTCACATTTTACCTATCTGAAACCACTTGCGCAAAAATGTTTTAAAATTAAACAACACAATGGTATCCAAACCAGACCCAAATAGGAACATGTGTTTTAAATTTTATTTATTGAACACTTAAGATACAAAAATGTACTTTTTTCGAGCATAAGAACACTTTTTATTTTTTGGAACTCGATTGCCAAAAATAATTTATCCACAGACTTAGCATTGAAATACGTTATTACCAACTTACCCATGCTCTTGAACATGGGTACAAGAGCATGGATAACATTATTTACCGATATTGCCGATAAAAATCTCCCTTCGCGATCGGTAACGGTAGGTAGTTAATTTCTACTAATTTTACCAATCGGCAGGAATTAGTACCATAGGCGCAATTTTGATGGCAAGCTTTAAATTATGATGTAAAATTCAGCTTACTTCCTCTTTCGTAGAATTTGAATGTTTACAGGACATAAACAACATCATATAGTTTCTGACAGGATACTATGTTATTGATTTAAACCCAATTTATGTTTTGGAAAAATCATTAAAGCAGTAACTCAAATTTAGTGAACGTAATTAAAACGGTGCATTTTTAAAACCTTTTTTAGTTAACCATATAATAAGAGAGATGGTTCTGGCCTAATAGTACTTAAGCAAAAATATTGGGCATTTACTCCTGTGACCGTTGAATGCGGGTTCATTTTGTTTAAACTGGTGGTCCAAATCCGGTTTTCTTTAGCTGCTTCTTTCATAAACATACATTGTGGGGTGTACTTGGCCACCTTAGCTGTTGCATAAAAAAGTTTTTATTTAAGTTAAAAACATTCTTCAACTTTTTTCTTATATTTATCATCATAATAACTATAAACAAGCATGAAAACAATGCTCATTAAAATCTATTGCAACTGGTGATTATACGTGTTTACTTGGTGTCATATATCATATTTTGAACGTATTTTATGATTAAATTCAAAAATGATATATGTATATGGCATAAGTAATATCGTACAAAATAAATACTTCGTCATAGATTGAGAAACCAAGTAAGAATCACAACGAAATAAAGTTAAGCTAATAAACGACAGACAAAATAAAGAAATATTGACGCAACTCTCCAAAAATATCCTATTTTTGAACGGATGTAATACATAAAGAAAAATGGTTTAAATATTTTTTTATTTATTTATGTTAATTTCTAGTCTAAGCGAGCTTAAAACTCTTAAGTTTTATATCGAATCAACATTTAAATATCGGTAAATAAGAAAAGACAACAGTTATTTGCTCACTAAACTGTAGTTCAGGTCGCCTCAAATTTTTCAAATTAACGACGCAAAAATGAAAAGCAAAGCAGAGTTTTCATGCTTTTCTTAAAAGAAAAATTTAAAAAAAAATATTTTCGAAAGAATGTGACGAATGGAAAAACGTAAGTTTATAATTAATACGTTTTTAAACTAAATCAGTGAAAATATGACACGTTGCTTTATGTACATTACGAATCATAGCGCCTCTCATCACTTATTTGTTAATTACGCTCGGGAATGGCCTAGTATGAGACAATTCGTCAATTCGCTTGCCGAAAGTTGGTGTTTTTAACTCCGGTTTTCTCTACCGTCTCAGTGGTGACAACCTCGATATAAGTGTGGGAATCTTTTACTGTGACTTAAAACTTCATTTCTCCACTCAATGCGTTTATTATAGTTTTTTAGAGAATTATATAGATACTGTTGTTGTTATGGTTGATTTTAAAAAAAACTCCTTAAATGTAAAACAAATTTATCATTTGCGGAGCCTGTGATATGGAATTGATTATTTGAATAAGGATATATGTCCCAATCAAGATTATTTCTACCAGATTATATAATACCAAGAACAAATTCTTTTGAAGGTTTTGATGTCGATATTTATTTATCAGCGGGTTGCCACAAAAAAAAAAAAAAAAAAAAAAAAAAAAATATATATATATATATATATATATATATACATATATATATATATATATATATATACATACATATATATATATATATATATATATATATATATATATATATATATATATATATATATATATATATATATATATATATATATATATATATATATTTGTGGTTAAGAACATATTTGCATCCAATGGAATGCGATTGATGTTTGAATTTATATCTTAAGCGAGGTTATTATTTTGAAATAATAAGCTATATATGTTTTAGTAGCCGAACTTACCTACTTCAGGCCCCAGTTTCACAATCATTACTCAAATAAGTGTGCACTTAACTTATATATTCCCATTTTTCATTAATTTAAAAAAAATAATTTAAGTTTTATTAGACAATATTTTTGTTTTGTGTAACAAACCTACACTAAACAATTTAAAATAAAATTTAACTGTGTGATGTTTAAAAATTGACAATTGAATTATTCCTAATTTAAGTATAAGTGTAAACTAAATTTATGAATGATTGATAAACTGGGACCAGAGCAGCACCCATCAAAGATAAATTGCAATAATGCAATAGGACATACAGCAATGAACAGAGTAGGCTTTTATCAGCATTTGTCCACCATTTAACAGGTGACGTGTTTACAAAAGTATTACAGATCAAAGACATTTCAGGTTCACGTACATATATCTATGGATTATAAATACATCAGTACAAATAACTTTTTCGGGTTTAACTAATCTTTATGTTTCGAAAGGTGTACGGCTGTCAAATCAAGTCGAATGAAAGCTACAATTGATCTTTATCCCGATTTAAATTTATATGCAAAAACTGTCTAATAAGAGATTGAATCTGTCCAACAGAAATTGAATATGAAATCAAACAATATATTTTAACGTAGCTATTTTTTTGAATTCTGAGCCTTTATTTAGTTTCACTTATTATATATTACAAGCTCAGCATTGAGTATTAGAGTGGTGTAATGATGTTTTAAGCAATTCTGGAGATCCCTTCATTAAAACTCAGACTGTCAATTATGAGGTGATGGAGGAAATCAAATATAACCATCGAACTCATAAGTGAAATGTACAACTGTCCTCACTTAAGAACCGTATTTAGTAGGATTGAAACCTTGCCGATGGGAGATGCTTAAGAACCACTTGGCTACAATTACACCGCAATTTCAAACATTTAAGGTTTTTTTTCCTTCATTATGTGAATACCAAACAGTGCAATATCCACATTTCCAAACCGCCTCGAGAGCGGGTCAGAGGTTCGTAACCCGTCCGGGTCATACATGTACATAAGACTTTAAAAAATTAGATACTGCTTCTTCGTCTGACGCTTGGCATTAACAGGTCAAAGTATCGAGTGGTTTACCCGGTGCCAGGATAATGTAACTAG
Organism: Tegillarca granosa; assembly: GCA_029721355.1. Lineage (NCBI taxonomy): Eukaryota > Metazoa > Mollusca > Bivalvia > Arcoida > Arcidae > Tegillarca > Tegillarca granosa. The sequence continues at coordinate 38,789,385 of CM056600.1, read as the reverse complement.
GGGAAGTGGTTAGTTTGTCTGAAGCATTCTGATTCGGTAACCTTAAAAAGTCGCCCGGATTGCACGTTAGTACAAGGCAGACCATAATACACACACATTATAAACATAACACATATATACGAACTTCCTCTCAAATTAATCCTTAGACACTATTACCTTTCTCTCATTATAAATAGCTGAAAATTGCTGATGCGACGTAAAACAACATTAAAATCAAACAAACAAGCAACATTTTTAGAGAATGATCCTCAGTCTTTTATACAGTTGAGTGGAGTAATGGTGGTTTACAGCCCCAGTCAAGCTTTAAGGTATTACTTGTACCAAAGCAACTAAATGCGTTCAACCCAGCGAAGCAATTACTTTGTGGTTTTTAAGAATAGAATAGAATGCTTTTATTTATAATCTAGATATTCCGGAAATTTTAAATCGCTTTGAAGTTATCGCGGCTGTATTGATTTTCTTATTTTTTCTAAATAAGTACACCATGAAATAAGACTCTGACAAAAATGTTACAATTTAAAAAGCTCAATATATGAAGTAATAGGTGTTTCTGAGCAATCCACCCAAATATGAAAGTACAAAACGTAGGGATATCTACGATGACCGTTATCAGCCGTCAAGTTTCATTTCTCGTGGAAGAGAAGTGTATTTTGTCATTGTCAAGTCTCTATTGTCATTTTTCATATTTCATATTTCTTCAACTTTATTCTTACCATTTTTAAGAAAGATGACAACACGAATTTTAACGAATTATATAACAAGATAACCTTCTTTCTAAAGGAACGTGAAAGTAAAAAGTGATTTTGTTGTCAACTTTCTAACGTTGGAGAAATATGAAAACTGACGGCTTATATCGACAATCGTAGAAAACACAGCGACTGACGGTTGTCCCATCCATGGCCTGAATATTTACTTCATTAATCCTAATTTATTGAAACTAGGAAAAACAGTTTTCTGATGAGCTTTTAAGCTTGTGATGAGATTTCATCTGTTTAATTAAAACTGTGAAACCAGAATCTTATTGTTTGTGAAGTGAATCAGTAAAAAACTTCATTAAGGCATTTACGAAAAAGTGATTATTAGCCACAAGTAGCATATATTGGTAAAATAAAATTACTTAATTTATTTAAAAAAATTGATTACATTCTATCGTAAAAACATTTAAAAATGAAATTGAAAAGGCGCAAAAATATGTACCTCTGATGTTGCCTTAAATATTGTGGAAAACAAAATTCTGCATCTTTTTTGTTTAAAATATAAAAAAAACTTTGATAAAAAACTGGTTAAACTTCTTAAAAATAATAAAAATATCTATTTTGCTTACTCTAAATTTGCAATGTAAAATTCATATCTTTTGACACACTTTGTATTTGCAAAATAAAATACACACATATCGCTAACTTTGTACTCACAAAGTTAAATACATCTGTGTTGCCAACTCTATATGCAAACTAAAATACATCTGTACTGCTGCCAACTGAATTTACCAAGTAAAATACATCTGTGTTGCCAACTCTATTTGCGAAGTAAAATACAATTGTATTGTCAACTCTGTATTTGCAAAGTAAAATTCATTTATTTTGCCGACTCGTAGTTGCAAAGTACATGTTAAATACATCTATAAGTGTCTAAAGTAAAATACAATTATTTTGCCAAATCTGAATTTTCAAAGTAAAAACATCTTTGTTGCAGTGCCATATGGACATTTATTTTAATTATTTAATTGTTTAAACAACTATCATTAAAATAATTTTATTCTCCACAAATATTTGAATATTTGTATCATGTCAAGTTATGAATGTTTATATATAAATTATTCAAAATTAAGCACACGAGTTGTCACGTGCTCATTGCTAATTTTATTTTTTAATTTAATAAAATGATACAATTGACAGATATGCCAAATTATATGTGACAAATGTAATAAAAACATTCTCACTATACCGATAACTGTTCGAGTTAACTCTAATCCTAAGACACTTGACACAACAGACGTTGTTAAACAAGGGTATAACGAGAAAACATTTGTTAAATGACTCCCAGTGTCAAATGTTCATATCACACCCCAAATGTGTATATTCTAGAATTTGTCTTCGGCAACTATCAATGCCCTTATAAATAAAACAGAAAGAATTAAAAAGAGCTAAGCTTAATAACAAAATGCATCGAAATATAAATATCTATAAAAAATTTATCAATTTCGGTTTAATAAGAGATGTTCATCTTGTAAGCCATTATGAAATTTTTAACTACATACCTTTGTCACAAGGGACTAGACATTAATAGTCAGTGTATAACAAACAATACATATGAAATGTGTTTGAATATAACAAAAACAACACTTATATGTAGAGAGTAATGACAATTTGTTATAAGTCTCTTTTTAAATGGAACACAAAATAGATTCTGAATAACTTTAATTTCATAGAAGAGAATTTGGATTTTGTAAAGTTTATTGTTGTTTTGTCAGGGATATTAAATCACATTAGCCTTTAAAGATTTGAGAAATTATGTCCCACTACACAGATTTACATTGTGTTTAAGTGCCCAAGCGCTTCTTATTTGACTTGTGCTTCTACAAATGGGGACTTTTAGAGAGCTAGTACACTCACCGCAATGTCGCAGATGAACAGCACAGACCACTAAGTCGATTATGCTGGCACCCAGCCTACCAATTATGGCCTACGAAGAGGAAAAACGTTCCTCACTTTCGGTAGACTTGAGACACAGCAGGGAGACGTTTTGTGTTTAAGGGCTGATGCCTTAACTACTGGACCATTTCGGACCCATAAATCAAGTGTTTTGTGATAAATCCTTAAAATAATGTTTAATTGAAGGAATCAAAATTTAATTTTCATAGCCAAAAAAAAAATTACTTTTTATTACTATCTTTTCAAGCTTCTTTATATCCTAAAATGTCGCCATTTTGCATGAACTGGTTGATGATACTGTCAAGTTTATCATTTTACCTGTCTTTCATAAATAGGCAATGATTTTGACAGCATACAAATACATAATCTGTTCAGTATATAGTTACAAAACCCATTCCAAATGAAACGCACACATTAAAAAGATTTTGCAAACAGAATTTAATTACTTTTTATTTACCCTACATCGCGGAAAGTTAAAATGCAAATATCTCATATGTTTGCAATGCAAAGTTAGTAATTCAAGAAAGCATTCACATGCATAAGCTGAGCAGTTGCTTATAATTCTTTCTGGCTCTATCCATGTTTAATATATCTTTTTATTTCACCAACATTAAAAATAACACCCCAAATTGCATTGTGTTATATAAAAGGTATGAAACCAAAAAATTAGCAACGATTGAATTATTGATTTTTACCTGTTCAATGAAGAATCTGTAAATATTCGCAGTTTTTGTTTCTCTAAATTAAGATAAATAAACAGTAAGCATTCAGGATAGTACATCGTGTATTGCATTAGAGCACTAAGTGACATTTATTGTCATATTCTAGTACATACATTTAAACATATACATTTATTATACCAATGTCGATCGTTTTTAATAAGACGCATTTTTGCAAGGGAATCATTTCTTTCAAATCATTACAAAATTGTAACAAAGATTAATTTTATAATTTCATTGTCATCATAAAAGCTTCTAAAGAACTGCCTTATGGATAAAGCAACCGTATATTTCATTTTTAAAAGTGATTGCTGTTTTTCAAAGTTAAATGTTATTTTACGAACTTATTTAGTTCTTTTCATTTCTTTGTATCAAAAACCGAACTCTCGACTACTGTTTTCGAACTGCTTTATCTTCCTGTCAGCGACATTCTGGTGTACGATTCCTGTCCTTGGAAAACATCCAACATTTTTCTTTTAATATCTTGTCTTCTATTTTTCAGAGCTTAGATGTCATAGATTAATGGACGTCGATACTTCTATTTATTATTTGATTTTAAGAAACTGTTGTGTAAATTTACAGACATATTTTTCCTTGATTGTTTGAACTATTCTTTCTCATTTTGATAGCCACATTTAAGGGTTAAAGCACTAATAAGCTCAGAACAGGTATTATGTTACCATATAACACATAAATAATTATCAATATAAGTTTTAAAAACAGAACAAAAAAAATTATATTGCTTTGTTCCCTTTGAGGAAGATTTGTTTGTTTTTTATTTCATATATAGAAAAGCTTTATGAATTAGAAATTTCGTTAGATTGTCATTCAATAATTTAAGATTTATTTGAACAAAAACCAATTATCGTGTATTGATGAAGCATCACGCATTTTTTATTTGTAAAAATAAATGGATACATATATGTATTAGGTTTTGCTGACAAACTACTGCAGCAAATCTTTTGCTTCTCAATGTTTCAATTAAAGTTGGTACATATTGTTATAAAAAGTTTTTTAGATGACTACTGTTGACATAGATTAACACTCTATTAATTTCTTCATTTACTCTTATTTGGCTAAAATAGAATCTTCATTTCCTTAGCTGAATTTGGATTTATATCTTTTTGAAGCTTTAGATTCATTATTTTTAACTGTTTGGCTTATTTTTTTATGTATCAAACTTTTTGGTCTTAGTGTCACTGATGAGGAATTAATTTCCGAAATGTGCACATCTGGCACATCAAAATTTAACTGGTATTTGTATTATATATTTACTACCCATGAGCGGGTACCGCTGCTGGTGGAGTAAAACTCCCCGAGGGTATCCATAACTCAGAAGGCAGTACTTTGTGCTGTCAGAAAATGTACCATTTAGCAAAATATTCAGTCGTCTAAAATTTGAAATTTATTTAAAACTAGATTTGTTCCCTCATGCAAAGCATTCCTTAGCTGGAATTGGGTTTATATCCTTTTGAAACTTTAGATTCATTATTTTCAACTGTTTGGCTTATTTTTTTATGTATCAAACTTTTCGGTCTTAGTGTCACTGATGAGGAATTAATTACCGAAATGTGCACATCTGGCACATCAAAATTTAACTGGTATTTGTATTATAAATTTACTCTTATTTGGCTGAAATAGAAACGTCACAATAATTTAAATTTATAAACCTTAAAAAACATTCAGAAACTAACGAGTGTAGTATATTCTCTCTTCCATGACATATTGACTTTTGCAGTCAATATCCAGTAGCTCAGATTGCCATGCTATTAACATTGTATTTGATACACTCGTTGGATTGATTTTCAATAACGTTTAAAGATTAAATACTTATTGACTATTTGATAATTGATATCAGTTGATATTCTTATAAAACATGTATAACACTAATTTTATGAAACGCTCGTTAGATCAAAGCTTGTTGAAATTTTACACCAATTGTCGATTCTCTTTTTTCATACGTATTTGTTTGATTTAAAAATCGTAAAGAAAATTTGATACGTATAAAAAATAACACAATAGCCAATTTAGTTAAAAGATACAGTATTTATATATTGTTTGTTTTATGGCTCAGTTATTGAACCCGTTTTATAGCGTAGTTTAAAATGATTGTTCTAAAGACCTTTTCAAGTTTACTACTGGTCCTTTAATCAATAAACGTTTAATGTAGAAATGATGTAGTATCTTATCTATGTACATAGTATATTATTTATTTTATAGATAAACAGATGATCAAAGTAACTTTTGTCTAATTTCAAAATGTTGAAATTTTAATTTTGATTAAGTGTTGTTGCTGTTTCATCTTTGATGATCTTGTCTATCAAATGAAGTTAAAAGTTTCGGTGTATATTGATATAAAACGTTGTTCATGGAAATCACTGACACGAATTAGATGAGTGATTTATAGTACCTATCTTATCCATAATGTTATTTTTATAATGTATTAATACAACTGCCACCTCTCTTAATTTTGGCAAATGTTTTAAAACACTTTGTTGTTATGTTTGCATTTAGGTCATAAGGGGTATACGGAATTTTAGAGGCCCTAAACATCAGCCCCAAAATTGCTACAAAGCAGATTTTAATTCAATAAGTTAATTCATTGATAAAGTAATAAAAACTGAAAAATGTTGTTCATTAATAACTTAATAGTACAGTACGTTATTGCCTTATCACCTAAATTGTTTTAATGACGGAAAAGAATGATAAAGAAACCAATTATCATCTCTTTGCTTGGCCATTGGCTATTTTATCTTAAATAGTGACAGACCAGGGAAGTATCCTTAAGACAATTTTCAAGAACTTATTTCAAGAAACTCGTAATTAGCTAAATGGTGAAGAGAGGCTTACCTTCATTAAACCACTGATCATCATCTGAACGGTAGCAGAGTTTTTATACGAAAAAAATTATTTCTTACTTTGTAAGTCCTTCTGAAGTAACATAAGGTTGCAATTTTTGCACTGAGTATTTGCCAGTTACCTTTAAATCAAACATAAGTATTAAATAAGCTTTCAAATCTTTTCTATAAAATCAACGAGCCTAAAGAGGGAAAAAAGTCGTTATGATAGCATTTTCATTTTTGAAATCAGTTCAAACTAGAATGCAAGGAAATATCCAGTTCTAACTCTTGTTTTCTCACACATCATAATCATGTGTGTAATTCAATATAATGCAACTTAAATGTTGATTTTTTTAAATATAGCAGGGAGGTAAAGTACAAAAAAAATTATGGCCTTTTTGACGTATTAGTCATAGGCGTATTATTTTTCTTATTGCGATCCATATTTAGTAACGTATTAAATGAGCTTTCAAATTCTTTGTTTGTTTTTTTAATGAAGCCAGGAAGATAATGTACAATAGAATTATTGATGGCCTTTTGACGTTTCAGTCATTGGTTCAAGAATTTTTTATTCCTATTCATATTTACAAAGCCATAGAATACTGTTGATGAACAATAGATGCGTAATAGGGTAGTAATAGTGATAAATTTGGAAAACTTGATTTAATCTTTTTTAAGTCTATGTTCATATTTATTGTTTTAACTCAAAAAATATTATTGTATTGCTCCTTGAAATATTTGTCTTTATAGACCCCTGGTCTTTATAAAGAGGTGATAACAAATGCAAGTTTTACTGTAGTATAAAAATGAAAGTTAACTTTAAGCTGCTCGTTTTCTTTCCTCCGATTTATTTCTATCTATTCTATTTAAATATGATTTTTAGTTTATAGTTGCTGAATGTCATTTTCTCTTCTATACCTTCTACTGATCAACATACGGTAGACTATATTTTTGTCTCAATATATGACAATCTTCATAGTACCTTATGCCTTTCATAATTATTTTTCTGAGACCTTTGTTGGTCAATAATATTTTGTCAAACTCATATTACAAAGCTTCGAGTTTCATGATATCTGCAAAGCATATCTTAGCTGGATTTGGATTTATATAAGTTTGGAACTTTAGATTCATTATTTACAACTGTTTGGCTTATGTCTTTTTATCTATCGAACTTTTCGGCCCTAGTGTCACTGATGAGGAATGAATTTCCGAAATGTGCACATCTGGCACATCAAACTTTAACTGGTATTTGCGTTATATATATACAAAAATAATTGACTTAGTCATTATACACAATAAATCATTTGTAAGAAAAGGCAGCTATGTTATAAGTTTTGAAGTGACAAATTGGACAGTCAGTTCCTTTATTTATATTGTCAGTCGTAGTCTATTCAGAATAATACTCCTACATATTTTGAGATGAAAATGGAAGAATTTTAAATGCATAGTAAAGAAATATATTGAGTTGCTATCAAGCGCTCCAGGAAGATAATATAATAAGCTGTCATTCTTACGGCTGATGATGTAGAATAACGTTTATCAAATATCATCTTAGATAGAATTAATACTGTCTTGTCTATTTATATTGTTTGTGTGATATAATAGACAGAGTATTGATGTACAATTTTGATATCATTTGTATCTTCTGACACTATCAGATAGAAACCCCGAATAACGTATAAACTTTCCTTTGTAGACAATCGTATTTATGATGGTATTTGATAGTATTTAGAATAAACTTTTTTTTTGAATAATTTGAACAAATATTCAATTTCATACACTTTTTCTTCTTCATACTTCGATAGCACAAGCTATGGTTTTTATTTAAGGCTTTTGAACCACAGCTTATCTTATCATATAGGTTTTATGTCTGCTTAGGTCAATCCTTGTGTGATAAAGATTGTCAGTGTGGTTCTGCTTGCCAAACAATTAGCAGATCTTGTCAATCCATCATGCAACTATCTGACTCGATATCAATAGAATGTACTCAATTAGGGGATAAAAATCAATAACTTCATATCACCCTTTTTCAAGGAAAAAATCACAAAAAAAGTTCATCGCGTAAGGCATTTGGAAATGCTTCTAAATATAGATTAATAGAATAGGAATATACAATCCAAAAAACGGGCTTAATGAACACCTTTACACTCCCTACATAACCATAACCAGGTCAAACTGATAACATATTGATTTGACTTATTCACTTTCAAAATTAACATTCACAAGCTACATTTGTGAGCATATTATGACAAGAGATCACTTCTCAAGCCACGGTGGTGAACACATTGATTCCATTAAATCACTCCTTACACGCATCAGCCAATAGTAAACATGTTGAGACCATGAGTTCAATACCTACATTGACGGAACCGCTCAGAACGATAATCTCCGACATTTACATACATTAGCCATTTTAAGATTTCTGGTTCACTTTAAGCATAGACATATGGATCATATTAACGCTAATCCGTTTTCTGCTTTGACATGCAAAAGATACTGGTTCAATCTCTATATTTATAAGCATCTGTTCCCAGCCATTTTTAGACCACAAATTAACTCCATTATTGACAAGAATCTGATATATTGATACCACTGATTTATTCACAATAAGACTACTTAATTATTTTCCACTAACAAGCATTTGCTTTAATGACCAAACTGATTCAATTTCCACAATAAAAAGGCACCTCCTAAATCAAGAACACTTTTCACAACAAACATTGAAAGGCATATTTATAAGTTTAATCAAGTCTTATACCACAGTAATTAGTGTTAAAATTTGAATTACAAAATCAAAAAAAAAAAAAGATAACTAAAATTAAATTAATTAAATAAATAAATAAATAAATAAATATAAAAACATAAAGTATTAATAATAAATCGAAACAATAATAATAATTTAATGAAATTAATAAAAAGACATTGTATGACATCTTATTACTCTTTTCTTACTAGTAACAGATTACAAGCAGCAGGATTGATCAACAGGAATTACTTTATGATAAAAGCACGTAACTTATACAAAATAGCATGCTTAATAAAGTGAGCTTATATACCCGCATTCAAAGTATCCAATATGGCGGCAAAATTCTTCCATCTACTAAGTGAAATAAATTAATATGATGTAATACAGTTAATGCAACATGTATAGAAATGATACATTTTGTTAAGCCTACTCTAGATTTAAACATCAGACAATAGGTAAAAAAATCAAGGTAAGTTATCACTTTCCGCAATCAATAAGGTGTGTATTCTAATAGCTTATAATGTGAACAATGGTTTCAATAAAGAGTGTGTCAGAGGATTTATCAGCCAATATAGATTTTTCTCCTGCAAAGTCACTTAATAAATTTCTAATTACCGAATGCCTGGAAGACTTATTATACAATATAGTAAGGAGCTTGATGTGTTTCTATCAAATTAATTAATTTAAGGTTAGTCTGAGGACTTGATTTACTTAAGCTGTGTCGGAATAGGAAAAGGTAATTACTTTTGTCGGTAAAAAGGGAGGCTGTTTATTTAAATGTGGAAAATAAAAGGTTTAAAACCAAAAGGTAGTCTGGAAATCCTAACACTTTAAGAGACATCGATTATTAAATTTTTTTCACAGATTATTTTAATAAAACCTATTTGATATTTAAAAATTGGCTTTGTAAACAGTAAAGAAAATAAGTTAAGATAAAAAAAATCACAGACACCATTTTATTAGCCCAAAAAATCCCCCAAAAAAAGTAAAAACTTTGAAAGCTTACAAAATTCGTTATACACGAGAACTTACATCAAGGAAGTGAGACCGGTTACTCCGGAAAGGTAAGCACCCCCTGTCTAGCTAGCTACACCCGCCACGTGCAAGTCAATTTTGAGAATGAAAGGAACAAAGAACTATGGTAAGTCAAATATATCCAGTATAAGTTTGGATACAGTGACTACATACTTATCATACATATTGTGATGACAGCCATAAAACTTTTAAGGGCCTTGATCAGCATAGGTTTGCAATATTCTTGCAAATCCAACAAAATGGGTACAAGATTTTGTATTCATTCACTTGGCACTGATTACTCAGACATTGTTTTAAGATGTTCTGTAGTATTGAGAATGTATATTTTTCGGGTAAAATCGTTATTAAGTTTTATTTGAAAAGTCAGTTGGTTGATCAAACTATCTTGCAAATAATGCCAAAAACATTCATTGTTACAGTCATCAGTACTAGCAAATGTGTATTAATGAAGCACATTTAAACTTTCCAGCTTGTTCTATCGGTTTTAAACGTTTGGACCATCCTTTCTTTGGAGGTATTATGAAATGTAACAGACTTGAAAACATGTATTTTTCTATTATGTTTGCTTGCTTCTTTTCTTGATTTGTAAATCCAAGGGCTCTTGTATTTTTGGAAGCTCAACATTCTTGCATTATTAGTTATGTGTCAAGTTCTTGGTTCCGATGGTGTCTTGTTGACAAATCAATGTGTTCAGTGCAGGTTTCGTGATTTCATAAAGATAAATTAAATCAAAATGTGCATGTAAAAGTGTTATTCTATACTTTTGTGGTTCGTGATATCAAAAAATTGTTTTCGGTACCATCAGAATAATATAATACTTATTTCACTATTTCTGCTTAAATTGTTATGTAGTTCTGCACTGTAAGCTTCAAAGGAGCGTTTATGAAATAATTTAGTTGTCGTGCAGTGTTGCTTAAAAGAAAAAGAAAACGAAGATTAAAGATGTTGTTGTATAATATTGCTTATATTTGAGGCATGGGTAAATATAAAATTCTTTTTCATAACTCAAGTTAAAAGAAATATCTTCAACTAATGCATCACAAAACCGTTTCGGTGCATATTTTCCATCAATTTTATTATTCATCTTCAATTCGTTTGTTAAGAGTAGAAAAAAAATGAAGATGATATGAAGCACATGTGTATTCAAGTGTATGATAATAGTATCTGATGTTGACTTTTTTGAAAACAAATATAACACAAAACAAAAGTAACACAAAGTATACACTTGTACTAATTTTTTTTCTGAAATAAAAATCTTTAAATTCTATATGAAAAAAAATGATTAACGTATTTAGTGATGGCATCAACATTGACGATTTGACGTCACACTTTTTTTTGTTGTTTGTTTGGTTTGTTGTTTGTTTTTTGTTTTGTTTTTTTTTTTTGTTTTTTTTTTAAATATACCTAACAATGGAATTAAGGTATTTGTTGCCGGTGTTACCAGAAAGAAAGAGAAATGAAAGATAAATATTGGTTAAAGAAAGTCCAACTCTAGTGAGAAACTGGATGATATCAAATAATTATCCCTAGACAGGTAGATACGTTAAGGCAGGACTTTGCCACAACATAAAGGTACAATATGTGTTCCCTAACAAACATCCACTTAAATCAAATGAGCCAGGAATGTACGAACACTTTAAAATAATTTAACAGTGATTTAAAAGGGTGTTTATTACTCTGAAGAAAATGTCATAGAATATATCCATGAAAATATATGTACGTGACGTAAACAGTGAGAATTTTCACTAGATAACCTAAATTAAGAAGAGAAATTTGTATGTGCGCCTTATACCTGATGTGTTGTTTCAAACAAAAAAAAAGTTAATCACTGCTTGTTAGGTTAGGTTGCTGTTAGTTCACTAATGAAATTGTATTAAATGTGCTATTTTCATTTTCAAGGTAACAAAGCATCAAGCCATCACGACTTATAATAATAATAATAATGATAATTGAAATTGCAAGTTAAAATTGAAAATTCAAATATTTATCGTCCCCAATCAAAACTAAATACCAGTCCATTTTTCCAAGTTTAATGAAAGAAATCACTGTATATTGCCACAGTTGTTAATAAATATTTAGCATGCAAATCAATAAGCCTCTGTTTGAACGTACCCTGTACCTGTATTTGTTCACATCTGACTGTTCAATACAAATTTCGTGACAGTTATCTAACGATGAGAACCTGCAACAAAACACAAAAACTAAAGACACATAGTGTATAATAGTAAATAAAATATTCAAACCTAATCAATAAATTCCCTAGCAACAATAGAAACACAATGTACAAATGCTCATTCATGTTCTGATCGGTTATCCCAAAGGAATATTATACTTTCAAAGATAAATATATCTATTGAAAACCGGTTGATGTTACAAATCAAAAACAACTTATATTCCTTTAAAACTTAATATTTTTCAACATAGCTTCGAGTATAACTTGTGTTATCATATATAAATCGAAACCAAATTTGAACCAGAACAGACTGGAATTTATAGTTTCATGCGAAATAGAGTTTCTTCATACTTATTTTTCATTCCAAACCAGAATAAGCTTATACATTGAAAATACTAGTGCACCAGTTAAAATTCCAACAAGAAGAAACACGACAACATAGAACCTGCGTGAAAATGATTCACCAGTAATAGTGTGAAACCGTCTTAATCGTTTCGTACCACCCCTTTCCGAGTCGCACAAATACGATTTTCCAGACACACATGTGGATCCGCTAGTGAATGCAGGCAAAGATGCCCGCCTAGTTGAATTGTCATAAGCCGGACTAAGGTATTGCGTTCCGTCTGCTGAATAAGCCGACATACGTCTTCGACAATTGCTTTGGAAAGCTTGGTTAGGTAATAAACTATCTTCTAAATATTTGGATCCAGATTTCCGCCTCTGTTCCCTACTGGTTCTTATATAATTCCGCATATTGGGTACACAACTTCACTTTTGCACTCAAATACAGATATTTCACAGATTGTTGAATGTTTCCAGCCCCGATCTTTAAGAGTATTATTTGACCTGCATTTCTGTTTCTAGTAACACTAAAGCACAACTCGTCTAATTTTAGATATACTATCTTTTTTGGAAAATATATCTGGATTTGTAATTGTTCATTATATAACTCTATAATATTTTCTTCTACATTTTGAAGTTAAGATGAATCCTCTATACAATTTTAAACATAATTAAACTCTTTTCAACAGATTTGATAAAAATCTGCTGAATTAGGTACCTTTAAAACATTGCAAAACAATATATATGAACAGATAGATATAAAATAAATGTCAATATATCGATTTTCAAACGCATTTAAAACTTTCACATAAATTTGGTTCTCAGTATTCTCAGCACAGCACATTAAAATTATTTTACACGATTCTTGTATCAACAATTTATTTTAAAACGTTTCAAAATTGTTCAGCTGACACATAAAATCCTCTGCAGACAAAAAACTTGTATCAGATGATTATATTGTGAGCACACGTATTTGACAGTATTTTAAATGTGAATCGTACTATATGTACGAGAGTGATCTAGCTTCATCGATTTACAACACCATAAACTAGTATTATATCTGGAATCCTCATCTGACTAGCTATAATACAGTCCGATAGAAAAATAAATCCCAACTACGCGCCGCAATTATTTAATGCCAATTCAATTTCTGTTTATCAAATCAACCATCGCCTGAAATCGAGTTCGTACGTCCGAAATTAGGTATTTTAAAGGCATAAATTGTGTAATCGTAATGTTCGCTTTATGTTGTATGGCAGAATCTAATTTTGCACACATCGATAAATATTTAAAGCAACCATAGAATAGAAGTTTACAAGCTCGAATTCATTGACACTTGTTATTAACATCAGAAGATGTACGATGCTTGTTACTGTAGTGGCTGTTTTAAGCTTTATATTACATACTGCATTATCTTATCATAATACATTTCAATCTTGAAGCAATTTCAATACACATCAGGAAAATAAAATTACCTTTGTGGTTTTAACACTTCATCTTCAATCAAAGAGGATAAAAATATTGTCAAGGTTGTAAATTGAAGGCATGTTTATTTTAAGAGAGATGATATTCACTTATTCTTTGTTCACTTGCTTCCCTAAGAAATCTATTCTGTTAACAATGGAATATATATTAATAAATTTGATCTCAAATTACACTATCATAGAAGACTAAAGAGTTAGAGAGTGTGTTTTTGGAATGTTAACCTTATACTACTTTCTTAAGAAACAATACCCGCTCGGTGATAATATTACTTTTCATCAGCGCGCTCTAATATATAACTGTTCGTAAAAGTAACTACTCAACATTGTTGCTTTCAGCATTATATTCTTACTTATGTAGTGAAAGAACGTGTCTCATTGTTTAAATAGAATATTTTGTAAAGCTGTCACTGTTTTCTAACAACTAAAAACAACATTGATTAATATTTATAATTATACATTTGAATACCCTTCCTTTTTCACATAAATCATATGATTTCAGACAACAAAGTATAAAGGTAAGCATCTCATAACGTTTTTCAGGTATGAAAGATAAAAAATTACTACCTGAATTAATATCACTTGACGCAATAATACTTGTCATTGTTATTCAAATGCTTTTAAACTTATTGGCTGTCATAAAATAATAAAAAATCAAAAAGTTGAATTCAGAGCATTCATTATGTTCCCTACAATAGGTGGATAAAAAGCCAAAGAAATGGCCGAGATATATAGCGTTGATAGTTCTTAATCTTCAACAATGCAAAATGGTCAGTTATTTCGGCATTATGGCGCCATTACAGATCAAACAAAAACTTCAACAGTTGGGACTCTCCTTACGATTAATTGTCAATGTAAGATTGTGAACAAAATCATAGAATGTCAAAACAAATCAACAAAATAGATCCAAAAGAATCCGGTCGCTTCCAAAAATTTGGCTTGTAATCTTGACATTACATGTAAATTGCTATTTTAAATGAATTTTTCCCTTAGGGAAATTATTAAGAAGATTATTGAAAGAAAGAAAGAAAGAAAGAAAGAAAGAAAGAAAGAAAGAAATTCATATAATCGAACATCTGAAATGGCCATGGTCAGTGAGTTATTCAAAGAGTGATTTGTTAATCAGACGTAAATTGTTAATCTCTCTCTCTCTCTCTCTCTCTCTCTCTCTCTCTCTCTCTCTCTCTCTCTTAGGAGTTACTATGATAATGTAATGAAGCAGATATTTGAGTAAGTAAGAATTGAGCCAAGATGTTTTTGATTCATTGCGATCGTGTTCTTGTGCACTAGAATTCACAACAAAATATTAAATCTGAGTTCGAACAACTTAGTCGTATTACGTAAGGTCAAGATCTGCCCCTGCGAGTATTAGTTATTTAGAAAACTGTAATCGCATTCTTGGAAACATGTTGATTGCCTTTAGACAACAACAGACGCATAGTTTAATGGTAAACAAGAATTAATATTTCAAAGATATAAACTGTCCGAGCATACATCAGTCTTTTGTAAAATTAATCTTGTTATATAACCGTCTTATTTATAGATTACGTCTGTACCACGATGCAACGTGGTTATATTATTGCGTTTACACAAAGAAAATTAATATTGATTCGATTAAAATGATAAGATAATTGGCTAACATTAAGAGGGAGACAGACTGATACAACCAGAGGGACTTATAACAAGAGAAGAAATATATATTACATTCAATATGTTTGTATAAAAACAATTCTAATATCAATACAAAGACACTTTAGATAATTGTTTTGCAAAAACATGGTTTAATTTTATGTTACTCTACAATAATGTTTTTCATATGTTTTGTTGTTGTGTTTGAGTTATCATGGCTATTTGTATTGTAAAGAATGTTTATTACTTTATTTTCATTCTGATTCAGTGGAGCGTCTTTAATTTCAAATTATGTTTATATGTCTTCAGGGAATCCCTTCTAAAAATGGAACTTTTACAGTTTGCATGACAATTTTGCTTTTATTGAAAAATAGTTTTAGATTCTTTACCCACAGAGATACGACTTAAACACACAGACACACACACGTGCGCTGAATGTTGTAGATGTTTTGTGAATACGTTTAAAAAAATAAATAATTAGAATTAAAATCTAAATCTTAATCTTTTTAATATTGTTACATAAAATATTTTAATTGAACTCCTGTGGATTTAACAGCAACGCTATAAAAATCAAAATGATGACAATAAAGTGTAATTTTCTCCTTTAATAAAGGTACATAATTGTCACATTTTAGGACAATGATCACTAAAACAATTTTCCTTTATTGGCTCCTTATAACGCAGTTCAAATATGCTGTCCAATTATAAATTGTTTCTTACTGGATAAGCAAATAATAGCAATAAGTATATCAATGTAAAAATGTATGTAGTATTAGAATGCATTTAACTTCATAACAAAAATACCTGTGAAATTTTTATGTACCATATATGCACATTTTGAAAGATCATTTCTCATCAGTGACACTAGGGGCCAAAAAGTTTGATAGATAAAAAAACACAGGCCAAACAGTTGAAAATTAATGAATCGAAAATTCCAAAATTATATGAATCCAAATCAAGCTAAGGAATGCTTTGCATGAGGGAACAAACCTTAGTTTTAAATTTCAAAAATTCAGACAGCTGAAAATTTTTCTAAACGGTACATATTGTGACAGCACAAAGTACCGCGTACTAAGTTATGGATACCCTCGGGGAGTTATACTCCACTAGTAGTCTAGTCAATCTATAAAAAAATAGGGTCGCTCTCAAAGTAATTGCAACAAAAAATATTATTATTTGATTGTTTTAGGAATTGTGTTTTTATTCACCATAAAAAATTTACCAATTTCAATCCAGTGGAATTTTGGTTTTTTGCCAATTGAAGTTACCAATAGCATTTTCTATAGAAAAGGAAGATAACTCTGTATTGTGATCCTAAACTTTACTCACAAATTTTCAAAAACTTCAAGTTTCTCTGACACTATATGAAGAACAACCTCGAAATAAGATGGAAATTTATACATAGACTTAAAATAGATATTTTAAGACAATTTAGAATGTAATATGTAAATGGAATGTAAAAAAAAAAATTAATAATTTTTTTTTTGAAAGAATTTATGCAAAACGCTGAATAGGGGCATGTTGATGAGATGGAAAAAAGATTTATTCACCTCAAATATATTTTGTTATACACAGAAATGATAAAATAAGTATATCTCAGGTTAAAACAAACTTTTCTATACTTCTACTTTATTACTTTAAGTATTCTTTTATTAATTCCTCATCACTATAGAAACATTAGATTGTGAAAGACTTAAAATAAAATGCAACTGAATGAAAATGGGCATATGATTTCACTTTTAATGAAATCAGAAATGTTGAATATACATATGGAATCAATTATGATTGTTTAATTCCAGGGTCTTTGCTTTACATTTTGTTAAAAGAGCAAAAGAACATGATAATTGGACTAAAACTCCGCCTATTTTACAGGAGTTATCTCCCTTGACTATAGAAATCCCCATAAAAAATTTAAACTTCTCAAAAACTTGTTTCCCCTTGTCAGATTTTGGTAGACTTTTTGTTATAAACATTTCATGCATATGAGTAACAAAATTTGCCCTGTTGCAATTAGTTTGAGGTCAAACTGTAGATTGACTAGACTATAGCAGGGGCAGTGATAAAACCAATATAAGCAATGTTAATTTTAAAAAGGGGTTTACCAATGTAAACTAAATATTAATACAAAACATGAAAAATATTGTGAAACGTGTTTTGAAACGTTAACGTGTATGTCCAGAAATAATTTAGTATAAAGGCCAACGTCAACTCGTGTAATTCTATATCCGAATAAAATTATCATTTCGCATAACTGTTGGTTGGGGAACCGTGTGGTAGTTTGGTCCAATTCTTTGGCGTTTCTCTTTCAACTTTTTCTTTAAAAAATTAGGTATCACTTAGGATGTTTTAACATAAGAAGTACAAAGCAAGGAGATTTCAGGGTATACCCAATATACAGGTCCGTCCAGAATATTTTGCACCCCACCCCCCCGATAAAATTTTACGTTTTGCTGTTTTTTTCCGAAAAATGGGTTTAAAAATATTAAATTATATCAATCTAAAAATCTAAAACAATTTTTAGAATACGAGAGAAATACGTAATTTCTGCTTTTAGCTACTTTATGCTCACTCTTAAATTATAATTTTTATGAATCATTAATTTTAATTAATAATTAATAAGTTACCTTCGAGTATATTGCTACATGAACTTATTATTTTAAAAACAACATGAAAAATAAACATAATTTATAAAACACGAATAAAACTAAAGACTGAGAGAAATTAAATGCGTCTGCGAGTACGGCTGTTGAGTTAAGCAAACTTTTGGTAAAAATACATTTTCTAGAGAGACCATCCGATAGAGCAAGGTTTAGGTAGCTATGTATAAAAGAGAAAACAATTGCTCCAAAAAAAAAGCCATTGCTTTGATATCAAAATGAAATATGTCCGTCAAAATTGCAATTTTTTATGTAAGGGGGTTGCAAAACTTTCTGGACAAACCTATGAAGCGGTTTATGTAACTCTTATTTATAGAAACCTGTTGGTTTTTGATGAAGTCGCTAAACGTAGGTATTCATGGTCATTGTACTTACAAATTAAACCTAAAACTTCTTTAAAATTATATTTCATCATATTTATAACAGTTGAAGCAACAACTTTCTTTTTCAGATATATTTCATAGTAACCGTGAATGCTCATAGCAATTTTAAGTCACGACTAAGACTCAAGTAAGCGAAAAATATCAAACACAATTCAAGGTAATTGGATTTTTACTACAATTAAGCATAATTTATTGTCGCAGACAAAGCGACTCCAACGGTTAACGGTATCGGAGAACGTAACCAAGATAATTGTGTCTTGACACGTCGTTTATTTGGTGGAGGAAATGCAATATTGTTTGGGCGGTATGTCGACGACTGGTAGAAGTGCTGCTTTAACGGTCACTGATAAGACTTTGACTTGTGCACGTTACCACGATTCATATTGTTTCGTTTATTTAATATTACAACATAATTGCAACATGACAATGGTTGACCCAATGTCGCACCATTGTAACTGACTACCTAAGATCACAGAATGTCAATGTGTTACACTGGCCAGCTATGCGCTGTAGGGACGTTTTGTCGCTGTAAATGACACTTTGTTCCATATTATAATTATATATCCAATCAAACAGGAGATCTATATAATTAAGGCTTTTATCTATGTATTTTAAGTTTGCAGAACGTTCTTACTACACAACTATTACCATTTACTGTATATTTTTTCAAAGCAATGTGTTGATATCATGTTTGTTTTCTATATTTCTTTTAAGTTAAATAAAAATAAATTGTTGTTGAATTGCTTAAAATGTATTGCACGAAAAAAAAATCACTTTTAAAGCTATTTTCTTAAAATATCAGTATTCGACGGCAAGATTTTTTATTTTCATTTTTTAAAGATTACATCTTTTTATAAAGGATTATTGCGTTGCCAGTTTCCATGTAATTTCCGTTTTTTTTCTTTTATCTATTTAAAGCAATTGAGTTTTAAAGAGGATTTCAGAACCAATTTATATGTTTATTTTTCATAATTAGGGCAATAAATCACTGAACTTTACGTGATTCCTGTCATGTTAAATCTGGCAATCTTCTGACTTTGTCATATAGACGACATAAGCAGAACGTATTAAAAATTTCATATGTTTCTATTAGAAATAGTTAAATACAAATGTTTCTGAAAGGGTGATATATATATATATCACTATTCAAAAACTTACAAATGACTTTTTAAAAAACAAAAACTTCACAATTTCTTTTAAATGGAGAGTTGGAGTCTTATGCAAAATCTACAATACATCCATTTAGACAAGCAGGCTAAACTAGACTGAGATATAAGCTTTTCTAAACTACAGGGAAGACATAATATCGTTTCAAGGAAAAGCGTTACGTTATTTTTGATATATAAAATGAAAAAGTAGAACGACCGCCAGATCGAGTGTAATCAGTAGATTTGGTTGTCTATTTTCATCATATACCTTACATCATGTACTTTTAGCGTATCCCCTAGTGAACTCACACAATTATCAATGACTTCATTTAATATTTATAAAATTCAAGATGAAATAACATCCCGGGAAACAAATGAAATATAATTTGTCCAGGATTGAACATTAATGTCAAAGTACAATTTACTGGCTTATTACATTTTTATTTTCGCTTTTCATTTAAATAGCTCCAGGCTTTCTATGTAATTAATTTTCCTGAAATTTTGATTAGTTTTGAATCCTTGTATAATGTCTTATTAGCAGGTCAATAAATTAAATGTCATGCTGTGGGGAGTCTTGGCAACCATTATTAGCAAAAACAAAACAACAAAGCGTCAGAAAATTAGACTTTTTTAAAAAAAAAAAAAATCCCGTTATATAATAACCAGTAAGTGCTTATCGATAGAAGAATTATAAATTCTTCTCCTATAAAAAAATAAGAATTACAATTTTAAAAAGTTAACCATTGTATCTAAATAGACAATAGATTCTTGACAACAGCAACATTCAAGATCTGTTTGCCAAAACAATATAACAGGTTTCTCTGAGGTTTTGACTTTGGTGTCGGTACTTTCTTTGCCGAGTTATTCACAAACCGCAACCTATTCATATTATATAACACAAATACCTATTAAATCTTGATATGCCAGATGTGCACATATCGGAAAATCATTCCTAATCAGTGACCAAAGGGGCCAAAAAGTTTGATAGATAAAAAACATAAGCCAAATTAATGATTCTAAAGTTCCAAAATTATATGAATCCAAATCCAGCTAAGCAATGCTTTGCATGAGGGAATAAACCTTAGTTTTAAATTAATTTCAAAAATTAAGACGGATAAAAATTTTGCTAAATTATCTCATTTGTATTTTAAATAATTGCAGCAAGAGACAGCATAATCATTTTTTTTATTTTACTAAGACGTTAGTTGTCGAAAAGTCTAAAGCATTGCACCTGTAGGCAAGATTCAACTCCGAATGATTTTTTCAGTATAATTGCTTAAAGCACGTCGATTTGTTCGGGTTTTCTCCGTTTCAGAACAGATTCACTCAGTTTTAGAGAAAAAATCTTGACTAGGAATTAAAACAGCAGTCCGTACACCATCCTCTTCGCTAAACGGATTTATCTTGCTGTTCAAAGTAGATGAACTGAATGTACATCAAATCCCATTTGCATTGATGATTAACACTCTGATGCTTTGATACTATAAAAAAGTTCATAACTATACACTAGTGCCTTATGCAATTAGTTGATAATCGATATCAAGCCGAGACAGTCATGACAGCTCCATATTGATTGCAGCACGATTACTTCCGGATACATGTATAATTTGATCTCTGTTACTACCTACATGTGATATAATATTAATTACACCGTGTATTTATTAGGATTTTAATGTCGCTGTGAATAGAATGCAAGGCTTTCAAAATTAAATGATCAGCAAATTCGAACTGAATGACAGGTACCTTACCTGTCGATTAGTAGTCAATTCTTATAGGAAGGAGCGGAGAGGAAGTTTTTACGTCGATATTCTTTCGCTTATATATAGGCGGTCAGTTCTGGGAAAGTTTAGGAAAGTGGAGTTTCTCGAGGGAAGTATCGACCTCTTGCAAGCAAATTCATAACTTTCCTACTAGAATCTGCCCCGAGCTACACCGTAAGATGCCTTGTGATCAGTTAGTGCGCGCTTGAGACCACTTGGTCACACAATAAAAGGAAGGAAAACTTGATTTCCACTGCTGGAATGAATTAATATGCAATAATAATAATAATAATAATAATAATAATAATAATAATAATAATAATAATAATACGTTGTAATAATGTGTTGATTTTATGAAGTTTATTATCTGAATTTATTCAATTATTGTAAAATTGATTACATATGTATAGGAATAGATTCTATATTTATTTGAATCAATTTTAAAAAGAATATATATGGTCTTATTACTGATATGCTAGTATATTGAAATATCATTTATATAGCCATATTCAATATACAAACAATTCAATAGAGTGAAGTGGAGTAATGATGTTTTAAATGTATGTCCCTGTCAAGATCTTTGTGCTTACATCTTTCTAGAATGAACATCAAGTAAAATCCAGGGTATTCATACGGCGCAATAGATAACAAATTATCCCCACAAGTCTTTGTAAAATGAATTCTAGAAAATTAAAATTAGTTAGTAATATTGCCGAGGAATCAAATTCAGTTAAGCATTTCTATTTTTGGTTAAATAAAAAGCTAAAAAAAAAACGCAACAGAACTAATAAATTGTGAGTTTTGCATTATTTACTCCCACGGTATAACTGAAATGAAGTTTAAATATCAAAATATCAAACATACAAATATTTCTATTTTAGCAATGCTAAATGTAATACGGTATCTTGAACATCTCTAAAAACTCATTTTCAGTTACCATGGTTTTTTTTTTCAATTTAATTTCATAAATTTAAATGTTAATTACAAAGATTCACATTACAAATAGGGCATGGAGTAAACATTAAAAGTGGTCTTTCACTGTGGTAATACAATAAAATTTTAACAATTAATTTATTCATAAATTACAAACTATTGTGTTTAAAAGAATTGAGAGAGAGAGAGAGAGAGAGAGAGAGAGAGAGAGAGAGAGAGAGAGAGAGAGAGTTTTGCAAGACTCACAAATGTACAGACCAATCACAAAAGAGGCATATAATAGTGAATGTTGTTAAATCAATCACATATTTGCTAAGACCTAATGTACTGGTGCTATATTTGAAATTTCAACTTTTTCAAAACACTGTGATTTTATCCTTTTAATCTCAGAATAGCTACTTTCACTGACAGGTATACGTGATATTTCAAGTTTTTATACGTTTTTGAATGATTGATAGACGATGGCTTATAAAATAAAGGTAATTGATACCTGGAATAAATGTCAACTAACTCAGTAAACTCGGTAGCTTCTAAAATATTGATGTTGTATATAAAGTTCCCAGCTACTACCCATTTTAATTTATAACCAGATGATAAAAGGCTTTATCAATAAAGACAAACGTGATCTTGGTGATAGGTCAAGGTCGACCAACGCAAACTTAGCCTTTCAAACACCTTTTCAAGCTTTTGGTTCATGAAACAAATTTCGTAAATTCTACTATTGAAGACATTGTTACCTTGAATAGTGAAGTCAGTCTTTGGTCAAGGGATATCAAGATAAAGATTTGCTGAACAGATGTTAAAAGTTTTATCATAGCAGTGTCATGTGCTACTTTTGAATTTTTATGAAATAATACATTCAAAAGTAGCACATGACAATTATTGCCATGTGCTACTTTTGAATTGTATTTTTTTTTTTATAAAAATTCAAAAGTAGCACGTGACAGCAGTTTTGAATGGACAAACTAAAGTTAGAATTTTATTCTATGACGTTTTGTATACGAACAGAAGCTTGAAAGTTTATATTATTGGTCAAAAGGTCAGGTTGGATTAAAAAACCGACTGTTTGAAACGGACATTTAGTAAGTTTTAGCTTGATTAAAAGTAACAAGCTATTTTCCCCAACATTAATAAACAGTTATTTATCTTAAAATACTTTTAGATCAGTAAAACCGATGAGCCAAATGAGATATCACAGCAAGGTCGAGCAAAGTCGATAAAATCGTCAGCTAAGTCAGGGAGATAAATAAGACATAAAAGTGGTTATATCAGACAGAAAATTAAGACACGCAAAGGTTAATAAAACATTTATCAGAAATAAGGTTGTGAAATGGACACTGTGAAATGAAAGGACAGTAATAGTCCATCAAACGAAGAACTTGACTAAGCAATGGTTCTTTTTATTTCACATTAATATATTAAACTCCGTGTTATGTTTAATCAAATGCTTTTGAAATTCCATAGAAAATATATTACAAACGTGTTAAAGTGCACAAAAGAGCAAATAGTATCATATACAATGAATAGGGTCAATTAATACACCAGTGAGTAGTGTCCGTCCAAAGACGGAAGTTTGCAATCAATGGTCTCAGTGCATGTCTCGTCTTGTTTCTAGTTTATTTGTATAATTGTATTGTTCTAAACTTTATTTGCATAATCGTAATGTTCTACAGTTTATTGATATAAAAGTATTGTTCTACAGTTTATTTGTATAACTGTATTGTTCTACAATTTATTTGTATAATTGTATTGTTCTAGTTTATTTGTATAATTGTATTGTTCTAAAGTTTATTTGCATAATTGTATTGTTCTACAGTCCATTTGCATAATTGTATTGTTCTACAATTTATTTGCATAATTGTATTGTTCTACAATTTATTTGCATAATTGTATTGTTCTACAGTTTATTTGTATAATTGTATTGTTCCACAGTTTATTTGTATACTTGTATTGTTCTACAATTTATTTTCATAATTGTATTGTTCTAGTTTATTTGTATAATTGTATTGTTCTACAGTTTATTTGTATAATTGTATTGTTCTAGTTTATTTGTATAATAGTATTGTTCTACAATTTATTTGTATAATTGTATTGTTCTAGTTTATTTGTTTAATAGTATTGTTCTACAGTTTATTTATATAATTGTATTGTTCTACATTTTATTTGTATAATTGTATTCTTTTACAGTTTATTTGTATAATTGTATTTCTCTACAGTGTATTTGTATAATTGTATTGTTCTACAGTTTATTTGTATAATTGTATTGTTCTACAGTTTATTTGTATACTTGTATTGTTCTTGTTTATTTGTATAATTGTATTGTTCTACAGTTTATTTGTATAATTGTATTGTTCTACAGTTTATTTGTATAATTGTATTGTTCTACAGTTTATTTGTATAATTGTATTGTTCTTGTTTATTTGTATAATTGTATTGTTCTACAGTTTATTTGTATAATTGTATTGTTCTTGTTTATTTGTATAATTGTATTGTTCTACAGTTTATTTGTATAATTGTATTGTTCTACAGTTTATTTATATAATTGTATTGTTCTACAGTTTATTTGTATAATTGTATTGTTCTAGTTTATTTGTATAATTGTATTGTTCTACAGTTTATTTGTACAATTGTTCTGTTCTGCAGTCTATTTATATTTTGTTTTTTTGTATAATTGTATTTTGTTTATTTGTTTTTGTTCTTGGTTGTACCGGATTTTTATAAGTACATGTATGTGTTATGTATTAAAAATTTCTCTTTCCTTTTATAAGAATCATATGTAAACTACAGGAAAGTCGTTCCCTGAAACACTGTAAACATCTAGTTTCAATTTCTTGTTTGCTTATACTTTCTTATAAGAAATTTGTCCTGTTACTTTACAATAAATCATAAACTTGACAATGTTACGGTGCACTAATTTTAGTTATCATTCATATTAAAGAGTACCTGTATATAACCAAATTTCTTTCACCATTAATGTTTAATATACCATTTATATATAATAATATCGAAAACCGCATCAAAATTGGTGGCAGAATAAAAAAAGTTATCAGTTTCAAATCCACATTTTTTTCATCTTCCGTTTATCGTAAAGTGAAACGCCTGGTTTTGACTTACCCTTGTGTGACGTCATGTCAGTATTAGTTAAGTAATGGTGTTTACTGTCCCATTCAATATTTCACTTATATCAAGACGTCGCAAGCTATAGGCGAAAGTGAAGAAATTTTGCTTGTGCGTTGCGCTGATGGCATTATACAGCAGAATTCTTTATTGTGCCAGGGGACCTCGTTTATTTTAAGTTCCCATCTGAAAGAACAGTGTCTTCCATTTCGTAATGCCGAGTACTTTGCAAAAGAACAGCCACTATCCACTTTCAAGTCTTAGTTCAGACCCCGCCGGGGTTCGAACCCCGCAACTCTACTTACGGAGCTAGCACTCTACCAACTGGAACTACCGCAGTGGTGTTCATGTCAGTATTAGAATAAGTATATAACACAATGGACAGTGATAATAAAAATGTTATATCGAGGCTTGAAGAAGAAAGAATCGACTCAGACATGCACCTAAATATGTCGTATCGTTTGTTTATTCAGCAGTATTTTTAAAAGAAATAACTCATATCCGTGTCATATATATTGAGTATAGTGCATTCAAAATTTAACTAAATCAAATTAAAATTGCAGTAGTTTCTACCTGAAAAAAATTACCAAGACATTATCGCGATCATATTTCTTAAATACAATCATTACTGTGCGCAAGTCTGAGCTCAGTCACCTCTGGTGAGTGCTGGTGCACAGCACACCATATATACTTGAATTAACTGAAGAACCATAAAACATTCTTTTTCAGTTTAAGACAAAATTCAAAGTAAATGAATCAAAAAATAGACTTATCAAGAATTACAGAAAAATTGTTGATGTGACGTAAAACAACAACCAACCAACCTTTTAAAAAAACAAATTAAAATTGATAGTTTAAATCATGATACTGGATGATTTTAAGTACTTTAAGTAAAGCAATGGTTCACTTTATTGAGAAAGAAGTGTTAAATATATAAAACCACGAAGTCAGAACTTTACACTAAGTTTTAGAACTCAGGTAACAGATGTATGTCACATTTTATTATTTTTATCACAAGATACATAATAAATGACAAACATTTGTCTTTTAACATTTTGATATTTTTTGTCTCACCAAAATATATATAGTAAATAAAATTTTTTATATTTTTTTTTATATTTTCTGCAACATCTGTGCTTTGGTCATTAACTTATATTTAATACAATGACATACATCTGTCTTTTCACATATAAATTAAATATGTTTATACAAAATAAGAAGCAAACACCGAAAACTAAATATAAATGTAACAGTTCTGGTTCCGACTTTAACATATTAACAATTGCAAGTGAAGTTGAAAATAGTAATGGGGTTCAACACCCCAATCAAGATTCGTTCACTTCTATTAAAGAGCAAGCTTTAGACCACTTGGCAACGGAGGACCCAACACATAAACGAACAATAACACTTTTTTAAAATCATTTATTAATTTAGTTTTTTCTATAAATGAATACAAGTGAAATGACAATATTAATACGTAAGTAAAGCTGTTTATCGCTTCTTCTTAGCAGGTGTTGCTGACACTACTACCGGAGCATATTTAGTCTGTGCTATCTTGTTGACATAGTATAAGGCCACCAAAGAAAATATTAAACTGAAAATATAAATACAAAATAAATAAATAAATAAATATATAAAAATCAATCAATTAATCAATTTTATTTCAACACATACTAAAAAAATTTTTTTTGTGTGCAAAAATAAAACATTATACTTCAAAATCAATATTCATATACATGTAAATGCCATTGGTTTTCAAAATCAAAGGTTCTGGAATCAAACCTTGTGAGGTTCAACAAACTCAAGGTTTTCAAGTTACATAGTATAATAAAAAAAAAGAGTAAAGTTAGCCATGTTGAAGGATAGCAAACATATTATTCAGTCAGAAAATCTAAAAAATTTGCAGTTAATTGTTAAGATATTTTGGACTTTATGATGTTGTTTCAAAGATTCTGTGGTGCTTGAAACATCTGTTTTTAGTTGTGTCAAAAATGTTTTTCTGTACTTCTAAAAACAAATGGCAAAATTTGAAAAACCATTGTTAAGCCAATCTAAGTTTAGAAACAAATGTGAAATAGGAACCAGGTATTTATATTATATAAATTAGTCTTTTACTTACCATGTTGTTACACAAACTCTGTGTACTAAACCAGAGGCAAACATGGCAATAACTAGACATAACATAACTGTTAAACAGAAAGGTAAATTTTCTATTATCAAACATGAAATAAAGGCAATTTTCCTTTTACCATTTATAAAACATAAAAGAATCTTGGTTTATTTTTATTTTTTTTTTTTTTTTATTATTATTTTTTTTTGTTATACATTTAACACAAAAGAAAAACTTTTATTATCATAATTAAAATAAGAAGAACAATTTTCCATTTCGCTTAGACACACAGCATCTACTTCTAAGGATACATGTACATCTATCAATGCTAAATACATAGTGCTAGGAGACAGAACTGTGAAGTCTTAGTTTTAACATATTCTCCCAGGTCTATCAGACCCTTCAGACTATGCACTGACTCAAAAAACTTTTCTTCATAATGCTATGTGAATATCATAACAAAATGCAAGATGCCATCTTGACCAAAATGTATTAAATAGGTTTTGCTTGTACAAGGTTGATTCTGTAGGTAAACATGAACCAATGCCACATAAACTTGAAAATCATTTTTAAATCTGTAATTAATGTTTGCTATCAATTTGTATATCTATTTGTTCTGTTAATTTTATAACAAAGATGATTCAAATTTTTCCATAAAAAATACTGAAATTATGCCTAGGCCAAAACTAACTGTGCAAAGTACATTGTGTGGAATGTTTCTTGACTTTCAAGGGTAAATTGACCACTGCCACTCATAACTTAAATACTACTTCAACTTAAATATTTATACAATACACTTACCCTCTGGAAATAATTTTGTTTGAAATCCACTTCCGAATAAAGTTGATTCTAAATTACCTACACCCTGATGGTAAGTTAAGGAAATACATAACTTAAACATAAAACTCTTAATGAAAACTTCTCTAATGAAAAGTTGTGATAAATGTGTCTTAAAACTACCAAGCTGGTTTTTTTAATTTCAGTTTACACTAAGCACATGTTCATTTTCACATTTTAATCATACTAGCACAGTAAACTGATCCATACATTTTTATTCAAATGATTTTTTTCAAATAGAGAATGTAGAAAAACTCTGAAAATATGAGAAAATCTGCAAAAATTACTGCTCCTAACAATAAAATGGCATTGAAACTTGTTTATGATAAAAAAAAAAATGAAATAAAAAATCTAATATAGCGAGTATTGAAGAAATTCAGGAATTCTTTAAAGGCATTAATCAGTAAAATATTCAAATAAGAGATTTATTTGTTGTTGACATTTGAATTCTTGAAATCTCTGTTAGATTACTGATCAGTACTGGTCCCATAATCCTATATACATGTATAGATCTAATAATACTGATAGAGTTATTCCCCTTTGGATACATTTTATTACCACTATTTATCAACCACTAAAACAATGAATAATAATATTCCCTTTGGATACATTTTATTACCGCTATTTATCAACCACTAAAACAATGAATAATAAAGCGTTTCTGTTTTGATGCAGAGAGAGAGAGAGAGACAGAGAGAGAGAGAGAGAGACAGAGAGAGAGAGAGATTCTTCAAGTTTATGATTAAAAAAATTATCACATACAGAAATTTTGTCACACTAAGCATACACGTAATATCTTTTTTTTCATTAAAAAATTTTCAAGATAACTTTTCAATACTAATGTGCCTTTGAAAAAATACCTTCAGTCTGAAAGATTGGTAAAATTTCACTGTATCAATTGAAATTAACAATATTTAACAAAAGCAAATACACATAACATGTTTGACTCTAGGTTTTTAGTTGGAGATCTGAGACAACTAAGGTTTTTATGTGTACAAAGTGAATTTTATTCCTACTTTTTCTATATAAATATGTTCAATGTATTTTACATAATCTTTTTCCATTTGAAAAAAAAAAAACAAACATAAATTCTAAAAGCTGGAAAAATTTGAAGAACTATTTTTATAAAGTGGTAATTTAAGACACACAACACTATGAGTTAGATCAACTAAAGCTTTTTTTTTAAAAGAATGGCTATAAATTTTAATCACATGAATAAAACATACACTACCTATTCATGATAAAAACCTTTAACATTTCTCTTTAGTCAGCAGAAAAGGATACAGTTAACACAAACAAGAAAACCAAACTTCCTATCAGTCCACCGACAATGGTCATGTATTCTGTAGAAGCTAATTGTTGTTTGAACATCTGCATTCCAGCAAACAGGGTCAGTGATATGGTAAATGACAGGACACATGATAAGGAACTAGAAACAGCTGAAAATGAACAAAAATATAACCAAATTATTAATATTTCAATTTGCAGAATGTCAATCAGCACAACACATGTAAAAGTGCACTGTTGTTGCCAAGTGGTTTAAGGCAACAGTCTACGGACAAGAGCTACAGTAACCTGCCAGTTTCTTAGTGGATTCACTTTGGCACTTCTTAGAGTAAGGCAGTTTGTCAGTTTTATATATAATTGTGAGCATTTCTGTTTTTTTATCAATGAACTTTTATGGACCCTAGTGTCACTGATAAGGATTAAATTT
>CM056600.1:38656610-38754110 GCA_029721355.1 Tegillarca granosa | reverse complement strand
GACTCTGAAATGTTTTTAATTATCAAAATTTGAATATTTGAACTTTTGTCTTCATTCTTAACGCTTGGTATTTACAATGATGTCACTTAACGGATTTTGGTCTTTCAAAATATCATTTTTAAGAGAATTTGACATTAAAATCTTGTGTTTTTGTGATGTATTATATAAATCGATAATTTTGCGCATGGTACGAAAAAATATTTTTTGTTACAGTTTATTTTGCTATGTTTAGTTTTAAAAATGTAAACCGGAATGGTGGCTGATTTTCAGGCAAAAAGCCAAATTGATGTCCTAGTAAAAAAACTTTGTATGTCTATACACATATAATGAAAAAATGTACGTGAATACTAGGACCACTGATATATATATATATATATATATATATATATATGTATATATATATATATATATATATATATATATATATTAACGAGTTTGAGAAGAATCGAGGGGAAAAGAGTATACATTGCATTTACATGCACTCTTTGTGGGAGCCTTTATTCGTTTTAAGTATTCAGTAAATTTTACAAGTGTGGTTTAAAGACTTTAAATGTTGTTACTGATGAATAACGCTGCTTCTCACAATTTCTCAGTGAGCAATAAGATGTCAATTTATATACGTTAGAGAAACGCATACTGACAACCTGATTAAAACATCTTCTACTTTGGACAAACTCTGGAACTTTTCTTGGAGTCACTGCTTTCGATAAAGACTTATGCACATACAGTTATCAGAAAATATCAAACAAATTTTAATAATTTTTTAAATTAATCACTAATTTGAGCCTAGTCTTAATAAAAACTTGTTATTAGCATTTGCGATTACCCTTAAATACTTTTGTTGAAAGAAAAAGTTCTCCACTTTTAAGAATTAAACATAACAAGAATTTCACGAAATTAAATGTATCGCCTGGTTTGTTTTTTACTTTAACATAAGCTTTCACATTTTGACACGCCGCTGCCGCCGCCACCGGAAAAGTAACACCTAAGTCTCGCGATGCCAGGCTCGACAAAATGATTACACCGGAAGTAATGTCCTTGGTGACGTATTTAGTTGTATGTGTAATCACCTGGTAAACAACATAATACATGTATATCAATTTCTGTAGATTGTTGGTCTGTAGAGATGTAATATGGTAAACATAACTATAAAAAACTAAGTTTTGTTCCCTCATGCAAAGCATTCCTTAGCTGGATTTTGTATTCATATAATTTTGGAACTTTAGATTCAGTAATTTTCAACAGTTTGGCTTATTTTTTTTATCTATCAAACTTTTCAGCCCCTAATGTTACTGATGAGGAATGGTTTTCGGTTTGTGCACATATGGCACATCAAAATTTAACAGGTATTTGTGTTATATATTTAAGTATAACAATTTTCTGTTACGACTATATTAAAATAAATGAAATATGCTACACTTAGTTTCGTTTTTATTAAATCTTTGCTATGGAAATTGAGCATTGTAGACAAGTACAATTAATATTGCTTTGAAAGCAGATATAGCTAGCTGAGTAATGGTGTTTAACGTCCCAATCAAGAATACTTAACTTATATATGCGTTGCATTGAAGACATTATGCAGCAAGGTTCTTTATCGTCCACGGGACCTCGTTTATTTTAAGTTCCCATCAGAAATAACCATGACTTTCATTTCGTTATGTCGAGTGCTTGGCGAAAGAACAGTCACTACCCACTTTCAAGTCTTGGGTCAGACCCGGTTCGGGTTTGAACCCACGATCTCCCACTTACGGAGCGAGCACTGTACCAACTGTGCTACCACAGTGGTTAGCGATGTTGTTGTTGAAGGCTTTTATAACTTCTGACGCTATATAGAACATTTAAAAAAATGAGTTTTTTTTAAGCCATCTTCATAACGCAGTGGTAACATTACATCGTACTTTACTTCATCATTAACCAGCATATATAGAAATTAGTCAATAATGGAAACATGATTATACACCGTTGTAATACACACCCTAGTTAAAACAGAAACATTTGAAATCGTAACTTCTTTTTTTAATTAATTTTTTTCCGTTTTACAATATATACAAAGACAAAAACAACGCAAGGACACAAACAACCTTTCACTCCCTCATTCACGCACATATAAAAATTCTAAATAGGTAAACAACATTGACCTGTCCCTTTGACATTTTTTTGAATCCACTTAGTACTTGTGTAATACTTGGGTATATTACTTGTCAAATATTAAAAATTTGCTTTTTAGTCGAAATAAACCTACTTGATTTCTAAGCGTGAATGCTTAATGTCTTAATTTTTTTTTTAAACTTTGTTTTTTTAAAGTTGTTATAACGTTTCAAAAATGTAAACATTGTATTTGTTATTCTAAAGTCAATGGTATAGCAATGTTGCAAAGATTTGTTCTATTACGATAAATTACATAAGAAAATGAAAATCATTTAGGCTATTAAATCTGTCATTATTAGATCTGTGCTGAAATCAGACAATGACATGAAAAACATCAGAAAATGGTGATTACTTCGTGTTTAATTCATTATTGATTTATTTTATTGAGATGGTAATGGAATTTCACAATTAAAACAAGTATAAAGAGAGTAGTTTTTATTTTATGTTAAAATAATTGAATTGTTTTGAGGTTTTTTGAAAACGTTTCGTCACTAATGATATATTTTTTAAATGATTTTGAATCATTTGGCGAGTGTAGTTGAAAGAAAATTAATAGCTACTGTTAGGTTTTTAAAAATAAGGTCCAGGGCCTTATCACGTATCACGTGAATAAATTTTAAATTTTGAAAGTAAATTATTAAAAAATGTTTATTTTGGAGTTAATTTCCAAACTTAATTACAAAACATCTTTAAAATAAAATTGCTGTTAAAGTAAATGTATTTTAGTCTTAAGTAATAAATTGATAACTTTCAAATAAAGAAACCAGAAGATACTCTTTGAATAGGTATTTACAAGCTTTGTTAACACATACAGGTTTTTTCTCCCTATCGAAATGAATTTAAAACCGTATAAAGTTAAGTTTTTCTAGGCATATGACAGAGTGTTATAAATAACTATAGTATTGCTTGGTTTCCCTTTTTTAAAAGTTACTGATATCGTTATTTGTAGGTTAAAATGTCAGTTGAATTTCTTTTCAATTTGTCATATTCCGTCCACTCAATATATATATAAATGTCTTTTCTTGTTCCGTGGCGTGGCTTTATCTGCCATTAACTTTGGTATTATCTTCATAATTTTTGTTCAGAAGCCATCTTTGCAATGCTATATAATAAATAATACATTTATGTTCATAACCCAAGCATAACATAGTATAAAACATCCACTTATGAAAACCTTTAGCATTCTCAGTGGGCATTTGTAAAATAAATTTTAAGGTATACGCACTCTTTGATAAAATAAATTAATAAATTTTAAATAAATGTCAACCTTTTAAGTTATCTCCGAAATTCTAATTTGAAAGTTTCTACAACACAGCATGATATCATGTTTGAATGTCATAAAAACATCACTATATTATGTTTCTTTTTTTAAAGAAAAGAACCACTCAGCTGAGTAATGAACAAATTCGAAGATTTCTACAAAACTGTTAGAAAAATACTCAGAAAAATTAAAGTTATGATATTGCCCTTTTGTGGTAAAATATATCTTAAATTTTATATTGAGGCCATCATCTTTCATGAATACTGGACAATACTCATTTAAGAAAATTTAAGAAAAAATGTTCACTAAAATCTGAAACAGATAAAACAATTATACTGAGAACTTTAATACTTTACCCTTATGGAAAAAACAGGAAAATATTTGATGGTGTTATGAAACGAAATAGAAAGTTGTATATGTAAATACATCAAGAATGGTTTTAACTAATTAAAATCTATCAAGACCCAAATTTCAACTACTTGTATGCAACTAACCATAACCTTAATCAATACAACCAATGGATTCATTCATAGTTCGGTTGTATTATATAAATATATAACACAAATACCTGTTAAAGTATGATGTGTCATATGTGTACATTTCGGAAAATCATTCCTCATCAGTGACAATAGGGGCCGAAAAGTTTGATAGATAAAAAAGGAGGCAAATAATTGTTAATTAATGAATCTAAAGTTTAAAAAAATATTTGATGCAGAAAAACAAAAGATGTAGAATTTGCCTTTAACATTAGTAGAAACTATAAAATAGTAAATGGAGTTAGTAAAGATTCAAACAAAATAGGTTCAGTAAAAGTTTGTGTTTAATGTATTAAATAAAAGAGAACTACATAATAATTAATGATTGTTGAAATTTGGACATGCTAGAACAAACATCTAAACTTTCTTTTGAGTCTGTGATGTAAACAGTTCAAGAAATAATATTCAGAAAAAATATATTAAAAATTTATTTGTACCTAAAAAAAGTTTTACGTATTGTCTAAATTGTTGTTACCTTCATTAATCTAATATGGTGACGCGAAAACGTTGAAACATCAAAAGCATGGTTAAAATGTTTTATTATTAATATTGCAAATATTTCAACTTCATTTCTATAATTTAAACAAATAATCAATATTTTATCAAATATTTTTTTTTAAAATTTTAACTCTTGTGCACATAGATTTTTATTTTAATTGCTTTAATTACAATAATTTTAAAAAAAACGCATAAACAATTAACCTTTTCCATCATTTTATTTTTGCAAAACTTTTATATCAATTAGAAATACAAAACGGAAGATAGAGTGTGACTTATAGGTATTTGGCCGACATAAAATGTGTTTTCATTTCATTAAAACCTAAAGAATATTACTATTAAGTGTCAAACCTTAACCCTACATAAAAATTCGATTGCATCCCAATTACTTTGTTCTCGTATAAGCAGTACCCTCTTATTCATTAATAAAGATGCTGATTTTACTTGATAAAAGTTTTTAATTACAAAGATTGTGAAATTTACGTTTTTGTTAAAAAATTATATTTTTTCAGTGATGTTTATTGAAAATACAGTAAACAGTTTTACAAAAGATCCCCGACTTTATCAATATTAGATTTACAAAAATGTTTACATTACTTTGGTTTAGCTTTTGCCAGGGCTAAATATGTCACAGGAAAACTTTTGATGTTCTCCTTGAAATTCTGGTCTTTTGATCTTACCAGGCCTAAATTATACTAGAAATGCTTTCAATTAAAGTATATCAATAATTTCTGATTTTATAAATGCAAACATCTTAAAAATGTTTATTTACAAAGTTCTTGTAACTGATAAAAGAACTCTTATAATTCCAATAACGGTAGTTGTCAAAGCTGTGTAAATATCACGGTTTTTATTTACAGACGTCAGTAAAGTTTTACCCTGTAGATATATAATATGACAATCAAAGGAACACATAGCAATACCCGGTACGACTAAGCACAAAAAGTAAAACTACTACATTTTATTAACATTTAGAGTTTTTTCGATGAAAATGACTATTATTCACTGCCATAAACAAACTGACTTTGATAGTAGATATAATAATCAAAATAATTTCGGTAGTGTGTTTTTGTCTGAACTTTGTATGGCTTCTGAGACAAACTATATAGCAAAAATACCTGTTAAATTTACTGAATAAGTTTTAAAAATTATCAAAGCCCTATCATGGCTACGAAAATCATACGATGCATCATCATGTAAAATAGTCATTTGAAATATATAAACAACATTTAAATAATATATTTAAAGAAATTAAATGCTAACGTTTAAAGTCAATAACATTAAGAAGGCATTCTAAATACTTTTCAAGTCGTTTATAGAATTTTTACTGCCAATTTGTTTCTTATCTTTAGATTTAGTTTTATCATCATAACTACGTGACAACGAATGCATACTATCTATTAAAGAAAAAGATTGTCATGTCAGTGAAGGTTTTTATTCAAACCCATTATTTAATTTGCACAGCAATTAGACAATGACATAACCTGCATTAGAAAATGGTAAAACTCTTTGTTAAATATGTTATGCGTTTAACGATAATGAAATTTCAGTATTAAAATACACAACTCGGTTGCAATTAAAAGTAAATGTTCAACGTATTGTAGAATATGAATTTTTGTCCCTAATATAAATTCACAATTTTTCATATTTATGCGAAAATCAAATTTAAGCTAAACTCTCAGTTTTGATATCTAGCTTTTCACGTATTTCATACCCTATCAAGTTTGTGTGGATTATTCTGGAAATGCTAACTTTAATTGCTGAGAGACTGATAACACCATTTTCTCAAGAAAATGTGTACTCTAGAGCCAGGGGAAAATACAAAAAAGTTTTAAGAAAAAAAAAATTAAGAAACATGAATTAAAATTAAAACCTAACTTTTATTGTAGAATTATTGGTGCATATACAATTTAATGGCTAACAAATTTTGTCAACAAATGATGTGTAGAGTATATTTTAACTGATGATAGATACAACATTAAAGTAGAGGGGAGTTATTTTTCTATGACAACTAAAAACATTTAAAAATAAAATTAGAAGAACTTATTTTTTCCTATTATGGAGATATAACCATAAATAACGAAATATGGACATTTAAAAATTAATTCATGAAATTCATCCTATGTAAGACGTCAAAATTTTGCCAAAAGTTAAGTGTAGAAAAGTTTTTGTTTTGAAGATAATATTTTAAGTTGAATACATGTACTTTGTTATTGACCAACTAAATTCTTAAAGTTATTAAAACGATACGTAAAAAATGGACCCTTTGATAAGGTTTTTAAAACTATTGTACACCAAAAATAGGGATGTTAATTTATCAAAACGATCAAGTTTATTGTATTTAAGGTAGTTCCCGGCACCAGAGGCAAAAAAATTCCGAATTTAAATTTTCTGAACAGTTGCATTCAATTTCCTTATGATGTGCTTTGTTGAATAAAAGAAAAAAATGCATTTAAAAATCATATGCTTTGGTTTTTGTTTTCGAGATATTGGAAAGATTATCTCCCCTACCCTTTCATTTTTTAATTTCTATTTAAAAATACGAATTATAATTATTGCATGTTTAAAGTTTCTTTTGAGTACTAAGGACTTATATTTGTTTATTCCAAAAAACATTTTTAAATGTGTGAATAAACACATTTTAGTGTATTTGCTCCTTAAAGAACGTTTTACGATTTCCGGAATTTGTCTCACACAGCATTCTTCCTGTTACATTGGTTTTTCAATTTATCGATTTTACCGATCCGTTTTATAATTTGGATATATGGCGAGCTTATTCTTTATCTTTATACACATTTCATTATAAATCGTCGCTATCCTTGTTCAAATTACACTGGAGAACCATGTGTGCATCCTGTGCTGGCCGGTAGGATCAGAGGTAAACCAAATGCCTACTTTTTCCATATTTTTGCACAAAAGCAATCTAATTTATTGAAGGGTTTATTCAGAATTCATGTAAATATGTAACAAATACCAGTTAAATTTTGATGTGCCAGATGTGCACATTTCGGAAATTCATTCCTCATCAGGGACACTAAGACCGAAAAGTTTGATAGATAAAAAACATAGGCCAAACAATTGAAAATAATGAATCTAAAGTTCCAAAATTATATAAATCCAAATCCAGCTAAGGAATGCTTTGCATGAGGGAACAAACCTTAGTTTTAAGTAAATTTCAAATTTAAGAGGGCTGAAAAATTTTGCTAAATGGTTCATTTTTTTGAAAGACCTAACGAATCTTGGAATTATCAAATCCTATGTATGAGAACCAAAACTTAGCGAAAGATCGTATAGAATTGCCAGCTTATTTGCTTATCTAAACGATAAATTTAAAATATTTTTACGAACTTAAATGAATATAACAATAGTTAAAAATAATTTAAACCAGAACAATATTTAAATTATGGTATAACAGTTCTAGACTTGACGGGAAATTTGTAATTTTTTTGCTATTGTTATTACTGTTCGTTATTTTGTCCTGTTGAACAGAGTTACTTCCCTTGGTATCTGAACTTACCTTAAGAAGAGTTTTGTTGTTTATGGTCGAATGTTATAAATCGTAACAGTATCTCATTTTTTAAATCAATAAAGTGGTGTAAAAAGGTATGCTGTGTTTTGCATTCGGTCAATTAAAGTCAATTTTGACTATTTTTGCCATTTCCTTGCATTCTTTTGTGTTCTTGGTTGCATTTATCAAATAATATCATTTCAATAAATAATGCAATAAATAGCTATTCGAAATATTTGAATTACTGAAGCATAAAAACAGAAAAAAAAGTTTGAAATTCTGAGGAGGGGTTAAGTTGGCGCCTCTTAAATAATAACATTTTATACACGCCTCTTGATAAAAAGATTAAGTAAATGTCTGCAATTTTAGTTATCTTTAAAATACACAGTTTAAAATTCAAAACCACAGTATGATATATACACTTGTTTATCAGAAAAATAATTTCAAATTATGTATTTTAAAAATAGAATAGAACCAGTCTGCTAAACACACAATATAATTAATAGTTTTGCATCAAACATTTGCAGTGTTTTGTGAGTCTTTATATTTAAATGATTTTGTAATCAAGTGTTAAAATGTGATAAAATACTTAAATATAACTTTTGTTTAGAAAAATTGTTTAAATTGTTATTACCCTCCTAATGCATTTTCATATTGCTTTAGAAAAACTGTTTTTTAACGTTATCTATAGTCTGATAAAAGATTTTCTTAATGTGTTAAAGTTACTGGGTTTGAAAATGAAATAAAATACAATATAATTTAGTTTTGTAATACGTTCATATATCATTTATCAACAACCTACTGCTTTTAACATTAATAAATGTTGTCCATCAATTTATCTTTGATATGTCAAGCACAATATTTAAGTTGTCTTTATTGTTTAAAAAAAATAAAATAAAATAAAAATAACAACAACAACAACAACAAAAGACATTTTTTCGCTGATCCTTTGATATTTACTGAAAACTTGATAAAAAACAATAACAATTTATAACTTAATTAAATATCTTACCATTTCAGGGTTTTCATTGTAAGTATTTTTATCTAACTATTGCAATAAAACGTCTAGGAATAATATACCATTTTATCCTCATTTTTAAATATAAATAATAAAACCTGATATCTGCTAACCATACTTAGCAAGTGAATGTATTTTGTTTTAAAGAATTCACGTTGTTCATAGTTCGTAAAAAGTTGTTACACAAAAAACAAACGTCTCTGCTACCGAATTGTGTCTAAATTGCATAACTGGTTTTGTCATACATGCAATTTGACAGCAATGACTTAATCTTTGAATCAGAAAAATGCCTACACCGTTTTCTACGAACTTTATAAAAACTTATACTAGGTATTTTTTCGACAACAACAAATTATACTTTCAACAGATTGTGTTAAATTTGAATTAAAGGCTTCATCATTGAATTCCTTTACTGATCAAGACATATTGGTAAACAATGCATCAGGTGGACTATTTAGAATGAATCAAAAAGCCTTATAAAGATGAAATATTCAGTAACATTGCCAAGTATAGAACTTTGCAAACAATCGACAATATTTGGATGGCTTCATATGTTTCTACATTTTGATAATTATAGTTATACACTGTAACCTTTTTTCTTACTTTCTTTTTTATATAAAATGAATTCTAATGAACGATTAGTTTAATCTTTTGGAGTTTTTATGACAGAATGCTGTTTAATTTCTAGAACTTATTTTTTATCTTCACTTGAGTAATCAGTATTATATTTTGTTGTCAATTAATGTGTATAAAAACATGTTTATAGGACCAGTAATTTTATTTTAATCAATAACGGTATTCGTTATATTTGTCTCCATGAGAAACCAATTAATCTGGATATAAAATATATATCATTGTAAATTTATTTTTGGTTTAATGATGTCAGTAAAAGACGATAATTCAAGTTTTACGTTTACATTAAACTCATTATCAACCAATTAATTCTTCTTTTCCCTATCGATTGCCAGTTTAATGATGTCTGTACTTGTCTTTAAGTATTCTTTATCTCTTGTTTACCTTATTCTCGATTTCTGCCTAAAAGATAATTCTCTGATAAACAGTACGTAAACACAACAATAGTATTATAATTTTGTGACCAAATAATCTTAAGCATTATATATATATAGTATATATGATTGATGGTATTTATGACATCTTTTGCTAAGATTACTTTGGACCTTATTTTTATCTCTTATTTTTGAACTCAGAAAAAAACTTATATTATGTTTTAAACACACTGAGGCTTTTTCTTATTTGGTTCTTTAAGATGTATTATTATTACAAGTTGAACCAAAATACAAAAATAAGCTTAGCAGTTCAAGCCAAAAGGAAACTAAGAAAAATTAGGTTGGATCATACTGACATACCTTAAACATCTATAAAATTAGTTTTGTACACGGAAAAGTTATGTAATAAACAAAAACGGGATATTGCCATGACAACAATAGAATAAATAAATAATAGACTACGGGAACTGTGTGGACAGACACTTATTCTAGGATGTTTAATATCTCGGAATGCTTTATAAATTTGTTGTACTTATTTTTGCTAGAGTTTATTGGGTCACGGGATATACGTTATAGTTCCCGATTCTTTTCTACTTGAACTTCTGGGCATTTGATCTTACCATGAGTAAATAGGTAATTCATCAATAAATTTGATTTTTTGGAGTGCAAACACCTTTTTAGTATTAACTACTGAAAAATGTGATAAAATAAAATGTAAAAAAATCATTGTTTAAAATAATACTAGCTGTTTAAATAACTTATCTAAATAATCAAATAGTCTAGACAAATATTGCCATAGAAGTTCTTTTAAATAATCGATGTCAGTAAATGAGGCTGATTAAAGCTTCACATCTTAAATTATTCATTGATTTTTCTGTTCATTATTGAGTTTTACTTATCAATCGACTATTAGTTGTCACAAAATTTCTAATACTGACTAGAAATGCTAAAGTACAATATACTAAGAAATTTTCCCGTTTTGGAATTTTCAAGAATAATGGAATTTAAACCCCTCAATTATTTTCGCCTAATTTTTTTTTTTAATTCAATCTATGTCGTAATTATATTGTTAATATTTATAATCATTCAGTTAAAGTCGCTGTAACCAAAATAATCCTGGATATATATGTGACTCCTAATTGTTCCATGTTTCCTTTAATCTAAATTTTGTCTACACTTGACAGGAGTAGGTAGCTAAGCAAGAGACGCTTATCAGGCATAACTTTTTAATTACATGTTTAACTGAATTCGCCAAGTTTTAATATTGTAGTTTGGACATGTATCCTTATGTTTGTGTTTTTTCATAGACCAAGACTGAATTGAAATTATATCTATTTACATTCCATCTATGAATTTCTCATTCTTGTTATTATAAACTCGTTGTGGGTTGTGAGAGCAAAACACAGAACAGGACTAATCATTAGCGTAGGAATACAAGTTTGCATTTCCAATATATGTCCTTGAACCTTCGAAATGTAAACACATATAACAGCGATATAGAAAAACATTCCACATAATATATTTTTTACATTCCTTGTTTTCTCTGATAACATATCTAATTAAAAATTTCTTAAATTTTATGTTATTTGTTTAAAGCACTATTTTCCATCGTTTGATTTGCCAATTAAAAAATGCGAATTCGGTGATAAATTTCAAAGGACATTGTTGAGAAGATTCAAATGATATGAAACGGAAATATAAGCATTGAACAGCCGAATTTATGTTATTATGGTCCTATAAAACAAAAAGTTTTCCCGGCAAATTGAATAAAGCGCGTTTGCTTAAATAAACAAAGACAATTATGTTACGTAATATATCGGATTCAATAATATATCTTAATAATTGCGTTATTCTAAAAGTAGTAACAGGTAGATTAATATAATGGTGACTGTTTACCGTGATTAATAGCTTAATCGTTGATTGGCAAGTCGCGTAAAAAGGAAAGCCATTAGATATACACTATCCTTAGTATCACAGTATTAAAAGACTCTACTTTATCTTTAGTAGGCCACTGCGGTAGCTCAGTTAGTAGAGTGCTCGCTCCGTGAGTGGAAGGTCGTGGGTTCGAACCCCGGCCGGGTCTGACCCAAGACTTGAAAGTGGGTAGCCACTGTTCTTTCGCCAAGCACTCGGCATATCGAAATGAAAGTCACGGTTCTTTCGGATGGGAACTTAAAATAAACGAGGTCGCGTGTCATGGCAGGCATGGCACGATAAAGAACCCTGCTGTATAATGCCATCAGCGCAACACACAGGCAAATTTTCTGCACTTTCGCCTAATAGCTGACGACGTCTCGATATAAGTGAAATATTCTTGACTGGGACGTTAAACACCATTACTCAACTCAACTCGACTTTATCTTAAGTATTCTTGTTATAATAATAAACAGGTAAACATTTCTCATAAGTCTGAAACTGCTAAAGTGTAATTACTAAAGTTTCAATAAAGATGAATTTTACAATAAAGTACGTTTAGTAAACACTGGTTTTATTCCAAACATAAATAACCTATGCTCTTGTTCAGGAAACGATTTCATCACAAAAATTTAGTTGAGCATTAAAAACTTGCTTTTCCATAATTCTATGTTACTATTAAAACATAAATGCAAAATAAAATCTTTAATTAAAAATTTAATTAAAGAAGCATTGAAAATAAATAAAATATTATTGTTTGATGTTACCCAGACTGTATACATAATTTAATTCTCTTTATAAAAATGTTTGGTAAATAACATCGTTATTATCACCAAGATTCAATTTTTTACGGACATCCATTTGTGAAAGCGACAAAATAAGAATATGATATAATTTCTTACATTTAACCACATGAAAGCACAAAACGTAATAAGCTGTTGGTCATCTAACATTTTTCTATCATGCGCCTGTCAAAAGTATCCTAATCAGCGGTGTCATCGTATTTTTGTCTTTTCGTGTTTTGTTTGTTTTTGCTTTCAATTAAGGTTTCCTGTTCTTAGTTTCCATTTAAAAAAAAAATAAAAGTGCAATTTTTATAATAATAAAAATTAAAATAATCATCTCACGTTACCGACAGCATCATTTTGCTCTATGACATCAAACTGTGAGAATCTTTTTTGTCTGTTGAAAAAACCAATGATATAAAAATCAAAGATTTAGTCTGTTTTGAGATTGTGTCATAACAGTGATTTTGTAATTGTAAAAAAATCTACAACAATAGAACTACAATTCAATGTCATTATCAGTTCACAAGCTTTGAACTAAGCAATGTTCTAAAATGTCTCTGTAGTTTATTAAAGATGTTAATATTTGTTTTTAAGGGACAAATTATGTCACATGATATTAATTTTGTCCTGTTATGGTAGCTTATGTTATAGAGTGCTCGCTTCGTATATAGGAGTCGAGGAGTTTGAAGCCCGACCGGGCCTAAGCAAATCTTGGGAATTGGTAGTGAGTGTTCTTTCACCAAGCTCTAGGCATTAAGAAAGAAAGTCACATGGTCCTATGGAGGAGACCCTAAAAAACCAATGCCCCGTGTCAAGGCAAGCGTGACACGCTAAGGAACCATCCCTCCACATTAGGGCACTGTAAAGATAAAAAAATTCTGCCAATTCACCTATAGCTGATGACGTCTAGATATAAGAGAAATATTCTCGTTTTCAACATAAATCCCTAATCAAATTATTAATCAATCTTTTTCGACATGATATATTGAAAAAAAAAATGAAATTGTGCATAAAAATATAAATCAGCTCTTTCAATAAAAAAGCTGTTTAATCTTTTATACCGAATGCAGAGCTTCTTTTTAACATCTAATGAAATCGCGAAAAATTATTTCAAGTTTTCAATCCTGTATGTAATATTCTTCAACCTTTGGCGGACCTGGTTGTTCACCATAAGTAAACACTAATAAAAATGTAGGTGTTTTAGGTTAATGTATTACGAGTTTTAAAAGCAAACATTTTTACTATTTTCAACATCAGAATCTTTGGGATAGGTAAATATCTATTCACTTAAACTATAATGGTACTTATTTCATATGTTTATATAAGCAACCTATTCAATCTGGATAAATCAAACTCATTTTGATTTAATGAGGTCAATAAGAAAAGTTTATGCGAGTTTTACGTTTACATAAGACAACAATAGATCATTAAGGCTAGACAGTGCACTTAAGGGGTTTATAAAACTTAGAAACAGAAGATTTCCACATTCTTTAACTTCCCATAAGCTTTTAAATACGAGGGCTGATTGATTTGTTATGAGCCTCATATGAAAGGGTTTAAATTTTAATGGATAAAGTTTTCAACGTTAACGCCTTCAATAATTATTCCTTTGCTTATTGCTTTTGCCGTATTGGCATTTTTTAAAAATGTTCTTTAAATTGCCGTGAACACAGTCCCATATTGAATGTGTGGCGTGATTATCTAATTGAAAGTGAGTACTCGAAATGACAGTTCCGCGTTGCTTGAGTTTGATATTTTCCCGGAACTAACTCAGATATATAGCATAGTATGTACCATTGATTGTTAGATCTACTTG
This sequence comes from Tegillarca granosa, assembly GCA_029721355.1. Classification (NCBI taxonomy): domain Eukaryota; kingdom Metazoa; phylum Mollusca; class Bivalvia; order Arcoida; family Arcidae; genus Tegillarca; species Tegillarca granosa. The sequence goes on along the minus strand of CM056600.1, from coordinate 38,739,616 downwards.
TCTTGTTTACTTTAGAAAGCTCCCTTGTCGATGCAAAGTCAAACATGACACTGATCACTGACACTCGATTCAAACTTGAATATGCCGCTTAGCTTCAGGCACATGGAATTTAATAATTCAGAAAACAGTAGGGTTGAAAAAGTGACATTCTAACTATCCAATTTCAATACAAGGCTATCAAAATATCAATCAGCCTTTGTTAATACATGTAATTCAAGTTAAAATTGTACTAAAATGAATGAGAGTCAGAATCTCAAACATAACAAACTTGTTGTTACAAAAAGTCCAATTTTAACTAAAAAAGGACCTTACGCCCATTTATTCTACAATGATTAAAAACGACTATACATAAGTTCTTTGAAACGGAGAAAACATAAAGGATTGTTATATGTCCCTTGCTATTAAATTGCAAACAATGTTGAGCGAGTGTTCTAGTGCGCCGGCTTACTGACCGCATAATCTTTCAACGTCTAGGTTCGATTCCAGTTGGGACAGATACTTTATTCAGAAAGTTCGATTGCCGAAGTAAGCCGGGTTACTCAGTGTAGTAAAGTTTCTTCCACAATTTTCGATTTCGTAATTATAGGAAATTAAGATTTTTCCAGGTAAGTACTATTCTGGAGTAATATCATGCAAAACCCTTTCATCAAATTTGACCCATTTGAGTAATTTTGGATTTTCTTATTCTAGATTTATCAAGTAGACTGGAGTAAAGCGAAGTTTCTGGATGATATTCTGATATTCGGCCTTAAACCAGCAAGCCATCGCATTAGAACCGCGTTAATCCGCAAGCCATCGCTTTAGAACAATCGGCCATCGAGTTTTTTTTTTTTTTTTTACTGATTACAGATAACTTGTTAATTTTTCAGTTTTCATCTAAAGAGTAATTTTTTATAAATATTGAAATTACGAAAGCCTTCTTTATGCATTTAAATATGGACAAAGTTAAAACAAATAAGCACTTTAATGCAGTTTTACACGATAATATCATATCATCGTGGGTACCTCCAGATTCCTAACTTTACCAAAGTGGTCTTTATAATTATGTATATTTAGACTTATTGATACCCACTATGCGGTTCATTTTACATTTGAACACTTTTTATAGTTTTTTAAAACAACATTTATCGTCATTTTTACTAAAATATCCGTCTTAATTATCTTAATGACAGTTGTTTGTTTTCATTTTTATCTTCTAGCTTTTTTAAGTATAAGAAGATACTAGTAGACTTTAATTTCATTTTTCAATAAAGTCATGATTTCTAAGTATTCATGAAATGTTTATGGCACCGCTTTATACTATAGTTATCTATTTCTGACGTAAATCATTCACCTCAACAAATCAATACATCCATCCTGTATCAAAAATCAAATATCCGGAGATCACGAAACCACATTGTTCTATTTCCATTGTCTATTTTAGAATTCTTATTAATATTTTTATATAGATAGAAATGTTATTGGAAACGTTTAAATGATATTGATATACAGAAATAATTAACGTTAACTACTTTTTAATATTTCACATTTTTGCAGAAATTTTTGAATAACATTTATGTAGCAATTACCATAAATACACTGAACAAGAGTATTGCCCACTTTTAAATCTGCAACAATGTTATGTGAAATTAAGTGGTGAATAACATTTTTCGTTTAACTTTTCTTTGGCAATTCCAATAGTTGAAAACAAGAGGCCCATAGGCCTTAATGCTCACCTGAGGAAATGTCAAAATCATTTGCAAAACAAAAACTTCACAAAATTCCTCAAGTTTAGAAGTGCCACAATAATTAATCAGAAAAATCTAGTCACATTTCATAAACAAATAGCTTATATGCATGTGTAAACTATATTACAATAAATAATTTCCAAATCAATTACCACTGCAATGTACTTATGCAGCCATGACCTTTGAATGTATGACCATAGACCATATCTCAAAATCATCAACATATTAATACCTACAATATTCTGATATACATGCCTATACAAAAAGTTCATAGCTTTCAAGATAATTAACAACTTCAGTCTTCTTATGCACCTATGACCTTGACCTCTCAACATATGACATTGAACCATATACATGTATAAAAATGACCATCATAACAATACTACAATATTCTAAAATATATGCTTATACAAAAAGAAATAGTTTAGTACATATTAATAAGCAAAAAGAAAGAAATTGTCATGTTGAACAATGTTTTGATTTCATATATATCTCAATGTTTACAAGAAAATTGCCTAAAACTGCATAAATCACAATCATGACCTTTACCCATTTTAAAGGTCAAGAAAAAGTCAAAACTAAAAACCCCACGTCATTATCTGTTCAAATAGTCAAATATATCAATTTAAAACAATTTTACTAATTTTTTTCAATTAAATGCAAAATTCTTCACCCAAATTTTCGACCTAGCTTCAAGAAATGAACAAACTATAGGCTTAAGACCCTAGAGAAGCCAAATATCACATAAAATTTTTTCTCCCATCATCGGTTTTCGAGAGGAAATTTTTTAAAGATTTTTGCACTCCTAGGTCACTGTGACCTAGTTTTGGTAGCCATGGCAATGCCATAAACAAATCTGAATTGCACCAGCTCATACATGCTTCTGACCAAGTATCACTGAAATCTGTCCTGCAGTTCTGAAGGAGAAGTCAATCAACCACACATGTACACACACACACATACACATGCTGTGCTATTCCATAAGCTTACTTGCCTTTTCCGCATGCACATATACATGCTGTGCTATTCCATAAGCTTACTTGCCTTTTCGGTCAGGGGAGCTAAAAATTATATTAAACAAGTACACATTTTTAAACTTAGCAATAAGATAAAACCTAATGCAGTCTTCAGTAACCTTGAAACCACAGAACATTTTCAGTGTTATGTACCCTACATTAACCTCTTTGGATGTCAATCACAAGTAATGTTTTAGAGATATTTAATAATACATTGTGTTTGATGCAATCGTTTAGATAACATAATGACAATCATTCATTTTTCAATAAAAATTGATTTTATTATGCGATTAATTAAAATTCTCCACAGGAATAACAGTAAAACAACAATCTGTGTATATCAAATATTTATGTTCAATATATGCAAAATGTAAACCAGAAGAAGTGTTGGTATTTGGTTATCTGCGGGAAGTTGTAAATTATTCAATATCTACAACAATGATAATAATGGAAGTTTTTGTTCAAAAATCTATGTGATTGCATTGCCAAAGGCTAACTTAGAGTAAATGGATTAATTTGTCAAATATTTGCTAAGAAATGTTTTGGATTTTTTATAAACTGGTATTGTTTTGTCTGATTGAAAATGTGTCGCATTTTAAAAAGAAGTAAAAGGTAGACAGGACAAATCAAACAAGAAAGTTTCCTACCCAGTCATTTTAATTATTTAAAATATAAAAGATGAATTTATCAACCAGGTTTTTCCAACCCAGTCACTTTAATTATTCGAAATATAAAATTCTTAACTGAAAACTTATCCATAGCTGCATCGAAATAATGTATATAAAATAATTATACAGAAAGACCTAAATATAATGGCCACCTATAGAACATAAATAACACTTTCTTGAAGGGTATTCAGGGATTTTTCTGGCCGCTCACAGGGATCCGGTAAGGGACCCATTCCCAATGCCAAAAAGCATACATTTTTCCCAATATTGTAGGTAAAAATTCCCAAATGATCCTGCTTTGAGAAACTTAAGAAAAAGTGAAAAAACTATATTTTTGGTGTAGCTTGTATATCTTCATAATAACCTGTATTTATGCACATTTTGATTTATACTCAATGAGGATCTGGTAGAATGGGAGCAACTCATGAAACAACTTTCTCAGATGTTTGTATTGAAGCCAGTCTATGAAGATATTGATGTTAATGTCCTGAGTGATTTGGTACAAATGAGTGACTACCAGCGTGTATCAAAATAGTAAATATTCCAGGCAAAATATTTGATTGTGCTGACAATGTGAAAATTTTTAAAGTTTAATGAAAGATTTTCCCAAAATGTCGATTTTGTCAATGATTATTTCCCAATTTCATCCCAAGGTCCCTTTCCCAAAATGGTCAGAAAAATCCTTGGTATTTATACTGAGGTTCTTTTTAAAGAAATATAAAACAAAGGCACATAAGCTTTATTTTACAACTGAATTTCATGTCCAAAAGACTTTTTAAAAAATAACATAAGTCTTTTTTCTTTCTGATTGCAAGATGTACAAATATTTTTTCAAGAGTCTGATGGTTGCATAAAAGAAAAGTGGTCTTAATTGAGTAGACTGATCTAGCAGATATTGACTTTACAAATCTGAAAGTATTAAATGATACAACAGTTATGCTGGACTTACATGTAAGCTGTACACTGTGGACAATGCATCATTAAATGTTGCAGTTGCAAGTTAAATGTTTATGTTCTTGCTCTACACAAATGAAATGCAAGGTAAGGTTAAAACACTTTCATAATCATGAATGTCAAAAACTGATCTTGTCTGATCATTTTAAAAAATTCATATTAATGTCATCTAAATGTTGTCTTTAACGTAACAGAAATCCAAAACAATTGGTGACAGCATCCAATTGTTTCAGCAGATGGTTGAATAAGTTTGTGTAGGTACAATTTTTATTTTAAAAATCTATAACAAATGCCACATCATGTATGCAACTATTTTAAGGAATAACGTCAATATCTTACACAATTCTTCATCATACACCTTGCTTTTTCCATTTATAGTATTCTCCAGATACTTAGATTTTCTCTAATTACCAGAGCTAACAAAGAAAGAATCTTAACAAGGATTTAAAATACAATCACCATACTTAATCTTTTTATGATAAATATTAATCATTTTCAACCATGCCTAGGAATGTAAAGTCGACTACTAAATAGGTAGTTAGCATGTAATACAACCATAATTGCAACTGAGTATTAAAATGTTTCCATTTCTCTACCAGGGTCTTGCAGGTACAACCAAAAGTAAAAGAACTTCTTAAAAAATGTTAAAAAAAATATAGAAACCATTATTTTTGATAATTGGAAAAAGACTGAGAAATGCTTGCTAACTTGCAGTCTAACCAAGAGACAAAATGACTTTGGCTGAAGGGTCAATGTTTTTACTGGCAATAGCAAGAGGATCTAAATTAGGCTCTACACAAATCTTACAAATACTGATTCTTCAAAAAGGAATTTAGACTGTGGGGTCACATTCAATGATTACTGAATATATAGTATTATGAAAGTTAGTCAAAACCATATGATTTCTTGAGTGTCTATGTCAAAATCATTACTACTGTAACAAATAGATAATTTTCGATTTCATTACATATATATATATATATATATATATATATATATATATATATATATATATATATATATATATATATATGTATATATATATATATATAAAGAGAAAGTTAGTTTCTCAGTGTCTGGTAGAATATAACAAAATAAATAAGTACAACACGATGCTTTATATAGTTACTATGTAAAGTGTCTGAAGATAAGTTTCTGTTTATATATATATATAAAATTACTTAAAATAAAAATCCAACATTTGACACAATGCATGTTGAACTCAGTTGATATTGAACTTTGTCTTTATTTTAACAATCAGTACATAATAATTCTGTATGACAATTAAAGTTCTTATTTGACTTTAAGAATTATTCAAAGTTATTTATCACATCTAATAAATTTTTTCCTATAAATATTTGCAAAAAAAAAAAAAAAAAAAAAAAGATGTATTCTTACCATTTCAAAATGCTACTCCATTTGCAACCAAAACTTATCAGACTTTTTATTAATTAAAAAAGAACAGAAGTCTTCAATATGTCCCTTTCTTTTCACACTAGGAAATGAACCAACACATGATTTCAACTTATGTTCATAAATTTGGGTGCTTTCTGGTGATAATTTTCTTTTAAATCCAGCCATTAACTTTAGTAAGATCCTGAAAATCTCTTCGCAAATTAACTTTCTTCAACCCTGAACAAAATATCTTGTAATGTAATATAAACCAAAGAATAACAATGCATCTTGTTCGATAATAATGTTGAGTTTTTAGTCATGAATAGATTTATTGTCTGGCTTTGTAACAAAACATCATTTTCAGTATCAGTACATTATGATTCTTAAATTTTCTCTGGATAAAACAATAGTTGGTATTGAAAAAAATTTTTAACTGTGGGTGTTTTTGTGTTTGCAAAAATGAAAACACAATAGCTTTGGCAATACTTTGTTCTTCTGTGTAAATATTGTCCTCCAGGTCTGTCTGAACTCCAACTGGACACTCTTCATCTTGCAGTTTCTCATTCTTATTTCTTTCAGAGTTTTCACATTGTGATTCTTCTGTTCTGTCATTGCCTGTTTCCATGTCTTCTAATGCTAAAAAGGAAAAATATTATCAGCTTTATTTTACTCTTTCAAGTTTTTAAAAGTAAATATAGTATTTTGCTTTTTCTTTCTCATCCCTTTATTATTTAAGTATGTGGTCTTGATGTAAGATTGGTTTTCTAAAGAGAAGGTTTACAGGATTTTGCCATTTTTCAAAGTGTACACTTCATACTATGCTATTTTGTACTAAGGACATTTCAAACCATAACTTATATTTATTATACCATGCATGTCATTTCAGATGCAGTATAAGGCAAAAAATCTAGCTTTGGTAACAAATGTTTTGTATCTAGTTCAAAATTGCATGATATAAAGAAATGTCCCAAGGTATGGGAATAAAAAGTTAAACATATGGCTAAAAAAGCCTTATGGGACAAAATGTCTGCAATGGGATTACAGGTCACAGGATCTTGGTTTGAATTTTCATTGTGCAGACCTTAGATTGAGAAAGTTAATCAATATGCATGTCAACAGAGGAAAAAGTCCAATTAAGTAAATTACTTTATGTTAATTTGATTTGATGCACCTGCTTTATATTTCAATTTGAGATAAATGTGAATTATTCATACAATGGTAAAAAACAAAAAGTTGTGAAAAAAGGAGCTGAGCAAAAAGTGATTAAAAAGAATATAGTATTTATGATCTCAAGTTTTATTGGAAATATTCATCTAGTCAGTCATGACAAAGTATCATTCATCACTATCGACACAATGCCTCATTAAAATGCAATTTAAACAATATAATTATGCCATTTTGCAAATTTGGATTAGATTTTTATTGTTAAATCAATCTATATTTTATTTTTTCTTTCCTTACATACAAAAAATGTTCAAATTATTTAATGTTAACAGTGATGCAAGGATTTTAAAAAAGGTCAGTTTGTTCATTGGTTGGTTGGTTGTAATGTTTTTTAATCTTGCATCAGCAATTTTTCAGCTGTTCCCCATAAGAGAAAATTTATTAATCTCTGGGTAAATCAAAGAACAAATTAATGAATGTGTAATTTGTGTTTTATCATCTGCCTTTACTAGTGATAACTGGGGATGACTTTTTGTTACAGTGCTAGCACATCAAGTCAGTAAGTAACAGACTAACATACCAAAGACAAGTATAAAGAAACACTGTAGAACTTTAGGAATACGTTAGAACTAATGGTTTTCACAGGCATATTCTTGACTTTGGGGTCCAAAATGGGATTTTTTTTTTTTTTTTTTTTTTTGGAAGGGGGGGGGGGGGGGGGGGGTCTGTCAAAGACGAGCCAACAATATAACTTCAGTAAAACCTCATTTACTACAACCATTTATTCACTTATAGTTTGAGCAGATAATAAGATAATTATTTGATGGAGGCTCATAAAGAAAAAACATACCAAAAGTATATTTATGTTCAAAAATATTAAGGGAAGTCACAAAGTTATCCAGGAGCATTATTACAAGATTTTACTGTAAAATGAAAACTAAAGACCATGAAATTCATGTTTGTATTTAAAAATCTTACTGAGGAAAAAATATAGGTGATTTTATGGGAAAGCTGTTTTGTTTTATATAGGTTTACCATTACAGGATATGGAATAATTTTTTAGTCATACGACTATTACAATGTAAAAAATTTCATTTTCGGATTGATATTATTATATACATTGTGTATATTAAAAAACCTGCCTTGTTTGCACTTTTTAGCAACTGGTTCCATCACGACTGCAATTTCAGGCACAAAATCTTCATTGGAAGAAGGCACAGAGTCAGCATCTAATTCATCATGAGAAGAAAGCATGATGTCTAAAAAGCCATGCCAAACTTCTTCATGACCTGTAAAATAATTTTTTATACAATATTTTTTTTCCATCACATATCTTGATATTATTTACAAACAAATACTGTAAAATCACAAATGTTTATGGGGGGAATAGAATTTTGCTATTTCAATGGGCTAGTAAAATCCACAAAATTAAATACGATGAATATTTTTAATTATCAAGGCTACCCAATGGATTTATTTCACTACCTATGGTATTTTCTCACAAAAAAAATTATTTTAAACTGCAAACCACAAAATTTTAATTCAACATAAATATCAATGATTCTACAGTATCAAAATAAAAGTTCTGCACTTGAATATTTTTCAACAATAACCTTATTAAAATTAGATACAGCATTTATCCATAACCTTTTGAAATGAACAAAACTAAAAAATCCTTTTCAATAACATCCTATGCTCTGATCAATTTTCATATTTTCTTCGAAATATAAGCATAAAAGGATAAGTTACACTCAAATGGACTATTTTTGTATTTATTAAAATCAAGACTTAATCCATCAACAAGAGGTTGAATGGGCGTAATACATTATTATGGTCAATAATGGCTGAAACAAATACCAGGTACTATAATTCCTTCTGAAAACAGCTACGCAAGAATCTGATCTTGCACTACAAACAACACCATTTGCATAATCCTTTAAAAGGAATAATGGTTAAAAGGTTATAGACGTTAAATAGAAATATTTTTTTAAAAAAAAAAAGATGTCTATACCAGACTCAATTTTCAGTTGGTTTTTAAACATGAATCTTCCGTGTAAAACTTGTTTATATTTAGCCATGTTGTTTTAGAAGATAAGACTGTTAAAGAATTTTCTAAAAATAACAACTCATTTGTATAACCTGTGCAATTTAGGCTATTTAAAAAATATTGTTAAATAAATTAAAAGTCTAAATAGCTAAAATTGACTATATATCATAAATGGTACATTTTACTTATTTAATTTGCATAATGAAGGTTCTTTTACCATACAATATGTTGGGTTTTTTTTTTCAGTTGGGGCCTTGTTACCTGAATGGTCTAAAGGGTGCAATTATGGATCACAGTACCGGTACTTCTCACTGCCTAGGTTTGAAGTCCGCTGTGGCAGATCCTATTGTGAGAAAGTTTGTTGGTTCACTTGTTGAAGGTCGGTGGTTTCCTCCATAATTCTTAAACCGGCCACTTTGATGCAAGTGAAAAATTATTGGGGTGAAAACACCATTTCTCAACTCAACTCTTTTCAGTCAAGCTGATTTACACATATAATAAGGCATAGAATATACTCTAACTTTCCATTTCTATAATCAAGAGGTAAAGTTTACAAAAAATTGGATGAAGGATAAACGACAAAAAGAGTATTGGAAAAGATCACCTTACACAAATACTAAGATGAGGTAAAATTTAAAATATGCATTGAAATATCTTCAAATATTGCTAAATTATTAGCAAATACATAGGTCAAAAATTAGGTCATGACCTTGACCTTTGATATTTTGAAAGGAATTTTAAAAAAACATATAAACTGAAAAACGAGTGCCTTTTTTCAAAAAGTTAAGATGTTTTGAATAATTTAAAGCTAATAAATTTACAATTTTTCAAAATTAACAACAAAAACAACTTTTTAACTTACCTTTACAAAATAAACAAACTACAGGCAAGTGAAACTGGAGAATATAACATACATATTTGCCTCCCTTAATACACATAAACACAGAAGGCTATGCTAGCTCACCTGGCATTTTGGTCAGGTCAACAAGTAAATTTTGTGACTTGTTCTCTATGATAGTTTCTTCCATCAATAGAAGTAACCTTAAGAAATTTTATATTTGTTCCAAGAATCTGGAAAGTTCATCTTATTGTAAGAATTCTTATTTTCTAACAATTATCTCTACTTATCATATTTGATAAGGTGGTTAGCAGATTCTCCCTGAATCTTGTTGTAAGTTGCACAATTTAAACTTCTTTAATGTACTGACTATTCAATGCACACAGACAAAGCAGACATTTATCAGTTTACGTTATTTATAAACAACTAGTGACAACTAGTAAACATGAGACGGAAAGTTTTTTTTGTGCAGTATGCCTGACAATTCCCCCCCCCCCCCCAAAAAAAAAGTCAGTTGACCCAGACAATTCGCAATGTGGCTGTTCCTTACAAAGTTTGAATAATGCCAAGCAGTATAATAACAGTATACATGTATATACATAAAGTAAATATGTGTTGTAAAAATGTTTTGATTTTTTTCCTTACTACATTTTTGGTGCGAAAAAAATTGTTCACCCTAAATTTTTGGGGCAAACTGTCCTAGACTGTAGGGACAGATCAATTTGGGGGAAAAAGTGACAAAGTGGGGCGAACTAGTACTGTCTGTCACCCTTTGTGCATATATTAACCTGCTCCACAAAATGGTACCTTCCATTCTAAATTCATAGTCTGTTACTTTAATATTTTAAAGTAATTCAAAATACCTAACATAAAGCAATTACATTTTTTAAAATACTTGATACATATTTGCTTTCTTAAATAACAAATTAGAACTAAATCTGTTCATCATAAATATAACTCTATTGGTAAATTATCAGATTTTTTTCCAAGTAAACATTTACAGTGATAATATTTAGTTGACTTATGCAAACTTTAATTGTTGATACTGCAGGATGTCTTTTCTACTCAAATACCCTCCCTAACAAAGGCTTCAAGAGGTGTGTCATTTGTGGAACGTCTATTAGTGGGTTTTTTTTTACCATTTTTGGGAATGGGGCCAGGGCCTGTGCAATTGGAAACTTTCAGGAATTAAATTCAATTCAGACTTGACTAATATAATTGATTTAAATTTTGAAGAAAAAATTAAGGAAATAAAAAGACTTGTAGGAATATAGAGACAGAGGAATCTGACACTTACTGGAAAGATACTAATACTAGTAATTAAAATGCTACTTCTTTCAAAAATAACCCATCTTTTAACCTCATTACCTGACCCTTAGGTTAAATTTTTAAAAGAAATTGAACAAATTTTTTTCAAATTTTTATGGAATAATGGTAATGACAAAATTAAACGTCAAACAGTTATGTCCACATATGAATGTGGAGGGTTAAATATGGTCAATATATTAAACTTTGTAAAAAGCTTAAAAATCTCATGGATTAGAAGACTTTTATTAAAAGATAATTCTTGGAATATATTTTTTAACTTCTATATAAACAGAAGATTATTTGAAATGGGACCTAAATTTTTGAAAACAAAACTGTCTTTGGTTAAAAAACCCCTTTTGGTCTGATGTTTTAGCTTCTTTTCTTAAATTTTCACAGAACTTGTACAATAAAAACGATGGTGTTATGGACATCATTAATCAGCCCTAAGGCCCTGAGGTTCAATTCTAACTTTAAAAGAGATTTTATATCAGATTGGTTTAAATAAAGGAATAAGGTTTATTTATGACATTATGTCAAATGGTGATTTTTTTAGATTTTCACGAATTAAGAAAAAAATATAATGTAAAAGGTACAGATCTGGATTATATAGGTTTAATTAAATCATTACCATTGGATTGGAAATACATTTTAAAAACTTCAAAACCCAATATCCAAAGACCCTGCCAACCTCGAACAGTTTCAACAATTCTAAAATCAAAAAAAGGATGTAGACATATATATCAGGTTTTAAATTGTAATGTAGCAAATGTTGAAGTAACGAGTATTAGAAAATGGGAGACAATATTTGAGTGTACATTTAGCAAACAGATATGGGATAAAATTTTTTTGTTACCAATAAAGGCTACTGTTGAAGCCAAACAGAGAGAGTTTCAGTATAAATGCCTACACAGAATTGTTGCTACTAAAAAATACTTATATTTTTCAAAAATTGTAGATAATCCAAAGTGCTCCTTCGGTTGCTCTGATGAAGAAACAATACAACATTTGTTTTTTGATTGTCCATTTGTGTATCCCATTTGGAACAATTTTAGAACCCTATTATTACTTCATGGTTATCCAATACCAAGTTTCACAAAACAAGATATTCTTTTGGGAATGGTTGATGAGAATATTCTTATTAATCATTTAATAATCTGTGCAAAATATTTTATATACAGAAAAAGTATTTTAAGCCAAAAACCAGATTTCAGTGCACTAATTAGATGTTGGAAGTTCTATTTTAAAGTAGAAAAAGTAATTGCACTTAAAAACAATAATATCAGTAATTTTCTTGAAAAATGGAGCTTATTAATTAATATTTTTGAACATTTATAGTGTATCCTTGTGTTTAAACTTGTCTATCATATATTTATAATATTGTCAATTATTTAAGAACTTTCATGTCTTTTAGGGAGAAATTGGGAAATTTTTATGTTGCATAAATCCCCCCCCCCCCCCCAAAAAAAAAAAAAAAAACAAAAAACAAAAAAAAAAAAAAAAACAAAAAAAAACAACTCACAACAATGATGTGTATGAAATAATAAATTATACACTGAAATACAAATCACATTTAAAATCATAATGTATTGATTTTCTCTTTCAGTACAATAAATTTGATTAATCTACAGCAAGATTTTTTAAGGCATGATATTTTTTGAATCTGTAAATGATATTTCAACTTTGTTTGAGATTGCAAGGGGATAATTTTATTTGCAACTATTTTTAGTCACTGATCCAGATACCAAAAAATAAAATTTTCAATATGATTGGGAATTTATGGTTCAAATTTGGGAAATTTCTAGTGTTTTTGTGAGTGGGGAATGGGGCCCAATTTCGGCCCCAAATTTAGCCCAAAAAAAATCACTGTCTAGCTATTTACTTAATACATTATAACATGTAGTTTATAAACTGTTTATTAGATAATTAAATATGGCTTTATGTACCAGTATGATCATGGCTAGGACAATTCATGCAATGTAATTTCATTTCAATTTTTCTAGATATAATTTCTTACCAATGCCTGTGTCTCCATATTTAATTTTTGCTTCACATCCACAATGACACTGATCATAATCATTAATACTTCTGTAATTCTTATCAACAGTGTACGATTGTCCAGCTGGTGCTAACTTGCTCAATAAATGCTCGGCTAATATTGTGATTACTGCAGTTTCTGAAAGTTTGTCATCATTCTTTAAAATCTGAATGCTTTTTTCATGGAAACCTGTCAAAAAAAGGAGTTATGCATTGTTGATGGTGGTCATTGCTTGGATGGATAAAATTGATTCTCTACAATTTTCTCTGAGGCCTCATTGATCAAGCAAGTAGTAACCTACAAAAGCCTTTATATGTTTATAAATTACAATGATTCTTGCAGGCTAGGTTCCAATCACAGGCATTTGTTTTTGATAAATAAATACTACATATATTATATGGTAATAATGATATTATAAATGCAATGCTATAATTGTTTATCAAAAAATTGACTGTGACTGCAGCCTAGCCTGCGAGAATCATCCAACACCAATAGATACATGTACATGTGTATATTAGTGTAAAAAAATTGTCATCTACCTTATGGTAGATTGGATTGGATTAATGGTTTTATGCCCCAGTCAAGATTCTTTCACTTATATCATTCTTGTATGGTAGAGGAAAACCAGAGTGCCCAGAGATAAACCACTGACCTTCAGCAAAGGGAACTGGCAACTTTTCTCACATCAGAATCTATCTGAGTATGGATTCGAACCTAGGCAGTCAGATGCACTCTGATCTGCAAGTGCACACTTTAGTCAACTCGGTCACAGCTCTAGAGGCCCACTTTTGAAAGGTTTGAGGCTTTCTAAGAGTAATTTGGTTTGCTCAACTCTCCAAGATTTATCACCAATGAATAATTTTTTCTAAATGCTAAGATTAAATATAGCCTAGTTCAATGCTGATTATTTCACAGGGGCTTTATTTAGTGATAATTCCCTTTTTCTGACAAATACCCTCTTTCTGACCAAAACCTGTGATTATTTAAAATGCAATTATATTTTATTGGATTGGATTAATGGTTTAATGCCCCAGTCAAGATTCTTTCACTAATACCATTCTTGTATGGTAGAAGAAAACCAGAGTGCCCAGAAATAAACTACTGACCTTCAGCAAAGGGAACTGGCAACTTTTCTCACATCAGAATCTATCTGAGTTTGATTCGAACCTAGGCAGTCAGATGCACTCTGATCTGCATAATTCCAATAATTTGTTTTTCCTCCATTAGGATTGAAGCATACTCACTTTTATTTTCAACGAAATTTTTCAAAATCTCAAATGCTTTCTTAAAGCAAATCTCTAATTCATCGAATTTTCGTTTACTAAGCTTCAACTCTGAAATAAGATGGAACCCAGATTCGAAAAGACTTGAAATCGACTGCTGCTACCGCTCCTTCATAGCAATAAATAGGGTTAGCATCACATTCTGCCTTTGTAAATGGACTTGGACGACTTGCATTGCAACACAAACCGATTCTTTTACACAAAAATTCAAATTTTTCAATAGCCCAAATCAGAGCTTCATTCACTCCATCACATTCCAACACATCTGCCATCGTCGATTTACCTAAAGTTGGCGGTACACAAATTCAGTAACGAATCCTTTTCAAAACGTACCCTATTAGAAGTATCTATTTTTGGCAAGTTAGAACGAACGGTATAAAAACAATCTCGCTTTATAGTTCAATTACCTTTTCAGTGAAGAACAATATTTATGCAGGTGTTACAATTTAATCTTAAATATCTTGCTTTATACATCTTTGATAAACTTGAAATTTCCTACGTGTTATGGGATTATATATTCTTGGGTTTTGAGTATTTTTTTCTAAATTTCTTCAGGGTTTTTTTTTTTTTTTTTTTTTTTTTTTTTTTTTTTTTTAATAAAAAATTAGTTACTATTTATATATGAAATTTTAAAAAAAAATCCCAATAACGTTAGCATTTTGTTGAGTAATATATATATATACGTGTTATTTTTCATTCTTGTTCTATAAGTAAGCGTCTTAAGTTTGCATTTTGTGTCCACATTATTTTAAATCAATATGGTAGTTCTTCAGTTTAGGATTGATTGATTGATTGATTGTTTGATTTAATGAGGTTTTACGTCCCAGTCAAGAATTTTTCACTTATATCGAGAGAGTCAAAATTTTATAATTAAAGAAGAATGAAACTGTTGCCCTTTCCGATTTGTTGATGTTGATGTTCATTCATATAAATCATCGAAGATTAGGCGTGCGTGAATTCACGCCATAAGGCGGAGTTATAACAGATGTTTCAGTTCCTACTGAAAGCCGTTCCTACATATAGATTTGACCATTCCTATTTCCTGACTACTAGAATCACCCATTAATAGTTACATTACAAATATAGTATATCAAACGACTTACTAAACTCCACGAATGCGGAAAATATAGTTTTCTTTGTTTCCTTATTGAGAGTTTGCGGAGCTTGCGACTAATAAAGCCATATAATGCGTAAATTACATCTGCTGACTATCCTATTCGAAATCCAAACTGGAATTACCTAAGAACATTGGATTTTTCCGCCGTAAATTGTATATTTTCGAATTGATAAATAAATAAGTAATTAAAAAAAAACAAAACGCTCACTAGAATTCTATAATCTATAATTGTTAGGGTCCGATAAGTTGTCATATTTTTGCACTTTTATTCCATATGTTTAATATTCCAGAAATTTGCTATTTCTTTTTCAACCTTGAGACCCTCATAAATGTTTACAAAAATCAACCAACCTTCGTTTCTACGACTTGTGCTGATTTCTTCGATTTAAAAAGAATATATATTTTGAAGCCGTGTCTACCTTTTTATCTCTTTTTGCGATAGAAGCAGAATATCAAGAACTTCCCATCTCAAATTTTCCTTGTCAGCTTTTAGAATACGTTTCTCTGTTATCCATGGTGTTAGACTTCATTACTTTTGACTTCTCTATGCTCATCAGTTTATTATCGATCGTCTACCTTAAGCTTGATATCATTTGCAATTTCAATTTCTAATTTCTGTTTGCAGAATTCGCGTGTAACATTAATACAATGTTGTTGAAAAATAATAAAATGTCACGATTTGAGCACATCTATCAATTAACGACAGTGCCTTTAAGCTTCTTATTTTCAGTTTAAATATCAACGAAAAAAAGTATAAAATACATTAAATTTAAAAACTAGACATTGGCACTTCGTTATTATCTTCCAATTTAATAAAAATTGTGAAAACAGTAAAGTAATTGCTGTATTCAACTCTGTAAACTATTACGTATGATATCCCTATTAATTAAAAAAAAATGAATAAATTAAAAATGTTATTTACAATTTAATACAATACATATATATATATATATATATATATATATATATATATATATATATATATATATATATATATATTTATATGTATATAGTCATTGTTAATGCAGGCTGCTATTGCAATTGCGTGTCCACATCACAATCCCAAAAACAAAGTTAAAACTTTGCAAACTGGCAAAATATGTTATACACGTGAACTTCCATCAAGGAAGTGAGGCCGGGTGCTCAGGAAGGGTAAGCACCTCCTGTCTAGCTAGCTACACCCGTCACGTGCAAGTCAATTTTGAGACTGAAAGGTACAAAGAACTTTGGTAAGTGAAATGTATCCAGTATAAGTTGGGATACAATGACTACATACTTATCAACAATATTGTTATGACGGCCATAAAACTTTTTAAGGGCCCTGATTAGCCTAGGCTTGCAATATCCTTGTGTCAACAATTTAATTGTAAGTAATTTGCTTCGTTGCAGAAAGTCCCCATGGTGGGAACAAGCTCTACCGTATTGTGAAACAAATAAACCATACGCAGGAGAAGCAGGGATATTACTGCAAAGAAACGGAAAGTTGACAATAGAAAAATTGAAGTCATCACGTTTGTCGTATAGCTTCAGATGTAACCTTTCATGTGTGTAATAATTGAGGGATAAGTCCAAATATGAAGCAGAACATGGAGAATCTGTCGTGTCTTTTATTTCAAGCTCAGTTGGATAGATGACATTCACATATTCTCCAAATTTAGGATTATTTAGAGATAGAACGTCATCTATATATCTGTATGTGTAGTTGAATGATTTAGCGACAGCCTTTTCTCCAGATTTGAAAAGGTTCTGTAAAAATTCTGATTCATATGAATAAAGAAACAAATCAGCAAGCAAAGGTGCACAGTTTGTGGCAATTGGTATACCGATTGTTTGTTAAAAGATAATATTGCCAAACACAACAAATATGTTGTCTATCAAAAACTCTAACATTTTGTTGATGGTGTCTTCAGTATATTTTTGTTTGCAGTCTGTATTTTATAACTTAGTTTGAAGAACTCAGATATCAGATATTTGTGTTATATATCAAGGTATATGATCCTTTTGATAAGGTAGATATACAAATTTATCAACCTCAAAAATTTATATTTACAGAGGCCGTTGATATAGAAGAATATTTTGTTTTATGGCTACTAAAAATATGTTTACCGAATTAAAATTCGGTAATCGTTTTTGATATGTCCAAATGTTTAATTGTCATATTTAAAAATTACTTTTACAAAAATGTTGCCTTTGTAAACACCACAAAATGTATTTTTAGATATAATAAATGACCTTTGACTTTAATGGCATATACTTTATAACATGCAAAATGTTGTGACATTTAGCAAAAATTGAAATTCAAATTGCTATCGGTTGATTTGTTTTGAACTTATGCATGGATAAATAACTGCATTTTGTTTCGGGAATAAGTCGATCAATTGATTATATTGTTAGTGTCAATTAGAAATATTCACAGAAAATCATAATATCATCCAGGTGTTACATTTATAACAATGTATGATTATTGATCTACTGACCATATTTATAACCGAACCAAACTAACTAGAAATTTTGATTTGCTGTTTTACGAGCATGTCAATTAATTTCACGATGTAATCTCACTGCTTCCGGGAATAATCGTTTTTTTCCATTAATTTATGGAAATATGTTTACCAATACAAAATATGCTCGTCAAACAGTGAATGATTCTAGAGGATAATGGTATAATCAATTATCAGGAAATTGTAAAACGGCTTCTTTTAGGTGATATTATTCAAAATTTGATGTGAAGGTGTAAAAAATGCTTAAATCAATAAATTGACAAATAATTCAAATTAAGGAAAAAGTTGATTTATGTTTTCATACTTGTATGCAACAGGACAGATAGAAAGTAAACTATATATATATATATATATATATATATATATATATATATATATATATATATATATATATATATATATATATATATATATATTTAACAATTGAACTGTTTTAAAATGGTATTCATTGTCAGTATGAAGGTAACAACTTTGCAAGCAAACGGAATAACGCGCGTTAGCGCGTTATGACAAGTTTGCTTGCAAAGTTGTTACCTTCATACTGACAATGAATACCATTTTAAAACAGTTCAATTGTTATATTTTCGTTAAATATTTTTTAAATTTTTTTTTATTTATTTTAAGAAAAAAAAAATCCCATCTATAACACATGCACATCGGGGGAGTCCAGTAGACGCAACAGCTGAATTTAAGACCGAGAACGACACATTATTAATCCGCAATATTTTTAATTTGGGGTAACAACGGGGAGTTTTGGTTTGAAAAATTATAGTGTTATCAGGTATTTTTCATTAACATAATGAATTTTTTTTTAAAATATTAGATATAAATAATATGTATAAAAAATGAATATCAACGATAAATGTGTTGTTATTTGTGGACTATATTTCAGTCGAAAATCAGGTGCACCTGTGTGGCACCATTTCAATTTGCAAAGAAGTTTGGAGTAAAAAATTGCTGGCTAAATGTCGGAAGTGAAATTTGTGAATCTGAAACGGGAAGGGGGGTACTGTAGCTGAGGATAATTTTCAATGGCCAAGCATGTGGGTTTCGAATCTGTGATATGTGAGTAGACATGGATTTACCAAGATTTTTTTCTGGAATGTCGACATTGTTAGGTTGAGATTCACTCTTACATAATGTGCCGAGCTTCATAATCGGTATCATTCAAATGTAGACAGCAAGGCAGTGAGAAGTATACTTATTTTTTACGCCTGGTGTGGTGCAAATATCTCTCAAAGTTTAGAAAATTACTGTTTTAAGGTTAGCAAGGAGTTGTGTAGTACTTAAACCATGAGGTACTTTTGAGGAGTTGCTATTGTATTCCTTGTAAATTGATTAAAAGCATGTAGATGATTTTCAGTTTTTCCGATCAACAAACACAGCATGTGAAACGGACAATTTTCACTGGATGTGGCATACATGCGTGCATCTAATTCCATTTGAAATTTACATCACTTGAAATTTACATCCCGCGAGACACAATATTGATTGACAAGTTGTACCATTACACATTGTCTCAAAATAATAGGGTATATAGCAGCTTTGTCAAGGTAGGAAGAATTTTTTAAAGATCCGATTGTTCAAAATTTTTTTGTGGTTTGATGGTTTTGACTGATCAGTTGTCTGTTCTTTCAACAGGCCATCAAAAACACCACTCTGTCTCTCAAAATGTCAATATTACGGTGAATATCAGCCAGGTGCCTATATATGTTATCAAAATATTATTTTATCAATTTCTTTGATTTTACTTTGTAATATCCCGTAAATGTGTTTTTCAGTCTCATCTCGAATGTAAACAAATGTGACGTGACAGTCATGTTTGTTTACCTACGATAATGTAGTTCCGGATTGTGTATTGCATTTTATATGTATTCATACACGGAGTGACAAAATTTTTTGGCATTCATTGTCACTAATAATTACAACGGCTCTCAAGCTTGCAGCTATGGGAATTTCACAAGGCAAATGAAAATATATATATATATATATATATATATATATATATATATATATATATATATATATATATATATATATATATATATGTATGTATGTATGTATGTATGTATGTATGTATATACATACTATACAGTTATTTGTTTACAACTAATAAATCAGTGTATTGTGTGAGTAATAACTCCCGTTTTTAGTTTAAATCTTAAACGTTTTAAATCCAAACTTTACTTCACACTTCAGGTTCAAATTAATCAGAATAAATCAATGAATTGGAATTTATGTTTAACATACAGACACAATTTTAATATGGGATGTTATGCCCCAGCTTTAATTAATCTGGAAGTTTACATTTAAATGACAACAATGCAAATATCATCATAAGTCTGGGATCAAATATATCAGGATACGCATCAATACAAATCATTTATTTTTCCTGTGACATATGAAATCAAACGTACATTACGCAACAGTTTAAATATATATATAAGAATATATGAACAATTTTTACTGACACCAGTATAAAACTTTTGTTGGTTGGAGCAACGCATCTGTTACAATATATTTACGATGTATTTTTAATTGTGTTTAAACTATATTTATGAAACAATTGAAATTGCTATACATGTATTTTTATATCTGACACCATCGTAAATCGTATGTTGGATCAGAACTATATCTCTCACGTGAATAAATTTCAGGTAAAATATTAAAGCTAAACGAAGAATCAGCCATATTTCGTGCATTTAAAATCGCGTTTTATATATTTACATCTGTGGGACTTGACCTTTGTCCAGTTTGTGTTAAAGTGCTAATTAAACATTCATGAAGTTGACATTACCTTGGTGACCAGGTACATTGTTATTGAATATTAATTGCAGTCGATATTAAACAATTTTTGATAATGAGTTTTTATATTTTGTATCGAACAATTAGAAGTCTAAGTTCTATGGAAAGGTGTTATAACGTATTTCATATAATACAAACGTCAATAGGAATTCAGAATAACCAGGATATCAGCAGGATAAGTTGTCATAAAGCTTTATATCTGTATATGTAGATGTCATATCATATCAAAAAGCATTCAAACGGATTTGTTTTTAAACACAGTCATTGATTTTCAGTTGTAAAATGACCGAATGAATTAGATTCATCTGTTGCAAATTGACATCAACATTTTTTCTTCAATGCTATCTACAAGGATGTATAGTGCAGTTTTGGCGTAACATGAACAAGTTATCATTATTTATATGCGTTATAATGTGATTTTTATCACAAAATATAATATTCGTATTTTGTAGTCATTTCATTTTGATACTAGTAGAAATTCATTTTTAGCCGCAGAGATATTCAAATAATATGGGGAAGCTGTCACATTTTGAGATTTGCTTCAACAATAGTGAAGGAGTATGCTACTCAGGTAGTGCCTTACAAGGATATTTAACAATAGAATTGAGTGGAAGAATCAAAATCAAGGGTAGGTAAATTGCTGTAATTTTGTTTTTTATATACATATTTTTATATTGAGTTTTAGTTTTAGCTTAATGATTTCATATGAACGTTCCAAACTTTAATCACAGATATAGCACACACACTTTAAATTTGAGTACACTTGGTTTGTGAAAAGTGCAACAGTTGTAAGAAACAATGTGTTTCTGGTCGTTAACTTGTTTATTTTATCAATGAAATGTTTATACTTTTTCTTTTCCAATACGTTTATTAGACCGAGGAGATAAAAGAACATTATTTCATCATATTGGACACTTTTCTACCTATTGTATTTCTTCTGTTACATCATATTGGGGCTCTTTTTGTTTTATTATTCGTATCTATTAAGTCATCATTGTATATTTGCAAAGGAAAATATTTGCAAATAAGAACACTAAGTAGTTATAACGCTTTTAAAATACTCGGCAACAGTTAACTTTCTAGCAAGCATGCAGTTTGCTGAAATATTTTTTCTTAATGTTCATATGGAATTGATATTCTCCTGTAAAATGCTTGGTTGAAAAGAGTTGAGTTAATGTGTTTTACCCCACAGTCAAGATTCTTTCACTGATATTGAGGTAGTCGGTTCTAGGATGGTAAAGGAAAAAGAAATGTTTGAAAAAAAACCGCCGAATTCCGGCACGCGAACTTACAAACTTTCTCACACAAATCTGACCAATTCGGGGAAAAAACAAAAATGATCATAATGTGCCACAAATAATAACAAAAGAGAACTATAGTAAATAATGTCGATGTAACTGTGTTCAACCTGATTGAAGATCTGAAAATGAGCTTAGCATTACGTACAAATAAATAAATAAATAAATAAATAAATAAATAAATGTTTATTTGTAAGAAGATAATAGGCGCAGATAATTGAGCTACCTTTGTTTTTACCTTCTCATTCCCTTCATTGTCAAATGATATTAACCTGATCAAAAATAGTCATATATATATATATATATATATATATATATATATATATATATATATATATATATATATATATATATATATATATTGTAGGCTCTTAATAATTGAAACGTTTCGCACGAGAGATCAAACTTTTTGTTATTTTTTGAAGAATTAAAAAAAGTTATTTACATTACTGCTGACTTTCTAACAATGATATTACGTCATAACTCCCTTGTCACATTTGCACAGGATATTAATTTAATATTTTAAGCAAATGAATGAAAACGTTTTGAAACTGCTGGTGAAAACTGGAGTTGCTCTGTGATGAATCGTCGTATTTGTCATACATTTTCCTTTTTTTCGTGATAAAACTTCTAAAATCCATTAGGATAATTAAAAAAATGTAAATAATTAAAAACTTAAAGGAAATATATCAAAGTATTTTCAAATCAATTATTAAGTAATATTTGCAAATATATTCTGATTTTTTTATTTGGAATATAAATGAATTGGATGTTAACAATTTTTAATGAGCTAAAATGTTGAATAGATCAATCTTGTTTTCTTAACAAAGGGGAAGAGAATGCCCTAGTAGTCCGAATTTCCTCTGACTCGTACAGACTTGATGCCTGATGGCTGTTAGTAGGGTCAGAACAATTTCTTTATCAATAACCCGGTATTTTTCGATACCAACTGATGTCGAAAGGAACGTCGCTTCCTTTCGCTTCAGACTACAAAAATTAGTGAAACTGCAGAAAAATTAACAACCTGAATCGACAGGCGAGTGATTAACTTCCAAAATATTTGAATGTAAGAGTTTCGCGAGGTCACGAAGTCATATTTTGAGAATCGAAGACGACGCCGGCAAACATTAACACTGAAGAAAGTGATCTGAATCTTAAACCAACGGCGATGACAACTTGAAATATTTCAAATCACTGACGTATGGATTGAGCTTAGTGACCATTCTACAATTCCACTATTATTTTATTATTATTAATTTACATTATTTCGATGTGCACTTATGGTACATCAAAATTTAACTGGTATTTGTGATACATATTTTCAGTCTGTAGCGAAATGGATTTGCGCTCCTTCCGACTCCAGTTGATATGGGAAAACCCTTGATTTTTGACATAGAAATTGTTATGAACCTACACACAGGCATAAAGTGTGTTAGGGTCTGAGAATTTCTGACTTCATAGTCGAAGAGTTTTATTCAGGGAATTTGACATCGAATTATCGATGATAAATGTTGTGAAATTCAAATAAGCAAATTATACTCTTGACAAATTGTGCTTTTAAGATTTCACTTCCACTTAGATTACGCTTACTTTACTAAATGGTTTCGATTTTAGGATACAAATGATCGATTTGATGATATCTAACAATTGGGTCTTAAAAATAATTAAGATAAATACTTTTTCTATCATATAAATATTGACCTAATTCCTGGTAACCACTTTGCTTTTCATTTTAGTGTTTCATAAATAATTAAGAATAACTTGTTAAACTATTGAAATTGAGCTAAATTGATTTGTCTTTTAAAACTAAATACAGCTATTACAAACACACATAAATAAAATATATATATATATCAGAACCCCAACAATTCTTATTCACTAGGATTTCGTTTGAAATTTTTTTTTAAAAAATGAATTTTGTGAATAAAATAATTTAATATGAATATTTCTTATGAACATAGAAACGAATTGTTGTCATGATATTTTAATGATTTGACGACATGACGTAATTGCTGAACTCTGTTTCCTTAATAGCATAAAATCCCTGATAGTATCAGTTAATATCGCTTCATATCTCTTTAACATCCGGAGATGGTGAAACATTTATAAATTCTCAATTATGTGTTCGATTTAAGTCTAAACTTCTTTTCGGAACAAATTATGTACAATATTTAAAAATAAAATAAAAATAAAAAATTGCTAATGGATACCCTGAAAGAATACGTAGTAGATAGCAGATCTTATCTCATCAGGATCTAGTACTTACAAAACCAAAACCGGAACCGAAACAAACATCGTTGTAAATGTTAAACTGTTTTATTATCACCATGGTGATATAATAACAAATTGTATATCCTAGTATTTGATTTGTTTTTTACATCAAATGATTTAAATAATCATCCTCAAATATTTCGTTGTTTTTATGTCTTTTAAATATTTCAATTTTTATTATAAATCTGAAATAGCCATCGGTTGGAAAAGAGATTTTTTAAATGAAGTAAGCAATGTGCCAAAAAAAAAAAAATCATGAAAAATGAACTTACTTACAACTGTTTAATCGATAGTAATTTCTATTTAACATATTTAATCCCTAAAATTGTTTTATGTCAAACAAAATGAAAACGTTGTTTCTGAAAATTAGAGCATAAAATTCTTATAAAATTGGTTCTATTTAATTAATTGCTTACAAAAAGACAACAAGATTTCCGTATTCAATTGTAAAAAGGGACTGTATTATTTTGTTAAATGCTTTTCATAATTTTCAGTTTAAAAAAACGATTGGAATGTTTCACGAGAAAGCTATTGTGACCATCGCAAGATTTTCAGATTTGTAAATTATTTAATAAATACTGGTGTTTTAGAAGCAATATCAAAGTTGGAAACGAATCTGTTTCACTAATAAAAAGATGTCAGAAAATGATTACATTGATCGGTGATTTTTTTCAGAATAATTTAATCTTTCATTGCTTTAAATAACGTCAACTAAGACCCCATGTGTTTGCGTGTATTGTGTGTTCTAAAGGATTTTCCCGATGATTCTGGAAGTACTAGATTATGTAACAATAGCATATAGCAACATGTCGGTTAAATACATGTTATACCTTGATAATATTTTAGTTTTTTACAGTTCAGAAAAATTCCCTGACGAAAAATTGTTTTTACTTAAAAAAACTCAGAAATTTTTTATTTGATTAATAAGAAAGACAAAGGTTTAAAACTTCTTAGTGACATTTTAGCTTTGTCATAAAACAAGATTACAACAACTCTATTATTCTGATCAGATGTAATTTCTGTCTTTAAACACTAGTAGACAGAAAGATCTGATGAAGCACATCGCGGCAATGGCTCTGATACCGATATAGGCTTTTTAGATAGATATAACCATGAAGATCAAAATCGATAAGATTTCTTTTGATTTCATGATGTCAAAACGCAAATCTTTCAAAGTATTATATGCCATGTTTGTCTGTAATTATTTATACTTATGGCGGTTGGAGAAAATACTGCGATGGGGATTATTTGAGAAATCCGATTAAAGTAACGATAAGTGGATTCGGAACATCGTTTGATTTCCAAGAAATGTGGGACATTTACTTATCGCTAAAGGTCAACGGTCACTATTGTTAATACTTTCTGTTTTCTCTGCTTAATAAATATTAAAGCTGCCAATATTGATGTGTCTCAAAATTATACAAATTTTAAACATTGTATTGACACGGGTAATCACAGAAGACTTACCTGATCAAGCAAACCTCGGTTATTTCCGACACAGTTCGTAACTTTTCGTTGACCCGAACGATGACTTAATTATATACATACATATATATATATATATATATATATATATATATATATATATATATATATATATATATATATATATATATAATATATATATATATATATATGATACAAATGAGGTTTGACAAAATTTATGACATTTTGAGTGTCTTGAAAGTTTAAGTCCAAATAGCACATTGCGTGATTAAACAATACAGAATTGAAGAATGATAATGATAGTGCGATTTCAAATATGATTTACGACTTTATCATTGTAACGCATAACAGGCATATACATTGATAGAGTTATATTATTAATGTTACTCTGAAAAAAAATTGCAATTAAAAACATAAATGGGTAAATTGTTCTAAATGGAATACGTGTATATTTACTCTATTCATCTATAATGGATTGTTGTCATGTGCAATATATCAATTTTAATATTTTCAATTCTATCATTAGTTAAAAACAGAAAATGTAATATTTCTCAATATTGCCAGCCTGTCTATTTTCATGTCAGTATTTCAATTTTAAAACTAGAGATTGTAACTGGGATACCAGTTACGTATGATTCCCCACCATCCATAATCTATATATTGTCTAAAATATACACCTGCTGATGGACTGATCTCGAGATGGATTGATAGTATCCATTACTAGTAATCGAAAGCTGACTAAGAGAAAGGGCGGAAGACAAGTAAATTTAAAGTTAACATCAAATTGTACAATTATAATTCGAGTAGTATTCATTTTAATATATATTTTCATTCCCTCATACCCCATTGTTGTAACAATGTTTTTTGTTAAAAGAAACCAATTGATCACGGGAGTCCGAATCTGCATGTATAAATTTATAATTCGAAATGTATGTAAATTATACAAGTTTAATAGATCAGAATCATGCGTTCTGTCTTCTGACCTAGGTCCTATCTATTTATTTGGCAATTCTATTAGCTGGTGTATTTTGATTGGACAGGTATTCAACTTTGATTGATAGCAAATCTATTTCACGAACTGTGAGGTGTTTAACCAACAAATTTGATTGACGTGTGTCATGACTGTGAAGTAGCCATAACCTACATATTAATGGATAATTGACAAAGAGATTAAAGCAATTATCCATATTAAAACATGTAATAATGCTATTGAATTTGTTTACAATTCTTTGAATAGGAATTTAATCCTGTAAACTTGCCTTAAGAAATGAAATCAAGTATGCCATAAGATAGTGTTTCTTGACTGAGGGTGGGTGTTAAGAATTCTGACTTCCCACCCCTACCCTCTCTTGAAAATGATTTCCTGGAGGTTTTTATCACTCTTTTCAAAAGTCCATAATGAACAAGAAAATATGCAGATGAGTGGAAAGGCTTTTAACTATTTAAAAGCTATACATGTACATAGCACCACCCACAGTGGGAAATGACCTTAGGTGCCCTTTATTAATATCACTTTATTCAACTTTTCATAAGGAACCAGAAAAATATAAGTACATAAATTAGGGGTGGGGATTTCAATAGTTTAAAATTAACTTAGCACCACCCAGCCCTACCCTTCAGTGGGAAAGGACCTTAGGTGTCTTTGATTAGTGTCATTCTTTTCATTTTATCATTAGGAACCAGAAAATATATACTTTAGGGATGGGGATCTCATTATGAGTTATGACAAAGCCCTATATATGGTTTTATAGCACACCGCAAAGTGTTTAAGAAAAAATTGGTGATTTTTGTTTTTAAGACCCCATCTTCCTGTCCCTCACCCAATAAATACCCATGGATATAAAACTTTAATGGTGCAGGAACCTATCCTAAAATTTAGAACGAGATTGAATGATGCGTTTAACTTGTTTGGCAGTGCTGATAAAAATTTGATATATCTTTAACAATTTAATACATAGTAACTGAGAATTTATTAAGAACAAATTATGTATGTGAAAAAGAGGTTAGTCACTTAATTAACATGTAGTTCATTAACATTCAATCATTTTTGTTTAGTGCTTAACTTTATACATTAATTCAGATTACCCATTTTTATCGGGCGCTCATATATCTGAGAAACTGAATAAGAAAGAAGATTCTGTAAGAGTTATCTATCTTTGTACGTATTGGACAAAAAGATGTTTGGAATTAAATTACGCAATTTACACGCACCAACCGCTGAGCCGTCGAGATAGAAAACAATTTGATCATTTATCCATATCTACCAAGATAGCAGATTATTGGTACCAAATTTCCTCGAAACCCATCTTACCGTTTCCGAGTTCTGCACCGGACAATTTTAAGGAAGAAAAAAATTATAAAAATAATAATAATAATAAGAAGAAGAAGAAGAAGAAGAAGAAGAAACAGAACGAAAACAATATGATTCCCCACCTTTGGGTGGGGAATCATAATTAATTGAAAAGATGAATTCTCTTGTTTATTAAGAAATCATGGTATTTTCTATGTTGGTTAAAAGTAAACTAAAAATAGAATGTTGTCAACTAAATAAAAGTCAAATAAATGTATTGTCATTAAAATGCATTTAACCTTTTTTAAAGTATCTATCGATAAAATTAAAAACAATAAATGACAGTATGTTCAACAAAATTAATTTTTCAGAATAGAAAGTAGTTGATATATTCGTATCGGAGTAGTGTGGATGTCATTTTAGAGACTTTTTTCAAATTTTGTACATACTCTGATTCTTTGCACTTAAGCGTGCATTTATAACTGATAAGCGTTTGCAATTAAAAGAAAGTTTTGTGTTCCAGAAGCACGTGATTACAATTTAGAGTCAATTGGGAAAATGTAACATAAACACAATAAAAATTTAATAATAGGAAGAAAACATTTAAATACGAAAAAAAAAACTTATGGAAATTTATGGAAATACCTTTTACATTTATCAGTATGATACATCTTTATTCCTGATATTTGTTACACTATGAATTAAGTTAAATTGAGCAAAGGCAATGCAATGTAATTAAAAGCATATATTATTATTATTATTATTATTATTATTATTATTATTATTATTATTATTATTATTATCATCATCATTCACTATTGTTAAATTTATTATTATTATTATTATTATTATTATTATTATTATCATCATCATCATCATTCACTATTGTTAAATTTATTATTATTATTATTATTATTATTATTATTATTATTATTATTATTATTATTATTATTCATAGTCTGTAAACCTAAACAAAACAGACAAAACTTGAATTTTACCATTTCTATTTGTTGTAATATTTAAGATTATAAGGAGGAGTAATTGTATTTGTCTCGTTTCATGATATTATAGTGTATAGAATCCTATGTCCTTCATATGGCAGTTGCCTTGGTAGCCGATTGGTCTAAAACGCGCGCTTACGGATCACAGTGCCTCTCACCGCCTGGGTTCGAATCCCACTCGGAACAGATTCTAATGTGAGAAAGTTTGTTAATTCTCTTGCGGAAGGTCGGTGGTTTTTCCGGGCACTCCGGTTTCCTCCACCATCCCAGAACTGACCACCTCGAAATAAGTGAAAGATTCTTGACTGGGGCGTAAACACTATTACTCCACTCCACTCCTTTATATGGCAAAAAAAAAATCGAAAAAAACTTTTTAAATTCAATATATTGGATAATTTAAAATTAAGAAATTTTTTTTAAAGAGATGTATGAATCATAGTCTTGTTTTAGTTTATGAGTAAAGCTCTGAATGAAGTCGACTGTAATAGAGGTTTTTAAACTTGCTTTTAAAACAATATTCTAATGTTTGGTTTTGAGGATAAAACCGTTTTTTAAATCTGAATTTACATTAATAAAACACATCTGCTGAAGCAACAAAGTCAATAAAACATCATGAATGAAAAACATATAAATTATTTAATTGAATTGCAAATTGTACACAAATAACGTATACCAAAAGCACTTGTGGAAAGTCATTAATGATTAATTAATTATTTTAATGGGTTTAATTGTTATATATTTACGATGTGACTTTGATCTATTTTTATCTTTAACGGATCAAAGCCGTATCCTTTTTAATAGTATTTTTAAAAAACTTTATTGATATTATTTTTAAAATTTATTTTATTTTATCCTTTAATACCGTTTTTTGTTCGTTAAAAGTACGTGTTAGGTTTCTTAATCAGACCTCGAGATGGCGCTGCCCTCGAGTTGGTCCTGGTCTTGAAAATGTTTGTATATATTAACGACAAAATCACTTTTACCTAAGCAGCATACTTGACAAGTCATAGCTCCACGTTTCTTCATTTCTCTACTTAGATTTCACATGAAGCTAGCATGACAGGAGGTGCTTAGCCTTTTGGAGCCCGTACTAATTTCCCAGGTCAAAGTTCACATGCTAAACTGAATTTTTCAGTTTTCGTAATTTAGGATTATGATTTATACGTGAACTAGTATGTTTGTGTTTGATTAAAAACATTCAAATCACACCATCAATAAATAATAACATGAAGTATTGGTAATATCATTATTTATAAAAATTTCTGGGTTTTTCCTCTTCTATATGTTAAGAAGATAATAAAGTTAGAAATATGAGACTGGTGAACCTTTTATATGAAAAAAATAAGGTAAACTTATTTGTTGCGAAAAGTATATATTATGAATAAGAAATCCAAAACCATTTTTAAAAAAACATAATAAGCATGCAATAATTTGTTAAAACTCCATTTTAGTTCATCTGACAATAACCACATAAGGTTATGACATTTTCTTAAATGATCCTTGCTTTGTGCCATTTACAAATTGGAAAAAAAGATAATTTGCTGACCCAACTTTTATATAACGACTGATATTAGCCAAAATTAAAGAAAGTAGATGTATACCCATTTCACGTTTGCAATAGGATTTAACACAGTTTTTACAGAATATGTCATTTATATGTTATTTTAAGCGAAGTATTTTTCAGACTTTTTCAGAACCATTCGAATGAATTTTATAAAATCCATTGTAACTTAAAAATCCTTCTTTGATGTATAATTACAATGTGTCTGGCAAAGCTGTTTGAAATTTAAATGCTAGTGAAGTTCTGAAGTACCAGTTAGCAAAGTAGTATTTATTGGGTCTTTGTTAATGTTTATGTTCAATTGTAATTAAAAAAAATTCTAGAAAAGTTTTTAAATTGGTACGCAGAGATTTTAATTTTTCTTGGCTATATAAGTACATATATAATTATTTTCAAAACTAAGTTGAATAATTATTTGGATAAGAATCACATTATATAATAATCATATTGATCACACTTTTGGAAACAAATTAAAATTAATATGAATTTCTATTATTTTATAAACAAAACATATGATCTCGGCTTTTATATAAGAATTTAACACTATAAAAATATTTGTATTAAACATTGAATATTTTGTAATTTTATCTTTGCCTGATTAACAAATGAACAATGATTTTTTAATTTAGTTTGGTATATCAAATAAACTATGAATCGAAATCTTAAAATGATGCGAATTGTATCACACACACACACACACACACACACACACACACACACACACACACACATATATATATATATATATATATATATATATATATATATATATAGAGAGAGAGAGAGAGAGAGAGAGAGAGAGAGAGAGAGAGAGATATCAATTTGTTACCTAGCATAATTATATACAAATTGGTATTTCATTTTATTACCAAAGGTTATCCTATTAATTTTAATGTATATCACTTATACAAAGAGTAGTCCCAGTGGCCAAGTGGTCTAAAGTAGGTGTTACAGATCACGGTACTTCTCCTTAGGCTTGAATCACACTCGAGCACATCCCACTGAGGGAAAGTTTGTCAGTTTGTCATCCGAAGATCGATGATTTTCTCCGGGCACTCCGGTTTTCTCCATCATCCCAGAATTAAGTGTCTCGATATAAGTGAAAGAATTTTGACTGGGGCGTAAAACATTATTTACTCCACTTTTACAATCATTTCTTAACTAAGATTTGTCTAAATTTAACTTTAGAAAACTTGATAAAAAATTGTGCATAAAAAGAGTCATTTTAAAGATTATTAACATCTTATAAAATTTTTGAATAGATTTTTCAAAAATGTTTATTCTTTTTTCCAAAAAGGTGGTTAAAAAATGACAAATTTTAGTTAAAGAACATCTTTAGAAATAATTGTGAAACTTGTGTCAAAAAACAATCTTTAACAATACATTGTTTGTTATTATTATATGATACTTAAATTAATATTTTCAGACATAAAGTTACGGTTCCATGGATATTCCTGTGTTCATTGGACTGAGAGACATTCAAGTGGAACTGGAAAGAACAAACGGGCTGTGACAAAACATTATACAGCGGATGAATTATATTTTGACCATTCCGTCATAGTGTTCGGTAAGGCATTTATCAAAGAATTGATCCGTGTAAGACAGAGGCTGATTCGGGTTGTTCTTGCCTAAGATTTCTTCACTTGAATCAAGGTAGTCAGTTATGGTAAAGTTGAGGAAACACAAGTATGCGGAAAAATCGGCAAGCGAACTGACAATATGATCAAACAGATTTGATTCGGACCTAACTTTTGGAGAGAAGTAAAGTTATCTTTAAATCAAGCCATCTTGACCAATATCTGAATGAAAGACTCAGGAAAAACATGCAACTTAACAACAATTTTGTTGTTTATAATAAAACTCAATACTTACTATTAATATTTGCTGTTGATGATATTTGTAAGTTTTCAAAGCCATGTATATTAAAGTTGTTTTATTTTCAATCGAACAACTCATGAGAGAAGACCTGTTACTAGAGCACATACTTATATAATTCAATAATAATACCGATAATCTTTATTATAGGATAAATAGGATTATTGTTATTTGTGAGAAATATTGGGGGTTTGAATCTCATCGCTTTCTCCGCCTGATTTGACTAGCAAACCATTTCCTTATTGCCTCGTAAATAATAAACAAAATAGCAATAAGTGAATTTAACCCAGTATATATTATATTTACGGTTTTAATCGAAAGACACACGAGTTTTTCCATGCAAAAATGTTAAAATATCTCTTTGAAGAGTAATAATGTTTTTGTTAATCCGGTTTATGACTTGCTTAATAAAGTATTGTAAGCTTACCGATCCATCATCAATCGTTAAATTTTTTCTCCGAAGTTAAACCATTCTAAGTTTTTATTTAAACCTCGCAGTATGGAACTTCAATGAAATTCAATTTATTTCATTTAATGCTTTAAGAAGCATTAGAAATAAAGATTGTTTATATTGCTTTAACTGGTTTTTGATTTTACACCGATTGCATCTAAATTACAAATGGAAATAATCTAAGTTGGTTTTTATAGAAAACCATTAACAATCCAGCCTGCAGTATTAGATGGTATCCGTAGCCTCTGTTTGATGATAACGAATTAAGCATTTAGAAAATTTTATAAGTAAAAAATAAATAGATTGAATTGATTTGATTTTTGTCTCTTTAGGACCTGATCTTGCATTGACAATACCTGTTGTGATTGTTCTGTTGTTGCACTAGGTGCCACAAAATACAAATTGATTGTTTTAAAATCAATTTTTATTTATCGCTGCAACATTAAACAATATATAATTTTATTTCGCAAATTAAAACAACAACAAGAACAAAAACAACAACAACAATAATAATAATAATAATAATAATAATAATAATAATAATAATAATAATAATAATAATAATAACCCCATTGGTTGCAAAAATGTTTGCTTTGTTGTTTAGTTTTCTGAACACCATCTGGTGCAAATGGCTACTATAACTTGGTGCTCTCTATCCCCCCATGTAAGCAGTTACATACTTCATGGCAAATAATGTACGCCCACAGTTCAATTTTGCTTCTGGTGTTCTTTTTCAGTTTGCTTTTTGCTCTGCCACTTATTGTGGTGTTTAGTATAAATCTTCAAAATTTGTGTCTCCTCTTGGCGTCCTTGAAATACGTCAAACTAATCCTCATCTTTTTTCTAGTCACGTCTATTTTACTGTTTTCCTGTCTTGTTCGTCAGCTAACTTTTAGGTGGTCAAGTGAATAAAGCAATTGCAAAATTATAACATGCGTTATATGTGTATAATTAAACATTTCTCTTGTTTTATCTTACAGGACCAAACGACGAAGCTGAAAGTTTAGCAGTGGGTATTCATACGTTTCCTTTTGAGTTCTTTGTACCGCAGGAATGTCCGACATCATATGAGGGATCTATCGGAAAGATTCGGTACTATGTGTCAGCTAGATTAAAGAGGCTGTGGTCTGTTGATAATGTTTGTCTTAAGCCTTTCACAGTTGTTAATCCATTTGACCTAAACCAGGACGTAAGGTCAAAGGTGATTTTTTTTAAAATTTTGCAATAATATAGAGTTAAACCTTATTTCGTTTCCTTACGATCACCCGTCAGTGTTTTTTAATTCCGTTGGTTCGGTGGATAAGTAAAAGCACAGTAAGTGCTATAGCGACCACTACTAACTACCGACCACTTGTCCATATAGGTCAATGTTTTGCGCCATATTTATCAAAAAAAAAACTTTATATAAAACCACCTGTCTATAAAATATATATTTTTAGGCTAACGTGCGTTCTTTATCTACATGTTTCAACGAAAATTTGCTTAAGTGAAAATTTCTTTTTTCAAACTAAGAAACTCTTTAACTACTTGAGACACAGTTTATAAAAAAAGTTATTTTATTTTTTTTTTTTTTCTTTTTCCTAAACTTGACATTTTTTCCCATAACGTATATATTCATTGATCTGGACCAATTAGCGAACTACAGAGAAACCTCTTTTCAATGAGAAATGAACATCATACAATATTAGTACTTCGGAGGTGTTAATGCAATTTATATCAGTTTTAAAGGTTTTTTTTCTTATGTCTGACTTGGCAAATAAGCGTAAATATACTGAAATTTACATCTGTTTATTTTTACAAATCTTGAAACGCGGAAAAAGATCTATTCAATATATATATATATATATATATATATATATATATATATATATATATATATATATATATATATATATATATATATATATATACAAGCTCGTACAAATTTCGAGTCAACGAGGAAAAATATTTTTCAATTTCAGTTCAATAACCATTTTATTTAAAAAAAAAACCAAAATATATTTTATTTTCTTCTTATCTGTATTTAATCTAAAATAATTTTTTCTCAAAATACACAAATATTTCACTGGATCGTATATATTGATATAAAAATTAATGCAATGTAATTTTTGAAAACAATGTTGATTAAGATGACAGAGTCCCATGACAAAATAAGCAATATGAAAAATTGATTTGGAAGACCCTGGACCGGAACATAGTTTGCGTGCAAATATCGATATGTATTGCACGCTAATACCATGGAATTTATCGTTTTATGGTTATATTTATATGTGAAACATATATTGCTAATATATATATTACATGACATATGTACACATCACAGGAATTATGCTCGTTTCAATTAAGAAAAGATAAATGTTTCATTTTTTTTTTTATAAAATAGAGTTATTGATGTAATTTTCTCTGATCATGCGTGGAACAATTTTTTTAAAATTCTTATTTCAGTCTCCTGCAGAGGCAGAGAACGACATGATGTTATGTTGCCTGTGCTGTAAATCCGGACCTATTATGGCTAAGTTAAAATTAGATAAAATAGGCTACGCCCCTGGAGAAGTTATCCCCATTGATGCAGAAATAACCAACAGAAGCAGAAGAAAGATAGCCGGAATAACAGCTACATTACAAATGGTTAGTTTACGACTTTTGTAAATATAACAATTGTGCGTTTATCTTTAATGATATGTGTTAACTTACACAATATTGTTTTTTAAAAAAAAAAGATAAAAGATTTTATGTTGACGATTTTACGTTCTTTTGCAATAAAACACAAACATACCAGTCTATATTAAAATCAAAATCCCCAAAATGAAAAAAAAATAAAACTCCGAAAACTGGCCAATTCAGTTACACACGTGAACTTCTGTCAAGGAAATGAGGCCGGTGCTTGGGAAAGGTAAACACCTCATGCAACCAGTTTTAAGTTCAAATCCGTATGGGTTGATTATAGTGTAACCAAATTGCCAGTTTGCTTGTCAAAGTTTATAATTTTCGTAGATTCCCGTTTTATTCTACGCCGTACAAAAACTGACCAACTAGATATTTAAAAAATTTGACTGGGTGTAGAATCTCTTTATGTCCATTCCACTTTTTTTTTTTTTTTTTTTTTTTTTTTTTTTTTTTTTTTTTTTTTTTTTTTTTTTTTTTTTTTTGAAGCTCTTTCTGTTGTCTGTTGTCTATTATATGGTATTATCAAAGTTTTTACATTATCATTCACGTTTTTGCAATGCTGTTCAGATTGCGAGGTATGTCCAGTCACTTCTTGTGTAATGCATTTACATGTAGAGGTGTGTTGAACGCTTAAAACGTAACCTTTTACATTATTAGCTATGTTTATTTTCAGTTCAGAAAGTTCTGTCACTTCACCTATGGCTAGTGGCATCTCGATAAACGTGAAATGTTCTTGACTGGGACATAAAACCCAATTAAATCAATCAATCAATTTAGAAAAAATTTCTATAAACGTTCTCCAAATATTTACAGGTGATAAAACACAACGCAATGAAGAAAGTCAAGACTCATTGTAATTTGATCGCAGCGGTAAATAGAGGTGGGATTAAACCTGGTAAAACAGAGAACTGGTGTAACGATAAACTAGCCATACCTCCTGTACCCGCGTCCTTTCTAGAAGGATGTAATATTATAGATATATCTTATATTTTAGAGGTAATATAATATAATATAAATACATTGTGTTGATTTATGCTCGCAAACTATATACTGTATACGTAGAAATATTCACTGGTATAAACTTTCGCGGTTTTGGTATGGAGAGCATTTTCGCTGGTATAAACGTTCGCGGTCACGCGGTGCTTTAACAGTAGCATCTGACAAGGATATAAAATTTCACGGCGAATTTATTTTCGCTGTTGATAAGCGACCGCGAAAATAGCGGACATTAATACACAGCGAATATTTCTACGTATACAGTATTTGAAATACGTTACTTATTTAAAATTGCTATCTTTTTCTTCATTAGCGGCTTAGCGGATTGTTCTCATCATAAAACTTTGAAACTCTTAAAAATACCATTTTATTAAAGTTCAAAAACTTTGATGTCTATTAAATTTATGCGAAACGATGATTATCACAAAATATAAAGCCACGATGATGGAAGTTTTCACTTAAAACATGTTTTTTGCAAATATGCTGGGTTCAAACTTTTAGATAACTACATTATTAGAAAACTAAGTTTTTGTCATTTGAACTTTTATGAACTTAACAAGTTTTTTCTATAGAATTTGCAACAAAATTTTATTTAGATATACCTTCAAGAACACAAATATCCACTATCTTTATTTCATAGATAGCAATACATGTATTTCTAAAATATAAAATTAAAATTAAAACTAACAGTATTACACAGAATATAATTTTTAAATAAAGTCATCCTTATTCAGGAAATAAATGACCTTCAAATTCTATTTTACACTTGTATGACAAAATTTCAGTTAAAAGGGTTTATTTTGCAAAAAGGAACTTCGTAAAGAATGCTTTTAAAATTATTCATTGTTTTTAACTTTTTTCTCATTTTACTGTTTTTGTCATTTAATTGTAAAGTGTCCGTATTTTTCAAGACAAAGGCATGATTGAGAGTTCAACATTCCTTTATTTTTTTCATAACATATGCACATAACTGAGTATTCGTATTAGACCATATACCAGTTAAGATGTAAAGCAGCACTTTCAATTTGTCATGTGCTAATTTTGAATGCATTATTTTAATAGAAATTCAAATTAAGTACATGAAGGATTCATAATATTGGTTTTAGAATTAGTGTCAATCATTATTTTATTTCAGTAAAACCTGTATATAAAGACTACCCATTGAACCTAAGGAATATAAAATTTCTAGATTTGGGGTGGGGGTGGGGTTATAGAGAGTTTATTTTGGTTCACATTATACAATGAGAAGACCTTTAAACATTGGTATTAATAAACAGATGGTTTCTAAATATACACGTGGTCGTTATAACAAGTTCTACATGTACAGGACATTTTATTGTTTCTAAAAAGATGTCATTGTCGTTGTGTTCTGTTTTAGCTGACGGTACACCCTGGAGGACCAGCATTCAATCTTCCTATTAAAATAGAGATTATTATAGGAACAGTACCTTTACATCAAAATTTTATTCTACCTTTAACGCCTACAGAAACGTTTATAAAGACATTACAATTCAGCCATTTTCAGAGTGACAAGACTGACCAAAATGGCGCAACAAATAAATCTTCAACAGCAAAAAAAGCAAGTACCAGCATTAATCAAGACGGAATTAAAAAGACCTCGAATGAATCAGCATCTTCTTCTAATAAAGGTATAGTTCAATTTAGTATAATTATATTTAAACGGTCACTCCTATATAAAATGTCTGAGATATTTTTATAATGGATATTTCCTTGTTTGTGAAGATTTCTCCAATATACCAATAAGAGTAATGTCCCCTTACATATTTATAATAATGTATACTTTTTTCTCTAATGTCACATACTCAAATATTTTGCAGTACATTATAAAAACCAGAGACGATTTAAATAGCAAGGATCACCAAGAACACAAAACGACATTACAAATATATATATATATATATATATATATATATATATATATATATATATATATATATATATATATATATATATATACTAGTATCAATCGTTAAACACAGATAAAATGTATTATGTAGAAATATAGCTGAATCATGCATATTTAGACAGTCAGACTTATTACACCACGTGTCACAACAAACTGAAAGAAACAGGAAACAATGACATGTCATGAACAATCATTAAAAAATCAATGTTGATACTAATCTAAACTTTGAAAGTAAACGATACACCATATATGGAATCTATTTTTCAACAATGCGTCCTTTAGTTTGATATACAGCTCCAATAGTTTATCAGTTGGTCAGATTTTTAAACAACATGATTGAAAAGTTTTATCATTCTTTTCATTCGACCATCGTCCGTTTTATATTTCTCAAAACATGGCCTTGGTATACATGTATGTGTTATTGCCTTGTTTTTGTAATTGACTCGAGGCTTAAACCTAGTTTTTTTTAAACTTTTGTGTTTACCGCATTCAATTGTCTATAATTCTGCATATAAGGTGAATACTGTTCTTGTTTCAGCATCATTATCATTTGAAGAAAGTGTGCTGGGTAAAGTTCAGATTACTGATGAAGACGAGTCGGAGAAGATTAGCGGTAAAATTATTTATGTTCCAATGTACCCTTATTATAGAACACCGACATCCAATGAAAACTTCAGTATAAAACCCGTGCCTACTGGTAAAAACAAAAAATCTGATAAAACAAAGTGAGGAACAATTCTGAGACATTCGGCAATTTTCGGTAGAACTCGTCATTTTATCCTAACCTCTCGATTTTGACCGAGTTATGACGAGTTATAAATGGACGGAATGGAATCAGTACAATAACAGTGCAGTTGGATTAGCAAAAGCGCACACAAATCTGAGACGTTTTGCGTCCAAAGGAAGAGTTTTAAAGAGTTTTATGTACCAAGGATAACATAAATTTGATTTTAATTTATCTTACAGTGTAATGAAGAAAAAAAACTATTTTTAACAAAATGTTGTGACAGTCATTACAAGGCTCGCTATTTTGCACAAAATATTTGTCGCTAATCGACGATGCTACTGTTTCTCAGCAATGCGGATATACGTATTTTGTAATATGCATGCTTTCTTGTATTGTTAAGTGATACATTAAGTACAGTATTTCGTTGCATGCATTCACGTGCCTGTGTTGTTAAGTGCTGTATTTTTAAATGCAATATATTATATATTTATATAAATCAAAATGTGGTTGTATCTATTACAGGAACAACGAAGTCAGTTTCCCTATCTATATTAAAATGTGTTCATCATTAAAAAATAAAATAATAAAATTCTTTAAAATGGGATTTTTACAAGTTAATGTGCACGTTGTCATTTTTTTCATTTGTTTTTTACCTCAGACATCAAAGCTATGGTGATATAGTGCTATGGCACTATGGTTTTTTTTCCAACATACAGCAAGATCTGCTACTTTATTTAACTCTTTCAAAAGGCGTACTGTCCATTAGACCGCTGTTTTAAAGTCTCTTTGTTTCATATTCAAACTGAAAAAAACTCTATATAAAGACACCTGTCTGAAAAGTTTATATATGCATTTCGTATAGAACGTCTGGAAGCACTCTATAATCAGGTCATACTATAAATACCTAAAAAGAAACAAAATGCGTTTGACTGGAGAAATGAATGATTCCAACGAAATGAAAAAAAAATAAATAAATAAAGCATTAGATAAATTTTATAAAAATTATTGGCACTTTATCAGTATATATAATCTAACTTGTGTTAACGTTTGCTGCATACGGTGATTACTTTCACACGTCTTTTGCTACCGTTTAACACAATTTTCCACAGTGGTAGTGGCTTAGTGGTATAGCGTCTGCTTCGTAAACAGGTGTTTTGTGGGTTCGAACCCAGGTCAAATGATGCGTAAGAATAAAATTTTAAACACTGCTTCATTTCCTCATCAATAAGATAACAAACTATCGACTGGTACACCCGGTGCCAAAATAATGTGATTTTATAAGTAAATGCTTGTCTGCGATGTTCTGACTTGGTGACCTAATACTTAAACAAAACGTCGTCCTGGGTGCGCGTAGGTGCAAGGCAGACCACGAAATTTACACTCGCTCATTTTACACATACAAAAACTTGTTATTAGATAAATTCTAAGAGATGGATATCCTCTTATCGCTTAGGTTTAAACCCCGCTCAGGAATTTTCTGAAAAAAAAATTGTGAGTTTGCTTGGTCGGTTTTCCTTAGGTTTTCCTGTTTCCTTCATCATACTAGAACTGACCGTCTCGATGTAAGTGAAAAATTTCAATGGAGCATAAAATACCATTACTCTTCTCCACTCTAGTTTGTGTCAAAATTTTAATCCTTTTTTGACGCCTGATTCAAGCCTAAATATTGGGCATAAAATCATGATCAGCTAGAGTTTCAGCATATCATGGTGTTAAAGTAAATACAAACAGTACTAATTTATCCATTATAGTTATTTTTATTTATTTAATTATTTATTTATTTATTTATTTATTTATTTATTTATTTATTCATTTATTTTTATTTTCTTATTTTTTTTTTATTTATTTATTTTTTGATTATCATTTATTAATTAATTTACTTTTTAAATTTAATTTAATTTTATTTCATTTTTATTTTATTTTATTTTTTAAAGACAAAAACTTTCATGTTGAAGAAAATATACTGACCGAATAGACAAGGATCTAAAGCAAATTGTTGAATTGTTTAAGACAATATAAATATCTGTATGGTTTTAGTCCATTGTAATATTAAAGGAGTGTTTTATCAATAATTTTCGCATCTTTATTTTAACAGTTTTCTGCCACTATATGCATATAATCATATAAAAAAATTAAGAAAACATATAGGAGACAATATGTAAAATTTAATAATCTGCCATGATGAAAAACTAACCTGCCATGGCGAATTAGTATGTATTTAACATGGTTAAACGTGAAAAAATGTATAAAGGGAAATTACCTCGTCAAATACTACAGAATCAGGATATTGAGAACATTTTGCGTCCACTTTAATGTAATGATTTACATTAATCTTACTGGTAAAAATCCATGATAAAAATTGATTTATTGCTCTAATATTTATCATCATTTAACATTGTACAAAACCTCTATATTTCTTAATTTATCGATAAGGAGACCAACATGTACAAGTGAAGTGTTTTGTAAGGTAATTTCCGATAGTAAAATTAATTGATAACTTCAGTAAATGGTTTCTTTTCTAATCAAGCTTTTGATCACAGCAAGGATATGAAAACAGGTATAAAGAGGACATATCTTAATTAAAAATAGATGGATTGTAGGAAAAAGTGAAAAGGTATTTACAATATAATATGTATTGATCACAAGCACAAAAGTTGAAATGAAGAAAAATGGGTTCCCTAGCACTGTAGGGATAGTTTTATAATCACGTATCTAAAATTAAAGTTTTGGTCAAAGTATATACTGGTATGACATAGTAATACCATTAACGATGTTGGTATACGTATAAAGGATGCATGTGATAGAGATATGTGAACAGGATATGTGTTAGTAAGGTGACCGGCACAAACCACATGACAATCAATGAACTCAAAGCTAGATAGGCGGACCCTTTCTCTCCAAGAGAATATGTTCACTATTTTTCTAGGTAGTTTTTGTCATTTGACTGGATAACCGTCTGTTGTTCGATCTGTGCGATTAATTTCCTGAAGTCCACTCTTATTAGGCTATAATAAATGGGAATCCTAAGACGTTTGGCCAACTCAATAATATCTTAATTATCATCTTGGAGTATGCACGAAAGTCTTACATGTAAGCATAAATGGCGTAGACAGAAAGGAAACATGTACGTGCAAGAACGATATTGCTGAATGCGTCCATCAGAAATAACTAGATTTATCTATAGTAATGTTTGTTTACCCCTTGACGGAGTCAAAAATGAATGGTATTTTTCCGCTTGTATATATTGTTGGTTTCATCTTTAGATGTACATATTTTGTGATTCCTGGCTATTGGTATAACTGGCTGTAAAATATTATCGTTAAAACATACAGCATAATGCCTTGGTCATATCTTTAAAAAACATAATTGTGTTTCATTTAGAGATAAATAGTCATTGGTATCAGAAATTGTTATTTTATAATTGTTTATAATTGTATACTTACTGTAAGCATTCGTGGCATTGACGCACCCTACAAAGGAATTTATTAAGCCTCCTCTATTTTAATTTACAAGTAGAAAGAAGAACTAGGACCCCTTTTGTTCCTGAAAGGAAAACACCATAAAGCCATGGCGTTGATTCCTGGTGCTTTGATGCAGTGTACTTTAGTGGTAGAGATAACGGTTTACAATGTAACTTTCTGACAACCAGTCAACTAAAAGGGAATCACAGTTTGGAAATGCTTGGATAAACTCAAGTATCCCCGAAAAGTAGCCAACATTCAGTTTTTTCTACTTTGTTAGCTGTTTCGGAGCTTGAGTTTAATTTAGTCGATTAAACATCTGCATAATGCAAACCAAATTGGTATATGTTATCTTAATTAAATGCAAGTTCTATAATTATAGCATTTGTATTAATGTAATTCTTTTTTAAAGTAGTTTCGATAAGGAGAAAATACTCTACCTGTTCAATTATTACAATAAGAGAAAGAAATTTTTTGAACAAGAAGCAATTGATAACGAGGTGACATTTAAAATCACCTAGTATATCGACAGAAGGAAAAGATGTAAAAAGTTTTTTAAAAAAATAGATAAAACTAAATAAATAGATAAATAAATAAATAAATAAAAAGAGCGTCAAGAACTCGTCAAGAATTAATTAAAAGAAATTAAAAATAAAAAAAGTTTTATAATTTGATATTAATCAAAAACTCTATTGTGCAAGTTAATTTAAACATTTCCGACTTTACTATGAATTGTTTAAGCTTTTATCTCCGGTTTTCTCTGTCATTGGTACTTACATCATGTAAGTGCATTATTGTCATAAATACCTGCTAAACTTTGATGTGCCATCTGTATACATTTCGGAAAATCATTCCTCATCAGTGACACTAGGGGCCGAAAAGTTTGATAGATAAAAAACATAAGCCGATAACAATAATGTCCTCATTAATTTGGCCCATGGCAGTAAAACCGGATGCATAACAAAGATTGTCAAGTAGATGAGCCATTGCTTATCGAACTGTCATATACCACTTTTTTAAATTTAATCATAAAAATACATTCAAAAAGTGGTATATGACAATATGACAATACCACTTTTTTGAATGTATTTTTATGATTAAATTCAAAAAGTGGTATATGACAATATGACAATACCACTTTTTTGAATGTATTTTTATGATTAAATTCAAAAAGTTGTATATGACAATATGAAAATACCACTTTTTTTAATGTATTTTTATGATTAAATTCAAAAAGAGGTATATGACAATATGACAATACCACATTTTCGAATGTATTTTTATGATTAAATTCAAAAAGTGGTATATGACAGAACTATAGATAATAAATTTATTTGAATTTTTATTCAGATTTTGACATTTATTAACAATTTTAATTTTGACAGTCATGTTATCCGATTGTAACATTTACATCAGATAACATTATTGAGTACCATTTTATTAGTGCACATATTCTTACCTTTCACAAATAATGTACATTACAAATTATA
This sequence comes from Tegillarca granosa, assembly GCA_029721355.1. Lineage (NCBI taxonomy): Eukaryota > Metazoa > Mollusca > Bivalvia > Arcoida > Arcidae > Tegillarca > Tegillarca granosa. The sequence goes on along the minus strand of CM056600.1, from coordinate 38,695,297 downwards.
AAAATGAAATAATTAATATGTAGTTTTGACCTGATTAGAGAAAAAAGTTTAACACACAACTTAAAGTAATTTGTAGTAGTAGTAGTAGTAGTAGTAGTAGTAGTAGTAGTAGTAGTAGTAGCAGTAGTAGTAGTAATAATAAAAATAATAATAATAATATATCTTGTTCTTGAGAGGTATTGATAGTGTTTTAACTAAAACAACAAATGCATTACTCTATGTATAGGTCAAAAGTATAATTACGTAACATCTCACGGTTATGTATTGACATGTGTCGTTTTTTAAAGGGATAGTAATGTACCACAGAAATTCTTGTCATTTATCGCTATCTGTCCAAAGTCAGAAGTCACCAGTGGCATCAGTATGCGTTGAACTCAAGTCAAGTTTTCTGTTTGTGGGTTGTGTTCGAATTTAACCCCAGTAACTGTCGAGAACTTGTTTTTAGCTGTGAACTATATTTAATTTCGTTTAAAAGCCTTGTTAAACAGTTTAACGTTTCCAAATGCATTTAAATTGTATTTTTAGCCTTTTCACTATTCATTTTGAAGAGAAATTAAAACATTAAACATGATTTTATTATCTTGTCAAGGATTACATCACATCGATATATGACTATAGATTCAACTTTAGAAACGCATATTAATGTTCTAAAAACGTCATATTTTAATTAATATTATCGAGCTCAAAATCAATGTCATGCCTATCGGAACAATTCATCTTTTGTACTTTAAATATTTACACTATTTATTAGATTTTTCTGTGTATGTTTATTTAGATAAAATGTTATTGTTGACGAATAGAAAACGGACAATTAGTTTTAGTGACTAAGTTTAGCGATAATAACTTAAAAACATTGATGTTTGACAAGTTGTGTTAAGAATTATTTCAGTGTGAAACAATTAAAAAAAAATTCGTTGTAGATCCGATCATGTTCTGTCAGTAAGCATTATACCTTATACAATGTGGTAATCAATTTCCAACACATTAGGAATGATAATAGCACGGTTAAGTCATCTGAACTCTTAATCCATGAACACGTTACATTTGAGATGAAATCTGTGTCTTTTGGCTGACATCATTTGTAATATACCGCCTCCCTTGCCTGTCGCTAAGCATTAAGAAGACAGAGTATCGGCTGGTTTACTCGGTTTCAGGATAATGGAATTAGGAAGTGTTATGTTTGTCTGCGGTATACTGACTCGGTGATCTAGCACCTTTCCAAATGTCGTCCTGAGTGCGCGCTAGTATACGGCAGACCATAATAAACACTTCTCAGGCTTACATGACCTAGTTCTTAGAACAATCCATTGAGATAAATATCCTTGCTATCGTCGCGAATGGCTGAAAAGAATGAGTTTCAAAAAGCCGAGCGATCCGCCTATAGAAAAATGCCAAGAAATAATGTTACACCTTTGGGAGACATCTATATCCAAACATCGACTCGAGGTTATTTGTTGAAGAAGCAAATACACTGCGTTTAAATGAGAAAAGAATATTGTAAAGTAAAAAAAATACTATAAAATATATTGAAACAAATAAAAACGGACACAAGATTCAAACCTAGGACTTCGAGGTTACCATATTCCTACGTCCTACCACAAAGCCAGCGTAGATGATATGGATATCGTATGCTAGCTAATATCAAGTATGTATGTTGTTTGGGGCGATCAAGGGGTATTGTGTTTTATCTTTATCCCCAAATTTCAATGCCAGCGCATCCCTCTCCATCAGCCAAAATTTGCAAAACAGAAGATAAAATATAGAAGTTTTGGTAGTCAAAATATCTTTGATGAAGAGGAATGCGCTCTATGTGTATTAATTGAAAAACACGGTTATTTTCATCAAATTTTTCGTATTTGTATGGAAGTATACGGAAAGCAGTATTCTTAAATTTATGTTTAAACAAATAATGTAATGTTTTATCAAACTTTTGATTTTCAAAACCGTCCCGTTTTGGTGCTCTCTTTTTCATGTTTATGGTGTAAATATCATTGTAACAAATTTTAAATTATGAATTCTATAGGCGGATGCCTCGGCTTATTGAGAATCATCCTTTGCTGATGCGACGTTAAATACTTACAACAACAACAACAACAACATCATCATCATCTGCACTGAATTACTAAATATGTGGATTGTCACGTTTTAATGGTCGATATTTTTATGTAAAGTGTAATTGTCCGGACGGATCACGCTCCGAATCATAATTTTGTTCGGATTTGTTAACCTTTATTGCTTTAAAAAGGTTAATTTTAACTATCAATATCAGCGATGTGTCATAAATCTATTCCGTAGTTAATATAAAAAGTTTTCTGTTTATTCATAGTTCGGTATATTCAGGTTCCACTGTAAAAAGATTTCGTCGAAAAAAATTGTATTTGTACGAGGTTATTAAAAAAATCAATAAAATGCCGATGCAAAAGAAAAATTAATGTAATTTATTTTTTTTTTAAATCATAAATGGACCGGATTTGATTTATTAATAAATGATATAGAACTAAAAAAGAATGGGCAAGACAAATACAACGTACATTTTGGTACATTATTTTCACTTGTGACAACCACTAAACAAATGTCCAGTGGTGCGATGACAGCACTATTTGAGAACGCAAACTATTTTTCTAGCTACAGAGAACAGAACTGAAGAAAAAAACTAAAAATAAACGGGGATAGGGATCAATTCAATAGTACTTGAATTAAAACAAACAAACAAACAAATGAATAAATAAATAAATAAATAAATAAATAAATAAATAAATAAATAAATAAATAAATAAACAAAGTGCAAGACAAACCTTTTTTAGACTAGCACATCTGACACATACATGGACTTTTCATTAGACTAATCCTCAGAAATTTAAAAAACCTTGCTCTCTTTGCAAAAACTAAAACAAAATTGCTAATGCGGCGTTAAACAACTTTGTTAACAAGCTTTCTTAATTCGATGCAGGAAATGACAACTAGAGACGGATGTCCTTATGATGGAATTGTTTTTCTGTCATGGTGCTCTTTTGGAAACCTTAAAAGGTAAAGAAAGAAACTTTCAATAACAAATGTAATAAAGACAATATGATGGAATCGAGGTTTAAAGACTTGAGACAAAATTCAACTGAAACATGAAATTGCCTCATATTTTCGTCTTATCTCATGTTGACTTTGTCAAGTATACACGTGTTGCGAAAATGTTCGTGCTCATTTATTTGAACATTTACGCTGTCCTTCACACTTCATAAACTATATTAAACACAAACGTATCAGTTCATGTCTAAATCACAATCCCAAAAGTAAAGAAAAAACTTTTTAATTAAGTTTAACACGTGAACATTCACCAGTTCATCAGGGAAGGAGACCGTGTGCTCCGGAAAGGTAAAAACAAATTTAAGAATTAAATGGAACTATGTTTTCAGGTTAAGTTTGGATAAAGCGACTTCACGTAGTGAAACAAGCTCTACCATACTGTGAAAAAAATACACAATAAGCACTATAAGCAGAAAGTTTTTAATAGAAAAATTAAAGCCATTACCTTTGTCCTATATCTTCAAATCAAGTCTTTCGTGGGTGTCATAATTGAGATATAAATCCAAATATGAAGCAAAACGTGAATAATCAATCGTATCTTTTTTTTTCAAGATCACTAGGATAAATGACCTTCACATTTCTCTAAAGTTTGGATTATTAACGTAGAACGCCATTTATGTTTCTGTCCGTAGAGTTGTATGATTTGGCGACTATCTACTTTCGGATTTATCAAGTTCCTGCATAAATTCTGCTTTATATCACAGCACCGCTGTCTTGTCATCAGTATGACACAACTATCTTATATACATTGTAGCTCCACGTTGTTCATTCAGTAAGTTTTATCACAAATTTCATTCTGTATCTCTTCAGATAGTTTTGCTTTGGAAATAGACATACATTGAATTAAAAACAATCACCAAAACTCTATATATATTCATGAAACATTTATAAATTTATACAAATTTTTAATCATATAGTCATTCATTATACAGCAATATATAGTTCACACAGAAATAAAACAATAAATTCCGAGATGTTAGTGTGCAATATATAAAGATATTTGCACGGAAGCTTTATTCCAGTCCGAGGTCTCCATTTAAATATTGCACACTTTGTCACATGATACTGCCATCTGAAATCATGGCTGAAGAGGACAACGAGTTGTTGTTGTGATATTGCACTAATTCTTATATCACTATATGAGAACTAGTGCAATATTTGTGTATTTTGAGACAAAAACGGCATTTTAGATGAAATACAAGTGGGAAGCAGAAATGTTTTTGTTTTTGCTGTTGTTGTTGTTGTTATGATCATCATCATCATCATCATCATCATCATCATCATCATTTTATTATTATTATTTTTTTTTTTAAGCCCATGGAAGAACTGTTTAAATTACCCTCATATATAACATATTATAGAGAATTTTAACCACCTTCAACAGTTTGTTGAAAATGTATAAATTTGATATTAGAATCAAGAAATGTTCACTTATACCGAGCCGTCACCAGTTATAAGTGAGCGGTTGTAGAAAACTATATTTATATCCAACCAATATTCATTTTTAAATTGACTAAAAAAACTCAACGGTGGATTATTTAATACAGGCACACTAGTGAAAACCCTGGTTAAACAAATTCACTGTAACAATATTACTACCAGTTTATAAGATCTTTATTTTACACGTTGTAACAAAACACTTCAATCAAAAACAACACCCACCCCGTTAAAACCCCCCAAACATATCTTTATGTTACCATACAAAGGTCAATATAAACAGCAACTACTTCATAACCTTCTTAATACTTAACATTAATGTACATACAAAGCTTATGGTATATACTTGAATTTGATTTTAGTAAACTATCGAAGCGTGAAGCATGTAATCAAAGCTATTCTTTATAAACTTCAATTATATGTTTTGTTCAGAACGTCTAATCATAAGAAACAAGTTAACTTAAAGTGTCAAAATAGACCGTTATAAGAATCAAATTGAATTTGTGATATAAACTCTATATAGCCTGTATATAAGTTGGTCATATTTATCTATCTATTTATATACGGTATTGTGCTACTTGTTTTAACTGATCATGTTGAGACGGAACTGATAAGAAATTTTCTTACGGGTCGATAGCGACAGAAAATATTATAACGGGTGTCGGTGAATTATGGCTGCTATCACAACAGTTAACATAATTAAACAAGATTAAGATTTTACCAAAATTATTGAAACGAATTGAAATTTGTTCTTTTTGAAAAAAAAAAGTGAAATGGAGTATAGTTTCTAAATACAGCAGGTAAGTTTTTGTTTTACATTGTTGTGTCATTAAGTAAATATTAATATTTATATATGTCAGGTATAGTAATGCTTTATAAATCGGTTATATAAACGGTATTTTATATAAGTTATTTTTCAATTAAGTGTAAATACACCTATAATGTCTAGCCTGAAAAATGGTAAAAAGGAAGAAAATAGTCATAGAATTCTGAAAACAAAAAAGGTATAACTTTAATGAATAAGAATGAGAACAGTTTGAAAACAAACTCTAAATGAAATATAAATAAAAGAACAAAAAAGGTTTCAAAGAATTAGCTTAGCACAACATACAACAAGAAACACAGTCATTGATATCGGTTTGGTTTGGGGTACAACATGATCTTCATCCACAAATAAATAGCCCCTAAGCAAACATGTTAAATGTTTTAAAAAACTTGATAGTTGATAGATCTTTCCATTCAACTCATTTTCTTACCGGTGTTTAACCAAGATATTCAAAAACAATTATTGCTTTGCCGAAAAAAAACCTCACCATATTAACTTAAAACATTTCATGTGTGTATTACTTTGGTGTATGCGTATATGGGCAACATAAACATTTTCAAGAGTTTATATATAAATAGGTGATATAAGCGCTTTCAGAAAACTCGGAGGTGAATATGGACAACATAAACATTTTCAAAAACTTGTATCTAAATGGGTGATTTTACAGCTTCTGAAAAACTCGGATATATTGTGTTTCTAGAACCCTATAATACACATTGGGAACATACATACACTGTTATCGTTCAACGAGTTTTGTTTCGAACGTTTTAATTTATAGTACACTAAAGTAAATTTTGATTTTAAATATTTTATAATCACAAAACGTGTTTATTGCCTAACGGGTTTCATGTTAACAACAAATAATCTTTAAACAAGTTTTTCATTCCAATGTACCAACCATTTTTTCCCAGAAATTGCAAGTTTTGTGATATATTTTGAACACAATCCAGGTATACATATATATATATATTTGTGCTTAGCTTCTTTTGTGGTATATCTGGTATTCTGGTATATATAAATATATATATATATATATATATATATATATATATATATATATATATATATATATATATATATATATTAAGACAGGTCTCTGTGGACATGACTCTCTTGACTAAATATCTAAACATTTGCCTTTTCGATAGTTTTAATGACGGTATTATATCTAAATCCAGTCAGATTTGTCGCTGGGAGAAAAGCCGTATTCCTCTGACAGTGTTCTTAATGGGAGAGATTATTTCATAATCCGTTAATAGTGTAGATAGGAAAAAAGATCTAAATGGAATACTTAAAAAATTCCTAAAAATAAAGACCAAGTTTCTTCTAACTTAGAAATTGACAACGCGTAAGTGTTTAAAATAATGATTTAGGTGATTATGATATTTTCTCCACCCGATGTGCTATTAAAAGTGTATTGCGTATTTATGTATTCTTATTTAAATGATTTAGATATTTAATGATATGTAAATATGTGAGTTATTTATCTGTACATGGTTCAGTTTTAATTGTGTGTTAAACACTATAAGAGTTGAGTTGAGTTGAGTAATGGTGTTTAACGTCCCAGGTAGGAATATTTCACTTATATCGAGACATCGTCAGCTATAGTGTGGAAAGTGTGGAAATTTTGCCGATGTGTTGTGCTGTTGGCATTATACAGCAGGGTTCTTTATCGTGCCACGCCTACTGATACACGGGACCTCGTTTATTTTAAGTTCCCATCCGAAAAAATCGTGACTTTCATTTTGCAATGTGGAGTGCTTGGCGAAGAACAATCACTACCCACTTTCAAGTCTTAGGTCAGGACCCGGTCGGGGTTCGACCCCCCCCCCCACCAACGATCCCCACTTACGGAGCGAGCATTAACACCATAAGAGACGGTATAAACATAAAGAAAATAATGGTAATTTGAATGAGGGATCTAGGATGACAACACTTAATGGTCCATGATGCTTTCCAATCGCCTAGGTTTGATTTCAACATGGGCAGTTCCTAGTTCGAGAAAGTTAGTCAAGTTGGTCTGTCTAAGTCCGGTGGTTGTCTCCATCATCACCAACATCATAAAAAAATTAGTAGTAATAATAATAATAATAATAATAATAATTATAATTATAACAATAAAAAGAAAAAGAAAGAAAAGTCAGTAAAATATTCTTGACTTTGACGTAAACGCCATTACTCCAATTAGTCGTGTGTGAAGTTTAATATTTTTTCTTCCCGATGTACTCTAGTAACATGCATAGCGAATTAACATATCTCGGTACATGTTCCGACTTTTTTAAAGTATTCAAAAATAATAACGGGATTTTTAAATACAAGAGTTACCAATACTTAACTTTAAGCGTATATACTGCACATTGATTTAGTTTCCACCTGTGTATTAGGTTAAACGTGTTTCTACAAGATATTTAACATTTAATCTACCTGTGTACAAAGTCAATATCATTGATCAGCTATAGGTAAATATTAACGGGAATATTAATAATTCAAATATATATCTTATTTGAGTGGTAAAAAAGTTAAATCACTAAACTGAAGGTTTTTAACATGTTTTAAGTCGCCAGTGCCGTTATTTCTGTTCGAACAAAGTAAGGTGAATACAATACAGGTAATTGTGATATTCAGGTATCTTTGGATATTTTACCTGGAATGTAAGTATAGATATATAAATTGATCGCCCTAATTAATTCATTTATTGTCAGATTTTATCATTTTTCTATCAGATTCAATAAATCTAAAAGGTATATTATCATAGGTATGAAATGAGAATATATAGGTCACTATTACTGTTCTTTTGCATATATAAATACAGCATGTTCATTAATTTTTTGCGACATTTTTTAATTGTACGCAGTTTTTACTTTTAATGTTTTTTGTCAACAAATCACATTGTAGTAACTTAAAACTACCAAAGTGTATGTTTCTCTCAGTTTTTCAGTTTTTTTTTTTTTTTTTTTAAAAAAATATTTTCAAGTGGAGTTAAGTAATGTCTTTTTATATCCAGGTAAAACAGTTTCCTTTAATTCAAAGCATTGTGGGAGGAAACAAAAGTGCCTAGAAAAACTATTTACTACCAGCAAGGGAATCGACAAACAATCCAGATAAGATTCGTAACTAGGTGGTGAAAGCCGGTGCTGTAATCTGTAAACCGACGCTGTATACCACTCGACTTTTGAGGCGGGGCCCTAGTATATAGAAATGTTGAAATATTTTTTTTACAAGTCGATTTGATGTATTTTGAACTGAGTGATAAAACTTCATTAATTAACGCGACGAGTAATAAAATGTAATAAAATCGATCTGTCAAATGAATCATTTAGTAAATTCATGCTTCTACATAAGAGTTTTCTCTGAATGAACAAATTCACTACTATATAGGTATTTAAATTCAATTACGGCGGTTGATACTGACGTCAAATCTTAAGTATGTAATCTTGCATTCTAGGTAATATATATCATAAATGTAGCAAGTGACATAGAACACTGGTCATCTACACAAATGCGGGTAAAGAGCAATGATAAGAGGGTTCTATCGACAAAACTTAATGGCAAAATTTGCTTTGGCTACCTTATACGAGAAGGTGATATTCATAAAAGAAATACATTCTATAAGTTACATTAACAGCTGACAAATAATAAAAGCCCAGAGAAAATTTCTGTAGAAGCTTAAGATCGTCAACTTGAGGGATATAAACATCATTTGGTGTTTTTGGGCCATTGTATCACTTTTGTCTAGCTCTTCGACTAAACTGCATTTGTCTGGCGAAATGTTTAGTATTGTAAATCTTTTTTCTGAATAATGATCATTAAACATATTATGCAGCGTAAATAATCTGTTGTAATTTTGCCAGGAGTCTCCATAAGCACGTTAATGTTCTGTGTGAATTACAGACCTCAAGGCCTTTAATACATAAAGGGTAAACGGCTTTGTGTGTGTCTGTCTCGGGTTTTCAATTAACCCGTTGCTCTGATGCAAACCTCATAATTTGTTAATCTGATTTGTATAACTGTGATATAATTTGGCGAAAGTCAGCACCAAAAATTAAAAAATAAATAAATAAATAAATAAATAAATAAATAAATAAAATGATATAAAAGAAATTAAATAAAATGAAAAATATATAAAAAATATATAAAAATAAAAAAGGTTTTGAAATGTATAACTCTCATTTTAAAATGACATGCTTTGGACAAGCTTGGCTGTAATGGGAATATAATGTGGTGTGGTTTAGATCTTAACTTTAACATTCATTTCTATCCTTCAGCAGGCTACAGCGTAATCTGTCTGGACATTCTGAAAAACAAACCCCTTAACGCTGAAACTGTCCTGCGTTGCCAAATTTGTACAAAAAACTATCGCTCGAGTATAATCTATTTTAACCACTTAATATATATATATTTATACCAGTTAAATTAAAATATCAAAATTCTATAATTATGTATGGCTTTGGAATAAGACTGAAGCATATTTTAATTTTTATTTTACTTAACGCTGGATTTTGCGTCAATATTTTTTATCAAATGCTCTTGATTTTTTTTTTACAATCGCTTGTTTTCCGATTGTGCTCATTAAATTTATTATAAATTGTGTTTCATCAAGGAATAAAAAAAGAATTGATTTTAATCTCATTATAGATTAAATCCGGATTAGTTAAAAGATTAAGGATTAAGTGTTTATAAGCAATATCCTAGAGATTATGAGATAATATTTGTTCTATCTGTGTATAAATACAAAATCCATTGTTTAATTATTAACATTAGATACATTTTAACCAAACTTATTGCTATGGTACATTATTATGAGATCAACATTAAACAAGACAGAACGTAATCAAACATAATGTTAGTCTAATTAACTAAGGTTTTCAGAATACAAAAACATGCATTAGATCAGTTAAAATGTCAGTGTTATGACTCTCTCTGGGCAATACTGATACTGGTATATTTATTATAGCATTACATGACAAAATGAACTTTGCATTTTACACAATTGATCGATTGATTGATTGATTGATTGATTGATTGATTGATTGATTGATTGATTGATTGATTGATTGAGGTGTTACGTCGCATTCAAAAATATTGCATTTATATCGGGACGCGAGCAGCTATAGCTGAAGTGGCAGAAATGTGACCTTGACAGTGCGCTTAGGGCATTGTGAGGGAGGAATCTTAAGCATGCTTTGCCTACCGTGACCTTGGGATCAGTTTTTAAGGTCTTCCCCGAAGGACTCCTTGGCTTTTCATTTCTAAATGTATAGTGATTAGCAAAAGACAATCAAAACTTTTTTTCGAATCTTGGTCAAACTCGGTCGAGTTTCAAACCCTCGACCTCCAACATACGAAGCGAGCACTCTACCAACTGAGCCACCGTAGTTTACCGTATACGAAGGAACCATGAATCTCGTGATGTCCATAACTGTTTAAACTGCATTCTTTCATTTAAACATATCAATTATCTAATTTTTTTTAATTTAATTTTATTTCAGATGATGAGTGATCTAATCTAATATATAAACCAAAAATGGAAGAAAATCAGAATATTAATTTTCTGTAAAACGCGTATTAAATGGATCCCGCACAACTCGACGCAAAGATGGGTGACAAGGCAAAAAAGACGTTCGACTTTCGAATGTCTAAAAAAGTGGCAGAACTTACACAAGTTGTTCACATGTTGTTTACTAGAAACCACGAAAAAGAGGTTGAAATTGAATTATTGAAAGATGCTTATGAATATGAAATACAGCTTGTTCAGGAGGATGCTTACGCAAAAATAACTCGATTAGAGGATAGAAATGCAGATTTACAAAAACAATTAGAAATGGAGAAAAGAGCAAGCAAGGAAAGAGTAAAAAGTGCGGTGCAACAGGAAACGGAAGGAAAGGATAGTGAATGGAGAAAAAGACTCGAAATAACAGAAAAACTTCTAGAAGAGGAAAAAGCAGAAACTCAGAATTTAAGAGACTTACTTATCAATGCTCAACAAGATTTAGAAAAATTACGGCAAGGTGTTGCTGAACAGTTAAGACTGAAAAATGAAGAAATTCAGCAAAGGGATAAAGAGCTAGAAAGACTACGGAAAATGGTGCAAGAATTGGAAACAACTAACCAAGAAAGTGAAAAGCATTATAAGGAATTGTTAAAAGACTTGGAGAAAAGCAATCAGAAATTAGAAAAAGAAATAAAACAATTACAAGAAATGTTAGAAGCAACACATAGGAATGAAAGTTCAACTAGAATCAAAAACACAAAAACTAGAAATAGATTTAAAGAACTTACGCAGGGATTTTAATAGAAAGGTTTCAGAAGTTGTTGCAAGTCAGAAAAATATTCAAGACAGACTTCCAAGAAGTGCCGGATCGCATTATACGGTATGCGTTATTTATATAGCTATGTGCCAACAGCTAATTTGGCATTTCATGAAAAATCGGAATATTATTGAAAAGAATTGTTTGTTTATTAAAACATGTTAAGATTTTATTTAGAAAATTCAAAATTTAAAATATCACAAACAAGATCATCATCATCATCATCATCATCATCATCAATGTATAGCTTTTCTATGTGATATTTATCATCAAATCATGGGTTTGTTTAGATTTGATACCATATATTATACTGAATATAAACTAAACATACGTGTAATAGTTTGGTGAATGCTGTGGTGGAATTGTTTTTCACGCTCTAGAAAAGATTGTTTTCCTTATATCGAAGCGGCATTTCTTGGATAGTGGAGAAGACAGGAGTTACGGATCTACCAAGAGCAACAGGATCTTCCCGAATGTGATTCATTCCTAGACGGTGAGAGGCAATGTAGTTTGTAAACGCGCTTTAGACTACTTGGCCACCGAGATACCCGAATGTACATTTAGAAATTATAAGCTAATAATTAACAAAGACGAAATTTTGACTAACAAACATTTTTTTGCTAAGACAGCTTTGACAAACGGGACGTGTTTAATATCTTAACTTGAAACAAATATATTTCTAATAAGTCTAAAACAGTATACATTTATTTAACAAATATTGGATGGTTTCCCAACGTGTTCTCTTTATAAGTGTAACTGCGTGCGTGTTCATTGTTAAACCATATCTATAATACAACATATGTCATGAACACCTAAAATGGTGCATTGTAAATTATAAAATAATTACGTACACAGTTACACTGTTATAAACTTCTGGCCCGTAATAATAGATTTATATATGATAAGTATTAACCAAAGGAACTTATAACGAACTAATGTGCTAGAGGCTTTGTTTTTAATTATTTCAATATTGTCCAGTTTATTTAAATTTATGTTTTAATTTATATCAAATGAATCACGATTTTTTTAAAGAATTGTATCGGATATTTTATATTATTTTTAAGTCATTAACACATAATTATAAAATCACAGAAAAATGATTAAAATTATTCAATATAATCTGTATATTTGAATATATTCCAATTGTTTTAGTAAATGTATTTACATTGTATTATTTTGTTGACCTACATGTATTTTTGTGCAACTTTTGATGTTATCCTTGCAATTCCGATTTTTTAAAAAACCCATTTAGCTTTAAATTTGGTTTGTTAAGTTGGGTGCTAATGAATTGGCGATTTTTTTAAAGTGAATAAGAACTTCTTTTAAACTTTAATACCAAATATTGAGTTTGATTGTATTGAGTAGTTAAGATATTGTAATCAATTTAACTAAAAAAAATAACAAAATAAAAATAAATTTTTAAAAAAATTAAAAAGGGGGATCCATGCGACATCCATTGAACTTATTTTAAGTTTATTGATTTTAAGTTCATTTTATTTTACAAGCATTTTCTATTATAACAAAAATCCTTCAAATGAGAATAAGAAAAAAATGTATTCAACGAGATTCCAAACGAAGAGGAACCATCAAGAAGCATTACCCAAATTTTCTCTTACTTTATTGCTTCTTACTATATTCAGTTTCAGAATGTTGATTTTCCAGAATCGGTAACTTATATAAACATATACTGCATATGTACATATTCGTTATATATTTATAACTCTCGAATGCCTACCTATATCTAACAAATTTCTGATCTCTCAACCTTCAAGCTCGTACACGTCTCAGAAAGCTAGATTATTTAGCATAATATGCAATGAGCAAAAGTATGTAGTTGATTAAGAAAATAGTAATGATGATGATGATGATGACTTTAATAAGACAAGCTGCTAATTACTGAATGATAGGTTCTTTTTCTTTGTGACCAACAATACAATGTATTACAATGCCATGATTTAGCATTATTTTTTTCTTTGCAATAATATTATACTTTGATAAATAAATTTTGTTAATCACATCACGTTCATTTATTAAATGTTTCTGATATAGCATTATTATATCCTTGCAATAAAGATATACACGTGTACTTTAACAAATAACGTGATTTTGTAAAGTAAACTACATGTACGTATTCGATGTTTTCCATATTTAAACATTTATTAGAGCTCTTTTTAAGTGATAATTAATGTAGTAAATTTTAAATTACCGTTTGTAACTTTAATTACCTTTTTACCATTGTATCATATTTCAGTCAGAAAAGAATTCTACTAATAATAAACCGCCGAAGGTATTTTGTTATTTTTACAGAACACATGTAGCTATTTAAATCACTTTGTGCTAGCCTGACCTTCTGAACTGTGTGAATTTCAATATTTCAAATTTCAATATATTCCAACACGATGAATGCTCGAGGTTTCTTTTTTTGACACTTTTTCACTCTTATTTTCCTTCAAACGAACACTTATTGCACATTATATAATTTGAACAACTGGAACTCTGTAATTTATTAACCATCTAGCTACAGCTGAAAAAGTGCTATAATCAAACGACTTCTTAGCGTTTTATAATTGTCAAACACATTAAGTTTGATTATAGGTGGGTTCAAATGCGCTTTGGGTTTCTTTTTCCATGCGGGATACAAAGTAGTTAGTATATATTTTAGTATCAAAGTTCCCGTTGTTCAAATTATTTCTGAGTATATTACATGTATATTGATCAATTTTTCAATAATTACCTCTTTTTTATCAAAAAAATGTGTTCAGATATTCACACGTGTTAATTTTTGAATTGTTTACTCCATTACAATTCAAACATTAACACGCGAAATTTAGAGAAATAAATGTTTTATATTTCTGTGTACATGGGAGATAACTCCACAAAGAAACACAGACGTATCAATTCCTGTATTCTAATCTGTTTCATTACTATGCACTTTTAAACCCTATTGCTTCCCTTTTTTCACCATATGATATATGTCCCATCAGTGACATTTAATCCGTTTTAAATGTTGTTAGTCCCATTTAAGTTATGTTTTATAAATTACTTGTGTTTTCTCACCAACACATCACAGTTTCATATTTGAGCACACATGGTTAAATTCAGTGTTGAGGTGTTCATTAAGCATTTGTTGTTATATTTTTCAATCTGTTTCTTTCAGATTTTGTAGATTTTAAAGTAAATAAGCTAAATTTCCACTATCTTTTAGTTATGCTACAGTTTCACAAACATTTTAAACTAAGATTTTCCTTACATTTTCAACTTTAAATTCTTAATAATTTTGCCAATTGATAAGTTTTTTCTTGACTTAAAATTGTGCTTTTGGAGTAAAATGGACAATTACAAGTCTGTTTTCAGATCTGTAAATTTTTTTCCTAGTATCCAAAAATATTGACAAAATTTAATTGGCAAAATTTATTTAAAGGAATATCTAAGTTAAGCCTTCGGAATGATCGTGAAATTGAGGCTAGCTAGTTATTGTTCTTTTTGTTAAAATCAAGATATATTACTTTTTCATTGAATTTTATACTTTTTTTAATGCTATATGTTTCACTCACGGATTTCATATAATTATCTTTCACTGCTATTTTGTATGCAACATTTTTCTCAGTATCCTTTATCTACTTATAATGTGGTTCACCGATAAACCACGTGATCAGTACAACATAACCTCTGTTACGGAAAAAGTTTAGATCGGAATTTCCCGGAGTAACCAGAAAATCATTTGCCATTATTGTCAATTTGGGGAAAATGGCTCTGTGATCCCCTACTGTAAATTACATGTGCAATATTGTCGTTATGGCAAATGTCATCCACATTAGGAAACTTTATAAACCGTATTGTTTCTTGGGCCACTTAGTCAGCTCAGTTGGTAAAGCACTTTCTTTTAATGTGGGAGGTCGAGGATCGAACCCTGACCGGATCTGACGAAGACTTAAATGTTCTTATGATTATTGTTTAGCATTTAGAAACGAATAATGTCTTAGAAGTCTTAAGGAACAAAAAAAATAACCTCTCTGCACATTTTTCTGAGAGCATTGCAAATGTTGACCAATATTTTGCTACTTCAATTATGTTTAGTGGCCTCCCGATTTTAAATGAAATACGTTTGTATTCATGAATGGAATCTAAAACCAAATTCAATCAATCAATCAAATGACTCGTAAACTAATCAATCGATAAATAAATAAATCTCCCGTTTCTTGTTTCTCATTTCCCGAGTGCTGTGTTTTGAGTTAATGTGACTCTTTAATGTACATGTTTTCATCACAATATATATATTCTTTCACTTAGGATTACAATGAAGAACTGGAGAAACTGCGTAGAGAAGTTCAGCGGTACAGATTAGAACTAAGCAACAGAGATAATAACTTTAACCGTATGTTTACAGACAAAACATTATCTGTTGACCATAGAGCTGGTAAAATAGCCCTGGATACATCACCGTTGACACAACATGCGGGGAAAGATCAGGGTGTCTCACGACAAAATTCATTTTCTTATGCTTTCATGCAGTCTCTAGACGAATCAGGTACAGCCACGGGGACAAATACGCCGGTGTCAGCAACGGTAAGGCAAATGACGCAATTTTAAAAACTTTAAAATATATCTTCACTTTTTGACTTTAAAATATATCTTCACTTTATGACTAATGCACAAGGTATTGAAATTGTAGACCCTAATAAATAAATAAATAAATAAATAAATAAATAAATAAATAAATAAATAAATAAATAAATAAATAAATAAATAATAAGATACATGAAGATGCGGAAGTTTGCGGGTGGTAATTTTTTTACATCTTTTTTTTTTTTTTTAAATATAACAAGTGTCCATCAAATATGATGTTTTCATTGTTAGGTATTGGTTTTCTTATTTCGTTCAGTGATCTTGTGTTTATAGTTGTGTTGGTTATTGTAAAGAGCCTTACTCTTACTGCTTTACTCCTGGTTCATTGTTGTACCTATTTATTATTTTTTTTAAATAAATATATAATTATACATCTATTTGTACTGTATCATTTAACAACACGAGTAACAGATGTGAGAAGTGACTTTAATCTGTCCATTCCAACACAGATTTAAACGCGACGTGATGACGAACCTTATAACTTTAATTCCACTTTTATCCATTTAGAATAGATACGTTTTGCTAGCTTTAGGATTAAAGTTAAAACGTAATACAGATTGAAATGATTATTTTTTAAATATTCTATCTTTATTTCATTTCCTATTTTCAACCCTTCGGATTTTTTTATTCCTGTTCAACCTTGTCTATTTTTTTCTTAATTTTTCATAAACAATCCTGAAAATAATGTATGACGTCTTTTTATTACAGAAAAGACCAAATTCACGGGTGCTATCTGCCTCAGCAGCAGCTAGACAGTCTCTTCCAGTCCTGACTCCAGAACAGAAACATCGACTTACACAGCTTATGAAACCCAGACCATTACCCAAAGAAATGTTGTATGGAAAATAGCAACAACAAAAGGGGATATTGAATTGGAAATGAATTAAAATTATAAACATCTTATTATTCATTTGTTGAGTGCAAATACGAACTTAACCAAAGTGTCAATCAAATCAAAATGGCATCTGTTAACTGAAAGAAGCGATTGTCTGAACAGTTTATACGATATTCTATTTTCATGATATTTGAAGTTTTTTTTTAATTTATTGAAGTTCAAAATCAGATTTATTTACTTTTGATTGATTTCTGGAAAATCGAGTTTTTCAAACTAAATTGATAATCTTCATGATAAAGTGCAGGGACATGATAGGATTACCAAAATGCATACTTTCTAGAGTGTACAATCATAGTTCCATAATGAACAACATGCATGTGGCATCTTTGTGATTAAATTGGTTTGTTTCAAAGCATGGTTTTACTGAGTTACCGAATGCTGTATTTGAAAACAGCGATACATGTTCATGATGCAATTATCAAAGATATAATACGTTGTCTTTTAAGTGAAAATACATGGATATTTTAGTACAAGTGATTTGCAACATTTTTGTTGTTTTGTAAATCATCACCATTACCACTTGTTGTTACAATCATCAATTTATTTTGTTTACATGTTTGAAACATATAGATAAATGTGTTGTTTTGTGCCAATAAAGTGTTTAAGATTTTTTGCCTTGCCTCTCTCTCTCTCTCTCTCTCTCTCTCTCTCTCTCTCTCTCTCTCTCTCTCTCTCTCTGCACGTATTTCCTAGTGAGTTAGCTGTTTCTTCGCAAAAAACATTAGCTATTACACAGCCTAAGCAATGACTTCGTATGTTTAACTCTTTTTTTTTTAATTTTGTTTCGTCAACTTTGTACTAAGTATTGCAAGTATGATAGCGCAATGTTACGGACTCTTTAAATCTGAGTCGCTGTATCCATCATATTGACAGGAAAGTCAACAGCAAAGACAAAAGTAGTTCTGACAGTAGTAGAAATCTACTGCAAGATGAATGGAATCTAACGAAGCTGCTTCGGTATTATTAACTGGTTTGGTTACCGCTAAATACATAAACGATAAGATTTTGATATCGGTCGTTATTGCTTCGACTTTACGCCCAAATTAAAGTTAAAGAGTATAGCTATTACTATTTCTATCTTTTTATATTGTGGATCAGAGAATTCATTACATTAACCATGCATAATTTTATAAAGTAGCAATAGACAAATGTTACATTCCAAACATTCTATATCACGCACGTTTAAATTTTCCATTAATATCGAATACGTCGAACTCTGGGATAACATTTATAATCACGAATATGAAGCAGTTTATTTAGAGTCAAGTGTTTTATGAACAAGGTTTGTGATTATTAATTTTGTTTAAAATAACAATCACTAGAGTGGAGTGGAGTTTTAACATCCGTAGTCACGATTTTTTTTCATGTATATCGAGGCGACCAACTTAACTATTGTAGTGGAGAAAACCAGAGTTCCTCATGAAAAAAACTATTCATAAACCTTCAGCAAGCGAACTGAACTAATCTTGTTAACTCTAGGATGTGCCCAATCAGGATTCGAAAGCGGGCGATGGGGGGTACCGTGATTCTTAAGCGCTCCCTTAACTTTAACCCCGCTACCACCGAGGTCCCGACATTTATTGGTCTACGACCTTTCTTGATATAACATACAGTATCGTTATTCATAGGAAGCAGCAATGAATTATGTACAACATTTTCACTAATTTAAGAAACACGTGCACAAACAGCTATACATGCGCACTGTGCTATGCCATAAGCTCACACAACCTTTGGTCTGCTCAAAATGAGGTGCACAAAAATCGGATTTCAAAAGTCTGATGTCTTATGGTTCTTGTTTGAAAAATGTATCAGATGATTTTTAAAAAAATAGGAATCATGTTTCTGCCTCCTCAAAGACACTTACACTGCTATAAGCATTATTTACAAATGGGTCCTTAAAAAGCACATCAAAGAAGCATAAAAATGTCTCAAAAACACTCAAGCAATCTGGTAATCACAAGACTACGGTGTAAAGAATTTATTATATTCAAAGTAAGCAAGATAATCAATGAGTTTACATCAATATTCATATTTTTAACTTACACTGAGATATAATTATCTATATATCATTTATGAAGTTATACTTTAAGTTTGTTGTTTGTTCGCGTCAGTGAACTGTTTAGGTTTCGCTTTCGTGCCGTATCTGACAAATTGTAAATTGAAAGTCCATAAAGAGTTTACCAGTATAACTTAGAGAACAGTGGATGTAATTTTTGGTGTCATGTTTAACAAGGGTATGAGGATGGGGGAGTGGAGGACCATTTTCAAACACTGCGGTAGCTCACGGTTGGTAGAGTTCTCTCTCCGTTAGTGGCTTCGAACCCCGACCGGGCCTGACCCAAGACTTGAAAGTGGGTAGTGACTTGTTCTTTCGCCAAACACTCAGCATTACAGAATAAAAGTCACGGTTCTTGCGTGTGGGAACTTAAAATAACGTGTTCCCGTGTCAATGTAGGCGTGGCACGATAAAGAACCATGCTGTATAATGTCATCAGCGCAACGCACAGGCAAAATTTCTGCACTTTCGCCCATAGCTGGCGACGTCTCGATGTAAGTGCAATATTCTTGACTGGGACGTTAAAAACCATTACTCAACTCAACTCCATTTTCAAATAGGTATAATTAAGATGGCAGTGAAGGTTAATTTTGTATGGGGAACAACTGAGAGAGATATATGCTTTTAAGACATAAACAATATGAAAGCATCAAATTATTGAAAGACATTTATTTTATTTTACCTCAAAAATATACAAATATTTCACACAATATCACCAAAAAAATCTGACACACACATATTTTTTTAAAAATGATTGTATTAATTAATCATTTAAATGAACACATAACTTCAAATTCAAACTGAATTTCTATAACCGCTTTCACACAATTACAATTAAATTTTGTTTATATGAAAAGTAACATACAACTTTGTATTTAACAGTTTCATAATTATTTGTACATTTTCATTTTTTTAAACCAGATATCAGAAACTGCTGTGAATTGCCAGCATAACAAAATAGTTGTCTGAACATATCATTAAACTTTAAACAAAAACTTTTGCAGTTCATCCACAAAATAATTACGACAAAAAACTTCACATTGGATGCTATAGCTCGATCTGGGGCCTAACATATATAATATCATTTGTACTTTGTCCAATGAGTCATAATATAATTAATGTAATTTTATCATAACAACAAAGAAATTATAAACATTATGAAGATAACTGAAACTGCAACAATTAATAATTAATATCCAATTTTATTGGTAAAAGTAGTGACACTCTATCAGGTTACAGTCAAACCAATTTTAAAGAAATACTTCTAAGTGAAAACCAAGCAAATTGTTTGAAGTCTAATTCTTTCTCTATGGTAATTTTAAAACTTGGTTGAAAAAGATACTTTTGCTTGCCTTTACACACAATTTTAACTGTATAGCATACCATAACATTCCCAATATAGATTGATAACAATAAACAATATCATATATACTTAACTGACAAATTACTAAATGAAAAATGATCTATTTCCAAATTTGTAACAGTTCTAAAAAATCAGTTGAACACTATGAGAAAAAAAGTACATATTTTTCACTTTTTCGACATGGAATTTTTTTTCATCTAAAGTAAAGATGTATAAAGACTACATAAAAGGAATACCTTTTTTAGAATAAAAGATCAAATTTTGTTCCAGATCTAATACATATAATTATAAAGATATATCTGTATTCTAAATACCTGTTTTATGCATCTGAATACCCTTGTTGAACTGTTATTATAAATACAAAGACACTATATTTGCTGTTTATTGCTCATTTAGGTAAAGACAATTATAACAATCTTACTATAGGGGAGATAACTCAAAAGTTGGTGGAATTTGTAATCATGTTACCGGGTAGTTTTTATCATCGACAACAGCCCATGTGCAGTGACATGTTAAAACGAACATCAGATCATTGTTAACAGATCATTTCAAAAATACATATACACTTTCAGATCCACAACAGAAAAAAAAACAATCAATTCAAATTTATGACAAAATGTTTACATAAAGTATCAAAATTCAAAATTATGAACAACAAAATCTCAAATGTTTAAAGATACTAGTATGGGAACCCCATTTCATTCATTTAAACCGTTTATGATATTTATACTGCAATAATTCCAAACAAAGCTAACCGAATATGGTACCAGGTCTCAAACATTTTCCACGAATTCAAGTCTTTTTATACTAATCTTTCAATTGAAAATCTTCTAATTGTTGCTGCTTTTAAAGACATGAACGCATGAATCTCCTTTCATTTAAAGAACCAAACAAGATATACATTTATGCATCTGACCTAATAAATAGCATTCATACTTCTTCATATCAACTTTATCTTTATTAGTCTTCAAAGTAGAAGAATCACATGAAAAATTGTAAATGTTTAATGAATTTCAGAACATTAAAAATAAATATACAATTGTGTGTATCATGGACAATTTTTTTTTCATCACATAACTTGAAGAAACATTCATGAGATACGAGTTCTAAGCTTCTAAAGTATAAAATTAAAACTTTTTTATTACTGTGGAATTTCAAAATTCAACAAAATTTTAGCACCACCATAACAATCTCATATATTTTTTATCACAAAAGTAAAAAAAAAATTAGCACTTCTGTCTGTATTTTTGTATGAAAAGTAATTACAAACTAATTTTTGTTTCATAAATCATATGTGAAATACTGTGTGTGTGTGTGTGTGTGTGTGTGTGTGTGTGTGTGTGTGTGTGTGTGGTTAATTTTAACATTTTTAACAACATAATCTTTGGATTTCTAAAATTCAATGCTTTTCTATATAGTATCTGATCAACTTCACATAAAATAGAATATGAAATCTCTTAACAATCATAACAAACAGATTAGTAAATAGTGTTCCTAAAACGTCTATATCAACCTAATGATGCAACCAAGAAAGGACAGAAACAAAATACAGTACTCAATAGTATGTCTTTAAATAAAATAGGACATCTATAGATTTAATTAATTTTTTTAATGGAATTTATCAAATGAAGTCCCCTGTTGTTTGTTTAGAAAAATTATTTCCATGGGAATGATTTTTACTTAAAATAGAATTACATAAGTTGGTATTTTCCCATAAAAACAACATTGTTCTGGGAATATACAGTTGAAACTTTTTGCAAAAATTCAAGTTTTGATCATGTGGTTTGCTGAAAAACCCCATAGTCTCTATAGCCCTGAAATTTGTTAGATTTTTACAAACATATGTAGAACTTCTTCTGACTTTCATTTAAAACATCTTTTTGTTAATCAAAACAATAAATATGACAATAAATACGACTTAAAAAGTTTCAGAATTTAAAAAAAAATAAATTTTTTATAATAATGTTGTGAAATACAGGATGATAATATTATCTGTTATACAGGAATGCAATCATCTAAGAAAATCTCAAGTTTTATTCTTATAAGTTTTTTTTTCACAAAACTTTAATTTAAACTTTACATTCAACTTTTAAAAATTAACTACTGGTATATTTATGTTTTAAAAAAATTAAAGTTAAAAAAAAAAAAGAAAACAATATAATTGAACAGAAAACTGACATTTTTATGGTAGACTTTTAAACACAATGAGACAGCACTGTTACTACTGGACTATAATTAATAAATGATTACAAATCAAGAAGAAAACTGAAATAGTTACACATCACAAGGTTATCGTCATCATTATTAGACCAAAAAAAAAAAAAAAAAAGAAAAGAAAAGAAAAAAAAAAAAAAGAAAAGAAAAGAAAAAAAAAAAAATTTATCACTTCTAATAAATTATATTAAAACCATAGTTATTTACATTTTTATCAACTGTTCAGACATGTGTATTAAGGTGGGATATTATTTATTAAAAATTAGTAATTCTTTTTATGACATTGTATATACATATGCTTAAAAGAAAATAGAGAGTTTAAGAACTAAAAAAATGTATCCATGCAGTTAAATTGGCCATTTAATGAAAGAGTTAAGTCATTTCGCTATGGAATTTATATAAATGATGGAAAAAGATTTTTCCAACTAATTGTAACTAACTTGTGGAAAAATGCTACCGCATGGGTAGAATGTATTTAGTGAAATGAATTTTCCCTGCCGAACCACAATGAAATTTCAAAGATAAGTACATGTAATCATATCAAATTAATACATGTACTTATCCGTAACACATTTACATAAAAAAGTGCATATTATATCATTTTACCGAGTAAAGACTTTTTGGGGAATATTTGATTTTTCTACAAAATAACTGCACTAACAAGAAGATGCAGAAGGGGAGATAACTTTTACAACAAAAATTTAAAACTAAACTATCTACAACTAATAAAATAATCATATCATATATGTTAATACATGTTCATGTATGAGTGTATTTGGAACGCATTAATATCACATTAATATATCTAATTTTAACAACAAAAAACCTGAATATATAAGTATATATATATGTATAAATATTATGTACAATACTTATAACTACAAATATAATATTTACATGGAACCAACCACCTTGTACATCTATACACATTATTCCATACAAAAAACAATTCTCTAAATTCAAATATGTGAACCGTAATATTAAGATACAGTATAAAACATTCAAAGTGCAGTGAACATGGTGAATTCTATAACAGCCGAGTTAAAAATTAAAGAATCACACACCCACCAGTGTACCATTGGATAACTGCTTACATGTGTGTAAAGCTTTCATGATTCATATCTACAAGATCCATTGCATATTTCCAGAATACAGTGATGACATTTTATGGAAATAAGTTCAAACTTTGGAATTCAAAATCCAACTGAAATAACAGATCTACAGTGACAAGAAAACTATAACAAGTTGTTAGATGAAATCAATTAAGTTGTGTTTTACGAAGCCAAAATGCACCTATATATTTTTGAATGCTACAAACATCCTAAAAAATTTATTTGTGAAAGTATGTAAATCATGAGTTAGGGATATAAACGACACTGTTTATGCAAAAATGGGACTGACTTTAAAAAGGTTAGCTGACAACTTTGACAATAATCATAAATTAGCTGTAGACAACATGTCCCATTATATACAAACTAGATGTCATTGATATGGAAGAAATTAACAAACAACAAAAACATTGAATATTCAAGAAAACAAACACTGATTTAATGTTAGTAAATACAGAAAACCTGTAACTTCAACCACCTCTATGGAAAGAAAATCTGTCAATTAAAAAAAAAGTGCTTTAAAAATCAGGACTTTTTCTATGACAGGTGGCCTTTCTTGAGGTATGCTATACAGTATTTCTTTAGCTATGTAAATGTACATGCATTTAGAATCACCTGTTCTAAGGGATGCCACCATGTACATTTTAATGCATTATATACATAATTTGATGTGAGAATTTAAAAATGGTCTTTTTTGGTGATACGTCTTCTCAGAAAGGGAACCCTATAAGACGCTTAAGAAAGTACTGGTACATGTAGTATTTATATGGAATGACCAGATATTTAAAGCTACACATCTGAGATCCAAGATATGGATAACAACTTAAGAAATGACATTTAAATAATTAAAAAATAAATAAATGAGAATAAATTTCATTCATGAACGACACATAAACCTTCTTAACATTTTTATAGAAGCATTATAAATTTTTCTGATACATCATTTATCAAAAAATGTCAAATCAAGCTTTGCTGTTCCATATCTAACAAACATTTAAACACAACAGAATATTGACACATAATGAAATTCAAACAATAAATTACTAGAGGCAACCTAACGAAAAGTAATTTTGATTTTAAAAACAGATATTAATCTGCATATAAATTCGACTGTAATTTATATGAAAAATGTTTATAATTTCTATAATAACTGAAAATAAGTGAATTCATGTATGTTACACAAAATGGAATAATTAGTCTATAGACACATATTTATTTTATTCATTTGTTGAAGAAGTGCCAACCATTTCTAAATGATGAATACTAGGTAATAACCCCCCCCCCCAAAAAAAAAAAAAAAAAAAAAAAAAAAAAACCCAAAAAATCAATTCTTCAAGCTAGTTTTGATGATTCTTTTTTTTTTTTAATCTGTATGTGACTTATGTGTTCTAAACTATTTGAGCTAAGTGTATAAATGATTTGAAAAGACAAGATAAATTTATGTGATGAAAGTACATGTACATATGAATGGTGTTGATGTATTGTTCAGAAAATCAAGATTTGTGAACAATACTAACATGAATATTAGCATTGAACTGGTAAGTATGTATACAAATATTTTACATGAATCTAAATGGAGATATTATCCTCCATGGGCCCTAATTTGTGAATTATATGCACATGATGATGATGTATTATCCAAAATGAACCTGAGCAAATACAGGTAAAAACACACACACACACACAAACACACACACACACACACACATGGATGGATTTCTCTGATACAATCAGCACTAGTTTCTAAAAAAATATCAATTGAAATTTTGTTACATTTCATCAGCCGTATTTAAAACTTGTAGCCCTAAAAATGTAACTTTGCAATTTTTCAGTAGGAGGCAATTTTTTTTTTTTTTGAGTAGTTAGAAAAAGGCCTACCCTACTGTAAGGATATGAGACTTAAGATATACAGTTTTTCAAATAGTTGACAATGTTTAAAAATTACATCTCTCCTTCTTTTCACCACTAATATATATATATATATATATACTTTCTCATTTCTTTCTCTCTTTAAATTACACACAAAACTTGATTTTTGATACTTAATATATAAATGGTAAATAAACATACCTAGGTAAAATAAAAACAAGAATTCTGGCTCAACATAAATGTTATTCAAGCATTAACTTTCACATTTTATCACAAATAATAATTATCATAATAATTATAATAGTAATAAATTGGTGTCAAAAAAAATTATTTGTATTTATTATCTATTAAGTGTTGTTGAAATCTTAGTTTTCTTTTCAATCTTACATTTGTAGTTCTCAAAGTGCTATTTGTTTTAGACAGAATTTAGTAATTGAGATGGTACTTCACACAAATAATAGCTATAATTTCAAAAGCCAACTTACATCCAACTTTTAACATGAATATACCTTAACATCACCAGGCATTAAGAAGTTACATGCGAGTCTGGGTTTGTTAAACCATATTGTTATTGATATTTGAATCGTGGCATAAAATTACCAGTAAAACTCTGTATTTATCAATTATTGATGTTATTTACAGACTTCATTTGAAGAGCTAACCATTAAAAGATTACAGTAAAACAATACCATTTGAATTTGACATCCAAGTTTGGATGTAAAATTATACCTTTACATTAAGAATCATATTACAAAGATTACAGCACAATCAAGGTGAGACTGTTGGGCTAGAATTGTTGGACACTCCATCACTTGTTATTTCTGTTTTCTGTGACCTCTGTCGTGACCTTTTCAATAACGATGGATCAAATTCTGGATGTCTTCTTGCATGCTTATTTAAATGATCACTTCTCATAAACCTTTTATCACAGAAAGGACAACAAAACTTCTTCTCACCTAAAATTTACAAAAAGGTAAAAAAAGATTTTATATATATACTAGTGTGTGTGTGTGTGTGTGTGTGTGTGTGTGTGTGTGTGTGTGCGCGCGCGTGTGTTATAAGACACACCCAGAGCTTTCTACTTAAACCTTAGCTTTCAAGAGTAAAATGAATACCTACAAATGTCAAAAGTCAAGCCATATTTAGCAATATTGCTTCTTAAGGAAATTGTACACGTTTTAAGGATTATAGTGACTCCCATCATCCCACTCAATTCTCAAATCCTACAAGATTAGAAAGTTTTTAAGTTTGCTTGCTGAAGAATAGAGGTTTTCTACTACATCCAAGAACAAACCATTTTAATATATGTGAAATAAAAATAATAACAATTTCATATTGATATCTTTAAATATCTTCTTTATTTTATATTACTGGTAGGTCTAGCTTCAGTGCTAGCTACAATTAATTCTGGTTTTAATAGTATAATAAATGACATGGTAAATTTTACCTTATCCATTTAAAAAATTGATTTCCAATTCATGAAAGTAAAAGGTATATGATCAGCCTATGTAAAAAATGAAGTATCTGACCAGAAATATATAAATAACATACCTGTATGAGTACGGATATGCCGAGCTAATTCATCTGATCTGGCAAACCTTTTACCACAGCCTGTCCAACTACATGGAAATGGTCTCTCACCTGAAATAAAGAATTTTTTATTTTAAATTAAAATATGGAAATAAAACAATTAGTTTACAAATCTTTATTCATGAGTTGATTAAGTGTTAAAAAATGAGGTTTTAATCACATTTATCAATAAACAGTAATGATTTATCTTTGTACATGTATGGGGAAATCCTACCTTGTTACACTATTTGATTATGAATTTTGGCTATGGGTTAAACAAAAGTTCTAATTTCAATTTGAAACTTGTGGCATAAAATATGTGTGTGTGTGTGTGTGTGTGTGTGTGTGTGTGTGTGTGTGTGTGTGTGTTATGAGCATACAAGTAGTTGTAGAGTTCTTAAACAAGAATTTCACAGATTTAAATGTATCTCCTGGTTAGTTTTTGGTCGAATAGAAAATACATAACTTTAACATAAACTTTAACATTTTGACATGCCACTGCTACGACCTAAAAGTAAAACCTTATTCTCATCTTATGGCAATGCCAGGCTCAATTATAACTAGGTAACAAAAAAAAAAAATGAAAGAATTTTCGTTTGAACAAAAATGAGAACTTTCAGGAGGGTTTTTTTTATTCATTATATTTATTGAAAATCTTCAGAACAAATAAAGATAAACATTAGAATTTTTGAAAGGAAAATATGAACTTTTTATCAATTACTATACTCTATTTAAATTAAAAGGAATTTCATAGGTGAACATTTACTTATAAGTTTCTATGTGCAAAGCCTGTATGGGTCACTGTCAGAAAACAAATTATAGAACACTACCAGTGTACAGACTCTGGTCACATTTGTAATTACGAAGAAACAAGAAGGGATACATGCTTTCATCCATTCTTTTTATTGTGTTTGTAAGTGCATTTATATCAATTTTGGTTAAAATTCAATAGTTAAATAATTGCCCATTTTCTTTATATGCAATATATCTACTTTAGAGCTTTTAGAACTATTTTGTATTCTTAAATGTACAGTGACATCATCATAGTTTCTTTTGGAATAGCCACTATGGTAGCTCAGTTAGTAGAGTTTTTACCTCATATGTGGTCGGTCAGGGTTAAAACCATGGCCAAGTCTGACAAGACTGGAAAGTTGGTAGTGACTGTTCTTTCGTAATTTACTCTACTTGTGACAGGGTCCTTCAGAGAAGACCTTAAAAAGTGATAGCCCAAGTCACAACAGACATGGTACGCTAAATAACCCTTCCTGCATTGCCCTTACTGGCCTTAGCACATTGCAAAGGCCAAATTTTCTGCCAATTCATCTATAGTTGGTGACATCTTGATATAATCTTGACTGGGGCATAAAACCTCATCAAATCAAATCAAATTTTTTGAACTGGAATTTATTTTTGGTCCCGATTTAAACAGATGAAACAAAAGAATGAAAAGTAATATAACTGTTTTTTTTAACAATACACAAAGAAAAATAATAAAAAAAGTTGATGTGTATTCTTTAATTTTTTATCACCTGTTGATTTTGCATACAGCTGTTTATAAGGAGATACCTTTATAAGTATAAATAAGACAGACAGGTGACACACTCCATAAGTGTGTCTTCTTTGTAAGAATGATGTATTTTATGGAATGTATACCTAAAATGAATGCTTGACTGAACAACTATAACATACCAAATAGCTACAATTCCCTCCAAAACACAAAATTTTTATAAAATTTATATGATTTCATCACACTGTCACCAAATTTATGAACAATGAAATTTAAAGTTTCAAAGTAAACAAAATCAAATAAAAATTAAAATGGTTGTTATTATTACTGAAATCTCATTGTTTCTGTTCAATTTATAAATCTATATCTAAATATAATGGAATAAGAAAGGCTTTGTCAAAATATTAAACTCAATTCACTCTGCAATTTAAGGTTTAAATGTACGGATAAAATAAAAGAATATTTAGTTAAAAATTTTGTCATATTTTTTAGAATGAAACTAAAAACAATTTTTACAAAAAAAAAAAAAATAAAAAATGAAAAACTGTTTTTTTTTTTTTTTAATTTTTAAAAATTGAAGTTAAGAAAAAATAATCTCTTCTCTCTATGGAAAAATAACAGAGAGTTATTACATCAGAAAATATTCTAAGTTTTTCATCATATCTATTTCGCCACAAGGGGCGGCCACAAGTGTGTATCTATGCTTTTAGTATCCAATCTCCAAATATAAACATGACATCAGTAAAACTGCTTTCATTTTCGTTTCAGCGAATTGAATTTTTTGTTCTAAAAGTTACCAAAAAAAAACAGTTATGCTGAACATTAATATAAATTAATGATAAATTGATTTTTTTTTAAAATTCCTTTATCTGCCCTGGTAATGAGATGGCGAAAAATAACTTGAAAACGTAAGAAAGACGACCCCGCCCATTTCCAACGAAACACGTGGGATTATCCGTGATCATTTCAAACATAATATACTCACCCGTGTGGGTTCGAAGATGAGCTTTCAAATGAGAACTTTTGCCATATACTTTTCCACAACCCTTATACGGACATCTATGCATCTTTTTCTGATTCGATCCTTTTTCATTTTGAATATCTTCGCCGCTTTCACTTGTGACACTGAATGTAGGCGTGGTCGATTTAGGGCGCCTTTTCGCTTTAGGTTTAGATTTTTCAATGAAATTGTCATCATTATGAAGAGATCTGAAATGTATTCTACTCAATTCACCATTACAATAATCATGATCAACAGGTTCTTGTTTAAATGTACTCAAATCTGTCAAAATTCGGGCGAGCATAAACAAAGAACTTGCTTCTGTTTTGGTTACGGTGCGGTCATCTTCAACAGAAGCCATTTTGTAATCAGCTGTTTCCGCCGTTGGAATATAAACAGAGTTTGACATTGCAACTAAACATTCTGCTGCTAAATTTGTGTCAAAATCTCGAGATGTATTTTCTTGTAAAGTCATTTTTACCCAATCTGGACATCTATATATTCCCAAATCCACAAAAAATCCTCTGAATTTCACATGTGTTATGCAAGTCTTTGTGTCTGTTTATGTTGACAAAGAATAACAACTTATTAGGCACTGTTTACATCGAGAAAATGAATGATCGGCGAAAAAAATGGAATAAAAACTTTGCCATGGATTCCATTAAGAAAATACGACAACTGTCAAACTATCGTAACTGATCCCTTGGGTCCTGTCGTTGATTTCATGTGAAACGCTAGTCTGCGAAACGCTCATACATCTAAACCGCGTGCAATGGGCGTGTCGTGTTTAGGTAGGAAATGACGTCTAACTCGACTTATTCATTTGATTGGTCTTATGAAAGAAATACCGCGAAAATTAATCAAATACAAACTACAATTTTTATCATACATTTATTATTATTATGAATTTTTTTTTTTTTTTTTTTTATTTTATTTTAATTTTACTCATTGTTGTTCAGCGTGCACAATACACCGTGTCGTTTAATTAATTAATTAATTAATTTATTTATTTATTTATTTATTTATTTATTTATTTATTTATTTATTATTTTTATTTTTATTTTTTTTAATTTAAATGACGGTAGTGACATAATGCCATCCAACTGACATTAGAAAATAATAAGGACTTTTTTTACGAATAGAAATTTTCAATGTACATAGTGAATTTATTTAAAATGGAGCAATCGTCAGAGACTTAAGTTATTTACCACTCGGATTTCATGTTCTCTCTACAGATATCTACTACATTTCGTTATGCATTTGTTTTAAATAAAATGCACTATGCATCACTACTTGAAGCAATATGTCACGAATCATGTACATTCAATTCAAAATTTAAATACATGTCAACTTGAGATAAAGATCCCAAAGTTTAACGTGAGAACCTGTTTAGGTTTTGTTCTTTTGTTTTTTGTTTTTGTTTTTTTCTTCTTCTTCTTTTTTTTCCTTCTTCTTCTTCTTCTTCTTCTTCTTCTTCTTCTTCTTCTTCTTTTCTTTTGTTTTTGTTTTTGATTTTTTTCTTCTTCTTCTTCTTCTTTTTTTCTTTTGTTTTTGTTTTTGATTTTTCTTCTTTTTCTTCTTCTTCTTCTTCTTCTTCTTCTTCTTCTTCTTCTCTTCTCTTCTTCTTTTTTTTTTCTTCTTCTTCTTCTTTTTTTTTTGCATAAAGAAAAATTGAGTGCAGCGGTAGGAATTGATGTCGGATACGTATAATTTATTTGGTTGATGTACTTTAAATGCTGTTCTTTCGTTATTTTGCCATATGCAATGTTTTTTTTAAAAGGTTGTTGCTCGAAAAGGCGAGGCTTCATCCTCCGAGGCATCTGGTCTCATCGTCGTCATGATATTTCTCATCTTGTCTTTCCCGATAATTAGTTAAATGGAGCAATATTCTTGTTATTCATTTATGCTACTATCTTAGGGTTCGTTATAATATGTAAATACAAATTTTCATAAACAAATAGGCGTTTAGGAATATCGTGAGTTTTATATATTTGCGTAATCGGAACGAATAATTTCTATTGACAAAACATCTATTAGCCATAGAGTGATGATGGTATAAAATGGCAACGGCGTACTTCATCTTCTGGTGTTTAAGCGGGATATTTATTTCAAAGGTTTGCTCTCTCTCTCTCTCTCTCTCTCTCTCTCTCTCTCTCTCTCTCTCTCATTAAATTAACAAATGTTTAAAACTCTCTCTTGGACTAGAGTGAAGTAGTGTTATTATGTCTTCTCCACACACATCGGGCGATCAGTGCCAGAATCGTGGAAACCACATTCTTTCGGAAAGCAAACTGAATATCTGCACTCACTAGGATGGTTAGAACCTAGACGGTGAGAGATGCGGTGATCCGTAACCCGGCGCTTTTGACCACTCTGGCACCTTGACCGATACTAGCGCGATTTAGTAGATTCAAGCAGAGGGAAACGATAAGAAAAAAAGCAAGAGAATTAAAAGGAACTGGATATGGTATCCACGAGCAATATCCTCATGAAATAGAAAATGCAAGGAAAGAACTGTACCCAGTACTTCGTCAACTAGGGCATGGAATAACAAGGCAGTATTGATAAAAGACAAACTCTATATTAATAACAAATTATATGTGTTCCCAGAGTTGAAAGAAGACGGCAACGGTGAGATCGCAAATATTGAGGACAGGTGGACAATATCGTTTGTCCCAGATAACAGAGTTCGTAGGGAGGATAGGTTTAGAGAGACAAGAACATATAAGAGAAGGAAGATAAACTCTACAGAGAGTACAACAGGTGGAGATATGGATATAGCACACCAAGACAAAGAAGAAGAGGACAAGGAGGAGGAGGTACAACTAGAAACAGAGAACAATGAATAGGAACACGCTGGAGGTGGAATAAATTATGACAAGAAGCAAGTGTTAGACAGTGTTAATGTGTGTTCTTTGAATGTTTGTGGTATTAAATCAAAATTACATATTCCTGAATTTATGCAGTATATTAAACAATATGATATTAATTTGTCTTTCGGAAACCAAACTTACTAATTTGGACGAATTTACTATAGAGGGGTATAGAATTTATCAGAAAAATAGATGTAATCGTTCAGGGGGGTTTAGCGGTATTAATCAAAAATGAAATTTCACATCACTTTGAAATAATCCCAAATAATAGTAATGTAGTTTTATGGTTTAAAAGTAGCCGAAATTTTATGGAAGAACAGGTAATTTTTGGGGCAGTATATATCCCACCAATCGATTCTAAATATTCAGATGTTGACTGTTTTAATGACCTAGAAAGCGAAATCTTAAGAATGCAAAACATATGTGATAGAGTGTGTTTATTGGGTGACCTAAACTCTAGAACTGGGGAGTATAGTGACTACGTCAACGCTGAAAACTTTATGTCAGAACTTTTTGAAGATGATGATAACATTCCAACATATTTAAGGGGGTCCGATCTTTTGTGTAGTTTAAAAGTACCACTTGAACGTAAATCTTGTGATAAAAAAAAGCCCAATACTTATGGCTATAGACTACTTGATCTTTGTAAGAATTGTAATGTTTTTATTGTTAATGGTAGAGTCGGTCAAGATGGAGGTATAGGTAGAACAACTTCAAACGGCGTAAGCCTGATAGACTATGCTTTGTGTACACCAAATTGTTTTTCTTTTATTTCAGATTTTTGTGTACACGACTTTTGCCCGTTATACTCAGACTTCCACTCGCCAATTATACTTACTTTAGATTGTAGAATACAATTTATTCATAAACCAAATAATTGTCAAAATGTCCTTGTTCCCAACAAGTGGATTACAGAAAAAGGCACACGTTTCGTAGAAAATTTACCTTTAAACGAAGTCAATAGTATTTTTAATTCTTTAGTTGAATTCAATAAAAAAGATAATTATACTATAAATTTGAATGAAACAAAAACTTTTGGTAATGATACTGTAAGACGGGTATGTAATATGTTTGTAGCCACTGCTGATAAAAGTTTTGGGGCTAAAAAAATTAAGAAACTAAAGATCCAAAATAGCAAACCATGGTTTAATGTCGAATGTTACCAAAAGAGAAAATTATTTCATAAAGCAAAAAGTGTTTTTCATAATACGAAAACTGATTCTGCAAAGAAAAACTTAAAAATAGCAAGTAAAAGTTACAAAAGAGTTATATCAAAAGCTTTCTGGTATTCACAAAAAGAAAATTGAAGACAAACTTAAGAAAATTAGAACTACAAACCCAAAAGACTATTGGAAAGTTTTAAATAGGAAAAAAAACAGCAGTTGCGAAAGACATAAATATTGAAATCTTGTATGACTATTTTAATAATATGAACACAGTTACCGACAAAGACCTATTAAACGAATATCATTTTTTAGAACCTAGTAACGAAAATAACGAGGAGATAAATGGTCCAATAACCGAAAAAGAAATTGTTGATGTTATAAATAACCTAAAAAATGGAAAATCTTGTGGAGAAGATGGAGTTATTAATGAATACTTTAAAATTTCACTAGAAAAACTGTTACCTATATATACTTTATTATTTAATTTGGTTTTTGAAACTGGATGTATACCTTCGGACTGGGTTGTAGGTGTTATAAGACCAATATATAAAAATAAAGGTGATACCAAAAATCCCGATAACTATAGAGCAATAACATTACTTAGTTGTTTTGGCAAAATTTTTACAGCTATCTTGAATAATAAACTTAGAATTTATACAGATAGAGAAAACATTCTAAAGCGTACACAAACCGGTTTTAGAAAAAACCATTCCACTCTGGATAATATATTTAGTCTTCATTGCATTATTGAAATTTTATTTGCTTCAAAGAAAAAATTGTTTTGTACTTTTATAGATTTTAAAAAGGCATTTGATAAGGTATGGCGGGAAGGTTTGTGGTATAAATTAAAACTGAACAATATCAATGGAAAATGCTTTACTGTCATTAAGAATATTTATAGTGAAATAAAATCATGTGTAAGTAATGAAACATCTAAATCTGATTATTTTATAAGCGAAATTGGGGTAAGACAGGGTGAAAATCTTTCGCCATTTCTTTTTTCGAGTTATCTAAATGATTTGGAGGATTTTTTAATGAATAGAAATTTATTAGGAATTAAAACTGTTACGGATCTGATGTGTGATAAATTACAAGTATTAATGAAATTATTTATTATTTTATATGCTGACGATACAGTTATCTTATCTGAAAGTGTAAGTGGGTTACAAGAAGCTTTAATGGTTTTGTTGAATATTGTAAAACTTGGAAATTAGAGGTAAATGTTGATAAAACTAAAACAGTCGTATTCAGTAGAAGAAAAATAAAAAAATTACCAGTAATTGTTTTCGAAAATAAGGAGATAGAGTATGTCGATTGTTATAATTACTTGGGTACTTTATTCAATTTTAATGGGAAATTCACTAAAGCAAGACAAAAATTACTAGAACAGGGTAAAAAGGCGTTATATTGTTTATACAAAAAAATCAACAGTTTACACCTATCAGTTTCTTGTCAGCTTAAATTATTTGACCAATTAGTTTTGCCTTCTATGTTATATGGATGTGAAATATGGGGGTTTGAGAAACTAGATATGTTTGAAAAAATACATTTGCAGTTTTATAAGCGAATTCTTAAATTAAAATCTTCAACTCCGAATTTTATGATTTATGGTGAACTAGGAAGATTCCCAATTAATATATATGTCATTAAAAGAATGATTGCATTTTGGTTAAAATTAGCAGATAGTGATTGTAAGCTGTCTAATATGTTTTATAGACTTATGTTGGAACTTGATGGTGAAGTAGAAACTTGTTGGATTCTTCATATCAAAAATTTATTGAATAACTTGGGGTTTTGTAATGTCTGGATTTTACAGGGTTGGAACGTTAATCGAAATTGGCTTATAAATGCAATAGAGAGGAGATTGAAAGATAATTATATACACAATTGGTATTCACAAGTTTACTCGTCTTCTAAATCTATAAATTACAGAATATTTAAAGTGAATTTTGAATTTGAACAATATTTTGATCTATTACCTGAGAACTTGCGTAATATATTAGTAAAATTTCGAACATGTAATCATAGATTGCCAATAGAAAAAGGGAGATGGGAAAATGTTGAAAGAAATAATAGAATATGCAACTTATGTAATAATAGTTCTATTGGGGATGAATTTCATTTTTTGTTAGAATGTTCTTATTTTGATCACCTAAGAAAAACATTTATTGACAAAAATTTATATTTGCATCCAAATACATTTAAAATGCTAAAATTGATGAATACAAAGAATTATGATAAGTTAAAAAATTGATGTTTGTTTATTAGGGAAGGGTTGAAATCTTATAGCTGAATTTATCGTTATTGAATTGCATTTGATTGAGTATCTTTTTTTTTTGACTGAATGTATATGTGCATGTGTGTTTGTACTTGAATTAATTATAAATGTTTTGTTCACTATTATGTCTACATTGTACGCCAATAATTATGTATTTGCTTATAACCTCATATACCACCTCCAGTGGTTTGAGTGAAATAAATAAATAAATAAATAAGATAAGATAACTGGAATGACATCTAAAATATTATGTTTTGATGCCTAGCTGACAAAGATAAGTGTCAATGCTACATGGGCTCAGCTTTCATCTTGCTTGTACTGTTATGAGTTAGTAATGTTTAGGGATTTTTTAAGACTTTGAAAATCTTGCATAATTTTGCTTTATTTAATGCTCGGTCCTCCGTTTTACATAAGTGGCTATGTTAGCCCCCCCCCCCCCCCCAAATTCTCCCGTTTAATAAAGGGTCACATATAAATGCTTATGGTGACTACTAAATGACTGATGCGCTTCGACTTGAAGAAGAAACATAAAGTTGCGACAAAACGTTTGATAACAATAAAACTGACCGGGCCCAAGTTCCACAACCATTTTTAACCAAGATTTCTTCTTGTCTTTAATACTGAAAATTTGAAATCTCAATAAGTTTATCAAATGATAAGATAAATATGAATTTAAGGTGTCATTCTGAATAACCCTTCAAGTCTTCAACATATACGTATTTTGTTTTATCAAACAATATTTATTTAAAATTAAAAAAAAAAAAAGCTAAAAATATGCTAAATTTTTGTTATGGGAAATCTTAGTTAAGGAACTATTTTGAAACTGGGACTAGATTTAAGTGAGTGTCATCAAAATGGTCAAATTCCACTCAGGCATTATAATAAGGTTGTAATAAGCCATACTCCGGGAGCTTTATCACCATTGGTCAATATGTAGCATCACTTTTGACACTTTTGTATTTTTGTTATGTCGCGATCCTATGTAAAATATGGAAGAATGCATTTCGTTGCGGAAAAATTTGCTTGGCAGTTGCAAATGCAACAAAATGCATGTTCACAAACAAAAAAAAATGAATAAGCAAGACAAGACAATCTTTACTGTATTAAAACAACAGATAAATTATATAAAAAAGCTGTTGATTTAAACTTTAGACAAGCAGTTGATTTAATAAAAATTGCTTTTTTTGGTAACGTTTTAGGTCTGACTTTTGAAGAATCACCTGCAACTCCCTAAGTTTGCAACCAGTGGTCCACAGGAATCAAAATAAACGTAAACGAAATAGAGTGAAGTGTTTAACGCCCCCTTGTCAAGACCCTTTCACGTATGTCGGTGCGAACAGTTCTGTGAAAGTGGAGTAA
The DNA here is from genome assembly GCA_029721355.1 of Tegillarca granosa. Lineage (NCBI taxonomy): Eukaryota > Metazoa > Mollusca > Bivalvia > Arcoida > Arcidae > Tegillarca > Tegillarca granosa. The sequence goes on along the minus strand of CM056600.1, from coordinate 38,657,764 downwards.
AATCTGGAAAACCGAGAAAAAACCCCCAATCTTCAAAAAGCAAACGGACAAATTTTCTCACACCAGCATCTGTCTGAGTGGGATTCGTATCCAAGTGGTGGTAAGCACTGTGATATGTAAGCGTGCTTTTAGACCTCTTGACCTTCGAGAGCTTGCAAAAAGATCAGAATTGTAAACCAAAAAAGAAAAGTGTCTCACAGCTTTAGTCCTTTATCTTTTTTTCATAACAATAAAAATATGTGACAACTTATTTTATTGTAAATGTTTTATATTTTATATCTTTATTTTTATTAGGCTTTTGCTCATCACCCGTCGCCACATTTACCACATTTATCAGAGACTGGAATGATGTTTATGGATCATGGCAAAAATTATTCAAAATTCGGATCTGACATTTTACTGACGTTTTTTAGAACTACTTCACTATCACCACTGACCTCAACACAAAAGATAAAACTAAAATATTCAAGTTTGGAAAATAATCCATTGACCAAAGGGTTAGTATTTGGAAATGGTAGATCAAAGAAGTCTGGCCACCTGGACCATCTTACAACGGCATTTGATAGAACAACAAGAACGGCTTCAACCACTTTTCAGAAAAGTTTAACGACAAAATCGAGTACATTGTCGAACGCATTAGATACGACAACACCTGTTGTATTGTCGTCTACGATAGGAGTTAAAAGAAGTACTCGTTTAAAAGACAAATTAAGTACAAAGTCCACATCGAGAAAGTTGCAAAAATCAACAAGAAAAGTTTTGAAGTCGAGAGTAGAAGATAGTGGACAAGAAAGTGGTACTATACAAAGTCATCACAAACAGTTCATACCTACAAAAACCACAAAACCTGTGACTTTGTCTGTAAGAAGTGTTGCTACGTCGTCGGTAGAAAATCACCTACAAAAAGGGACAAGTACCACTACACGGAGTTACCATGTAATGTATGTCGTGAGGAAGAAACAGCAGACGACAATTATGGACAACCGACCGTCTGCTGTAGGACTTGGAACATTGGGTGCAGTAATACTAGTGGCATTCTTTACATGTTTGGTGGTTTTAGATAGTGGTGCTTTGTACCGAGACGCAAGGAGATTATGTAGGCGTCTGTATAGATACCTACAGCCATATCAGTATCATCATTATAAAATACAAAT
>CM056600.1:38589110-38651610 GCA_029721355.1 Tegillarca granosa | reverse complement strand
TATTAAATTACACGGAGAATGAAAATGTTAGTTAGGTAAATAAAATGTACAACAACAACATCATCATCAACAACAACAACAAAAGCACTACTAGCAACAGCAGCAGTCTCCAAAGTCACACTGCATCATAATTATGATCTATTTAATCAGAGAATATCTATATTGGGGCAACCGAAAAATAATGAAGGAGCACACTTTCATACAAATTACGTTATGTCAGAAACGTGAATTCACACCTAGTGATATAAAAACTATAACTATATGTACATGTAAGTCTACAATATTCCGGTTCTGATACGTGCATTTATAACTATCTGCATCGTATCCTATAAAATGTCAACCCTTTGTCTTTGGAACTGATCGACAGCCACTTTCATGTTAGCATTCATTATGTCGGCTGAATGAAGTGATTGAAGTGTGAAATGGAAAGAATGAATACAGTACTGGAACGTTAAACCTCGTCCATGATTCTTTCACTTATGTCAAGGTGGGCAAATCAAAAATGGTTCTGGAAACCGGAGTTCTTGTAAAAAAAACAATTGGCAAGCCAACTGGCAAGCTTTTTTTACATTCGGATCTCTTAATTGTTGTGTACGTGGAAGGTCGTGGGTTCGAACCCCGGCCGGGTCTGGCATAAGGCTTGAAAGTGGGTAGTGACTGTTCTTTCGCCAAGCACTTGGCATTACGAAATGAAAGTCACGGTTCTTTTGGATGGGAACTTAAAATAAACGAGGTCCCGTGTCATGGCAGGCGTGGCCAATAAAGAACCCTGCTGTATAATGACATTAGCGCAACGCACTGGCAAAATTTCTCCACTTTCGCCTATAGCTAGCGACGTCTCTATATACATGTGAAATAATCTTGATTAGGACGTTAAACACCATTACTCAACTCAACTCTCCTAATTGTTGGATTCTGACCTACCACGCATTTTTAATCAATATAGACATCTGGAAATAAAGGTCTAAAACAGAATTTATGCACATGTAGAGAAAAAAATCTTAGTACATTGTATTTATAGCTGATAAGTATGTAGGACCAAAACCATGACATTTTTTATTTAATTTGAAATCCTAATTGACCTTAATCATAAACTATTATTAATTAACGTATCGTTCCTTTATGACCTTAGATGTTTTTTTATTACAAAATATGATTTTGTCTACACAGAAGGTTACACGTTTGTATGTCATTTACAATTCAATTTTTAAAGTACGAAACTTCGGTAAAACTTGTATACATAATGACGACCCATGAGACTAAAAGATGTGGCCTTCATTTACATGTATAGTCTATATTATAATAATGGGAAAAATTCGCTTCAAATATTTTTTGGCAACAATCGATTTCGTATTCGGGTGATTTTAATTTCGTGCAATTTGATGGTGTTCAGTGCAAAAGCAAGTGAAATATATTTAAATAAAAATTTGCGGAAGTTTTATTTTTCACGTTTTGTTACACTCGCGAATTTACACGAAAACAAAACACATGCGAAAACTTCAAGATTTAAACTAGGACTCCCTCTCTCTCAGAGAGCAGGCGTGACACGCTAAAGAACCTTTCCTGCACATTTCCCTAAGCGCACTGCAAAGCTCAAAATTTCTCCCACTTCACCTATAGCTGGTGACGTCTCGATATAAATCATATATTCTTGATTGAGACGAAAAACCCTAACAAATCAAATCATTCATTTAAATTTGAAAACGTGATATTCAACGATTACGAATAAAATAGAGGTTGTATAGAAAAATTAGAACGAGATAAAAATTCTTAAAGTAAAATAAAAATCAAAACCAACAATTAACAAATATTTAATTCCAAAACAGAAATTGTTCCTCGGTGGCCTGTTGGTCTAAGACGAGCGTTCATCGCCCAGGTTCTTATACCGCTCGAACAGAGAAAATGTGTCAGCTCGATTGCCAAAAGTAGGATGTTTTCTCTGGCCACTTCGAATACCAGAAAATGTGTCAACTCGATTGCCGAAAGTAGGATGTTTTCTCCGGCCACTTCGAATACCGATCGAACAGAGAAAATGTGTCAACTCGATTGCCGAAAGTAGGATGTTTTCTCCGGCCACTTCGAATACCGATCGAACAGAGAAAATGTGTCAACTCGATTGCCGAAAGTAGGATGTTTTCTCTAGCCACTTCGAATACCGCTCGAACAGAGAAAATGTGTCAACTCGATTGCCGAAAGTAGGATGTTTTCTCTGGCCACTATGGTTTTCTCAACAATTTTAAAACTGATTGCCTGGATATAAGTTAAAGAACATTGAGTTAGGCGTAAAACACCATTACTCCACTCCACACCAAACCAGATTTAAACGGGATCGTTTACACATTCCATGGTAACTGGCAACGACAATAAACCATCAAAGTACAAATGTTACTATGCGTCGAGAAAGTACATGGTCATTTGAATTTTTATGTAGAAATTTCCAGTCATGACTAGCTAAACTATATTTAGATTTTAAAACAAACATCAAAACACTAATTCTTGATGCGTAAGCAACATTTATTAATTAACGACAATTTAATTTATTTAACCTTAATTGTTAATGACATTGATTTAACAAATCGTTTCTTTTAAGTGGCCATTTTGTCATAAAAAACTTAAATGCGCATAAAGATAAAGGGATTTTTACGTTTGATTTACATGTTATTCATGTCAAAACAAATTCAGTGTGAAAGTGCAATATGTATAATGTCATACAAAATACAAAAACATTGAAATTATATAGTAACATGATTCATAGAAAATTTGGTGTTTGCTGAAACAAAGATTTAATAATCAGTCGTTTAGGAGTAAAGCTAAAGATGTATAGAAAAAAATCCATGTTGACAAACCGACACTACCGTGTCAAAAGACGGCACCACTGACCCGACGGTGTGGATTAACAGTACCTATGACTCGACGGTATGATTAACATTAACACTGACCCGGCGGTGTAGATTTACATTACTAATGGCTAGACGATGTGGAGTAACAGTACCACTGACATGACGATGTGTATTAACATTACCAATGGCCAGACGATGTGGATTAACAGTACCACTGACCTGACGGTGTGGACTAACAATAGTGTAATGGCCCCACATTTTGTATTAACACTACCAATGACCAAACGGTATGGATTAACAGTCCCACAGACTCGACGGTGTGGAATAGCAGTACCACAGACCCGAAGTTGTGGAATAACAGTACCACTGACCTGACGGTGTGGACTAACAATAGTGTAATGGCCCCACATTTTGTATTAACACTACCAATGACCAAACGGTATGGATTAACAGTCCCACAGACCCGACGGTGTGGAATAACAGTACCACAGACCCGAAGTTGTGGAATAACAGTACCACTGACCTGACGGTGTGGAAAACGTACCACAGACCAGACGGCGTGGAATAACAGTCCCACAGACCCGACGGTGTGGAATAACAGTACCACTGACCTGAGGGTGTTTATTAACATTACCAATAGCCAGACGATGTGGATTAACAGTACCAATGACCGACCTGACGGTGTGGAATAACAGTACCACAGACCCGACTGTGTGGAATAACAGTACCACTGACCTGACTGTGTGTATTAACATAACCGATAGCCAGACGATGTGGATGAACAGTACCACAGATCGACTGTGTGGAATGACAGTACCACAGACCCGACGGTGTGCAATAACAGTGCCACATATCCGACGGTGTGGAATAACAGTACCACAGACCCGAAGTTGTGGAATAACAGTACCACTGACCTGACGGTGTGGAAAACGTACCACAGACCAGACGGCGTGGAATAACAGTACCACAGACCCGACGGTGTGGAATAACAGTACCACTGACCTGAGGGTGTTTATTAACATTACCAATAGCCAGACGATGTGGATTAACAGTACCAATGACCGACCTGACGGTGTGGAATAACAGTACCACAGACCCGACTGTGTGGCATAACAGTACCACTGACCTGACTGTGTGTATTAACATAACCAATAGCCAGACGATGTGGATGAACAGTACCACAGATCGACTGTGTGGAATGACAGTACCACAGACCCGACGGTGTGGAATAACAGTACCACAGACCTGACGATGTGGAATAACAGTACCACAGACCTGACTGTGTGGAAAAACAGTACCACTGACCTGACGGTGTGTATTTACATCACCAATGGCCAGACAATGTGGATTAACAGTACCACTGACCTGATGGTGTGGAATAACAGTACCACAGACCCGACAATGTGGAATAACAGTACCACAGACCCGACAATTTGGAATAACAGTACCACTAACCTGACGATGTGTATTAACATTACCATTGGCCAGACGATGTGGATTTACATTACCAACGGCCAGACGATGTGCATTAACAGTACCACTGACTTGACGGTGTGGAATTACAGTACCACAGACACGACGGTGTGGAATAACAGTACTACAGGCCCGACAATGTGGAATAACAGTAACCCTGACCTGACGGTGTGTATTATCATTACCAATAGCTAGACGATATGGATGAACAGTACCACAGACCGACTGTGTGGAATAACAGTAGCACAGACCCGACGGTGTGGAATAACATTACCACAGGCCCGACGATGTGGAATAAGAGTACCACTGACCTGACGATGTGGAATAACAGTACCACAGACGCGGCGGTGTGCAATAACAGTACCAAAGACCTGAAGATGTGAAAAAACAATACCACTGACCTGACGGTGTGTATTAACATCACCAATGGCCAGACGATGTGGATTAACAGTACCACTGACCTAATGGTGTGGAATAACAGTACCTCAGACCCGACAATGTGGAATAACAGTACCACAGACCCGACAATGCGGAATAACAGTACCACTAACCTGACGATGTGTATGAAAATTATCGTTTCCCAGACGATGTGGATTTACATTACCAACGGCCAGACGATCTGGATTAACAGTACCACAGACCCGTTGGTGTAGAATAACATTGCCACTGACCTGACGATGTGTATTAACACTACCAAAGGCCAGACGATGTGGATGAACAATACCACTGACCTGACGGTGTGGATTAACAGTACCCCAGAACCGACGGTGTGGAATAACAGTACCACAGACCCATTGTCTTGGATGAACTTGGATTAAAAATACATATGACCAGAAGGTGTAGATCGATAGTTTAGATTAACAGTTCCAATAACCAAACGGTGTGGATTTATAGTACCACAGGCCCGATGATGTGAATTACAGTACCACACACCAGACAGTGTGGATTAACAGAACCTGTGACCAGACGGTATAGATAAACAGAACCAATAACCCGACAGTGTGTATTAATAGAACCAATGACCCGACAATGTAGATAGAAAATGCGAAAATAAAGAAAAAAACACACTAAATCAAAATCAAAAGAATTAAAATGGTGAAAAAATTCAAGTTAAATCATAACGAACTCCAAAAGGTTATGTAAATACATGTATTCCATAAGGTCACGTGATTTAATGATATGTGGATAACACAGCTACAGAATAAGACATTGATTTAGATAGGTATGCGACACGAGCAGATACAGATGACGAAACTTCATTGTTAACGACAGTAAATTACCATTTCTTGAGTTTTATGTGACTATTTTTGCAATGAAAACATATCCTTTTATTTTTGTGTCTACACAAAGATCAAGATATACAGGAACATTAATATGCAAGCTTTATAAGACAATAGAAATGTGAGAATGTATATATAATGTTTTACTGCTTACTGGATTGGTTATATCAACAAAATTACTTTTTGTAACACCACTTGAAATTTCAATACTCGTCCATAGTTGAGTCATTATGTTTCCATCTGTCTTTTCTTTTTCTTGTTTCTTAGTTCTTTTTTTCATTATTTGGTTTTTTGTTGTTATTGTTATTTCGTTGTTGTTGTTGTTGTTGTTGTTGTTGTTGTTGTGGTAGTGGTGTTTGTTGTTTGTATTTGTATTGTCTTGTTGTTGCTATTGTTGCTATTGTTGTTGTAGTTGTTGTTGTGGGGGTGTTGCTATTTGTATTGTCTTGTTGTTGCTATGGTTGTTGTAGTTGTTGTGGTGGTGGTGGTGGGGATGATGGTGCTTATGTTGATTGTATTTGTATTATCTTGTTGTTGCTATTGTTGTTGTAGTTGTTGTTGTGGTGGTGATAGTGCTGTTAGTTGTTCGTATATGTATTGTCTTGTTGGTATTGTTGTTGTTGTTGTGGCGGTGGTGGTAGTAGTTTTTGTCTTGTTGTTGCTATTGTTGTTGTAGTTGTTGTTGTGGTGGTGGTGATAGTGCTGTTAGTTGTTTGTATTTGTATTGTCTTGTTGGTATTGTTGTTGTTGTTGTGGCGGTGGTGGTAGTAGTTTTTGTCTTGTTGTTGCTATTGTTGTTGTAGTTGTTGTGGTGGTGGTGATGGTGCAGTTAGTTGATTGTATTTGTATTGTCTGTTGTTGCTATTGTTGTTGTAGTTGTGGTGGTGATGGTGCTGTTTGTTGTTTGTATTTGTATTGTCTTGTTGTTGGTATTGTTTTGGTTGTTGCTGTTGTGGTGGTAGTGGTAGTGGTGTTTGTTGTTTGTATTGTGTTGTTGTTGATGATGATGATGATGATGATGATGATGATGATGATGATGATGATGATGGTGATGATGACGACGATGATGATGAGATGGTGGTGGTGGTGGTGGTGGTGGGAAAAAGGCTTTAGAAAATTTCAGTTAAAACCATAGATTACTTTATTTCAATTTGAACATATATCGAAAAATATTTGATCTGCTAAAACGTTCAAATAAATAAAAAAAATGTTAAAACAGTTCTTATTCTAATGCGTTCTGTTTTGTTGGGAATTATTATTCAATAATAATAGACCATTTGGCCTCGTGTAGACGAAAACTGACCCGAAATGACCTAGTGTAACGGGACCGTAAGTCCCTTAGAATGTATACAGCGAGTATACAGACACAAATCCAATTTATTTGAGAACAATCAGTGATACCACGGCAGCAGAAGCAGATATACTCACTTATCGAAGACTCAAACAAAGCAGGCGAATTTGTAGTGAGTACAAATTCGGTTTATGAGGCAAATGTCGGTGATACTAGTGTAACAGCTGTATTTTGTTGGTGCAAATAAAAACAAAACAACAAATTACACTGTGATGAGTATGCTACACAAGCAGTTGTTAACGACACTAAATTATTTCAACCTTCATCATAAATGACAATAAATTCAAATCACCTCGTTTTTTGTGACTATTTTTGTAATAGATACACCTTCCTGTCGACATAAAGATCAAAATATGTAAATGACCTGAGTTACATGTTATCTACAAATAAAATGTAAAGTGAAATATTTTATTTCTATTTTATTACATTTAACTGCATATCATTTTTATACAAAGAAAGAGGTGAAGGTATTGAACAAAACAACAGAGTTTACATTGAATACAAATTCAAAACTCCGGACTACTTGCGAACACTTCATGTAATGCTAAATTTCAGTGGTGTAATGGAAGTTTTATTTATTTATTTATTTTTATTTATTTATTTATTTACTTATTTTTGCAGGAACAAATTGTCCTACTGATTTCACATTTAATCATCAAACTTATTAATTTATAAGCTATTTGATTGATTAACTAATTAATAATAATAATAATAACTATTGTTGTTATTATTATTATTATTATTATTATTATTATTATTATTATTATTACCTACCCGAATATGAACTAGTTAAAATAGTTTTTTTTTATTAGATCGAACCAAGATCACGGTGTTTGAAACGGTTTATTATTAATAGACTTAAATTATGTTTAAAAAAAGCCTACATGCCACTTCTGGTTTCATTTGGATGAGTTATAAATCGTGTTACATGTAGTTATAATGACATAAATTTTTTCAACTAATTTCAATTTTACCACAAAAACCGTTATACATGTACATGTATATATATATTTAGATCGTTACGGTGTATAAAAGCAAGTCTGCATAATTCTTTCATGCATATGGTTTGTTTGTTTGTTTTTTTTTTTAACCGGATTTTGTATTACTACTTTACAGATTCTGGGCAATAGAAAGAAATACAGTGACTTGTCACAGTCGAAAATGTTTTCATATGCCAATCATGTTTTTACACCAAATGTATATTAGAAAATAAGTGCGGAATTAAAAGACTATAAGAAACTGTTTGAATCACATGGACAATTTGACGGCGGAAAATGTATTTAAATTACGAAAAATATATATGCAGAAAAAGCTTCATTAATTTTTCATATTTTTTTAGTTAAAGTTTTGAAACAAACATAAATTGTAAAATAATTTCTAATAATGATTTTAATTACCAGTTAAACCCACTACATTTTCAAAATATTATCGATCTAGTGAAAATTATAATATCTTTTTTAATATTACCACCAACATAATACAAAAATCGACAGGACATCCTCGCCGCCAGTTTCACAATCATTCACTCAAATGAGTTTTAATCTCCGCTCAAATACTGTAATCCTTTTTTTTTTTTTTTTTTTTTTTTACCTCTCCTCAACATTTTCAAAATTTCAAGTTTCATTAGACAATGATTTGATTTGTTCAACAAGCCTTCTCCAAACAATTTAAATATAATATTAAATATTCGATTTTAACTTAGTAATGTCTTAAAATTGACATTAGAATATTCATTAATTTGATTTGAGAGAACAATCCATTGAGTGAATGATTGTAAAACTGAGCTACCTCTTAAATTTATGCAACACCCGTCAACATATTTTTCCTATAGAGCAAGATGTTAATGATCTAATGATCAGTATGTAAAGTTTCAAACACATTCGAGACAGACTTCAGTGGAAATAGACATATCGTGTTTACAAAAACGACATTCATGATATGAAATGGACATGATTTTGGCCTTAATTTAAAACCAATAAATTATTTTGTAGAAATAAAGAAATAAAAGTATTTTGTAGTTGTACATGTGCGTATACACAATTGTATATAAATGTTGCATTTCCGACAGGACGGTTGTCCATATTGTCACCCCAAAAATATCACTGTCAACCAAAAAGTAAGCGAAAATTAATTTTGTTACACCTAATGCCCAACTTGATGTTACAATCAAGATATTTGACATTAAAAAAGAATTATGTAAATGTATATGCATAAGCTTTTAGTAAACATGTATATAAATCTCATACAATCCAAAGAATACTAAAATATCAGTTTCAGAATTTTTATTTTGTATTTTGATTTTTATTTACAAAGTCCTTGAAGAAAATGTGAAAAAAATTCAGAGTCGATGATTAATACAGAAAAAAAAATTACCATAATTTATGTGTCTATCAAGGAACTTGCGTCCTTGTGTGTTTGAACAAATTCGTCAGTCGATAGGTTCATGGTTCCATGGATAGGTTACTGAATGAAACAATATAGCTATAAAGTATAATATGTAGTATTTTATTGTTGTAATGTTGCTTAACGTTGCATCAGCAATATTTTTGATATTAGCGTCAAGAGCAAAGTTGTTATTCTCTATAGAGTATTTCATTAATATTATAAGAACGAGTTTAAGTATTCGTGAGATGTACAAGTCTACCTTACGGTCTGTCGTGTACTGCACCATTTTGGTAAGAGTCAATATACCACAGTCGAGCATACCACCCCTATCTACATTATCGTGGCATCGGGTTAGCCAGTCGATATTCTGCCGAGTGACAGGCCGCCGGGGTGGGGTAGTGAATACTCAAATTTTATGCATGGCACGGCTGTAAGACCGTCAAATGTAAAAATTCGTTAAATGTAAAAAAGATCTAATTTAACGTTAAATGTAAAAACAATTTTATTCTAAATGTAAAAAATGCTCCAAATGTAAAAAACTTGACATTAAATGTAAAAAAGCATTTGGTGCTAAATGTAAAAATGCCGATTTTTAACGTTAAACGTGATAACAAAAGAGTGATGAATGTTAAACAAAAACATTGCTCACGTCAGCATAAATCTGCTTTGCGCATAGGAGGTTTCCAATAAAAAAAAAAAAACCCAAAAATTAAAGTATTGAGAAGCGTGAGCTAGCACCTGTTAGTGGTTTGTTATGGTTTAATAAATGGCTTACGTGATTTAAGTAAAAATAAACAATGTTGAAAAATCATCACTCATTGATATTATAAGCTAGTAGATAATTTAAAAGTATTTGAGTCATTTTACGACATAAAACAACTATTATCAGTCTTTTATTGTCCGCGTGTCTTATGCTTGACAAGTGTGGATTGAAGCCATCTTTATAATGCCTGCACATTGTTACTGATATATATATATATATATATATATAGAGAGAGAGAGAGAGAGAGAGAGAGAGAGAGAGAGAGAGAGAGAGAGAGAGAGAGAGAGAGAGAGAGAGAGAGAGTAAAATTTGAAATTTGATCATTTGTTAATTTTACATTTATTTCCGAATTGAAAACAAATTATATATTTTGAAAAAAAAATTCCAGAAAATTTCCGCCCGATGCGGTATTTGAATCGGAAACCCTAGAGTTGACTTGAGTAATAGAGTTTGACGTCCACGTCAAAAATATTTTACTTACATCAAACGTCGCCAGCTATAGGCGAAAGTGCAGAAATTTTGCCTGTGTGTTGTGCTAATGGCATTATACTGCAGGGTTCTTTATCGTGCCATGCCTGCGATGACACGGGACCGCGAAAGAACCATCTTTTCCATCTGAAAGAACCGTGACTTTCATTTCGAAATGCCGAGTGCTTGGTGAAAGAACAGCTACTACCCACCTTCAAGTCTTGTGCCAGACCCGGTAGGAGCACCAATCCACGACCTCCAACTTACGGAGCGAGCACTTTACCAACTGAGCTACCTCAGTGGTCGGAAACCGTAGAGTTACCAGGGTTCACAAAGCGTAAGAGTAAACAGCTTTTTTTAATAAGTAATAACGGGACTTTAACAATAGAACATAACGACACATGTCTCTGAAAAAAAGTTCAATAAAACCAAACAGACAGTTAAAGTCTAGACTTAGAACAATATGACAACACATTATGCATGCATGAACTCTCGCTGGGCGAGGTAACAAGCTCATGAGGCCTGTGACCAAGTGAGCAAAATATAGTAGGTAGTCCATATCAAGTGGTTGTCGTAAAAGAAACATTTCATCACTTATTATATCTCAGTATGTCATTTATTTATTTATTTTATTTATTTAATTATTTATAATTATATAGTTTTTAGATGCCGTAATGCAAATCCATGGTGTGTATGATATAGCGAGAGTATTTGGTGAGATGTGTTTTACGGAATCAATAAGCATTGCATCGTTGTACAATTTGTATAATAGATTCGCGTTCTTCGTTTGAAAGATAAAGTTGTTTGAATGTCCATATAAAAGATGTGGTTATCTTATTTAAGCTCAATAATTTTTTATCATTCGTATATTCGGTGAATCATGTAACTATGTATATAATCGTTTGACCTTAACCACAATGGAAAATTGACTAGATTTAGCTCAACTGAGCCATATATTTCAGGTGAGCCAGTGTCAGTTTTCCGGATTTGAACGTTTTACATTTTTATCTTTTCTTGAGAACTACTAAACAGAATTTCATGAAACTTGGAAGAAATGTTTCTCACATAGTTCTTTCATCCTTCCGAGTGTTGTTACTTTGGTGCTGTTTTATCAACAAATTAGCCACAATTCCAAATTTTTGTTTTTAATATGCTAAATTTTAAAAATTTCCTCTCGAGAACCGCTGAATGAATTGAAACCACACTCCGCCTATATGTTTCTGTTGATGTTCTTAACAAGTACGGAGCATGCTTATTGTGAAATTCACTTGTAAAATTATCTGAACAGGGCTTTACTTTGTTTTGGTTATCCAGTCTCAGCGATCCAGGCTATTGGGAACCTCTTGTTAAACGAATTTTATTGCTTTGCATGACCACATGTATACTTAAGTGCAACGTAAACTAAAGCTACGGTGTAGATTTTAACCGTGGAAAACATATAAAACCTATAATTTTTCTTTTTATTTGTTTGTTTGTCTCTATTTTCCTCTGATAATTTTGCATTAAAAGAGATAGGTTGTTGATAGTATCGACAAAAATCATCATTAGTAGTTTCGTTTTTCGTTTTTTTTTTCAGAATTGTGTCAAAGGTAATGTGATTCTATAACTTTTCACTTATACTAGAAACTTTGTATAATGAAGCTTATAGCGTTGATATGTAAAATGAACAATATTGTACATGATACAGGTTTTTAACGTCTTTTATAACTTGTACTGGTTAGTTGAAGTTAAAGCTTTAATACATTGAAAAAAGCGATTTATTAGCTTTGTCATTTTTGATTTGGGCTCAAAAGGTTTTCTGTTGAACTGGAAGCTGTTGGAGCCTCTTTAAAATAAGAATTAGTGGAAAAACAGTGGTGACTAAGTGCGCAGGAAGTAACTTTCTTCAAAATGGAATCATGTGTAACCGATTGTCCCTATAGATTCACGTGTCAGTCTGGGGATGAAAAGGTGCCCACGACACAATAGTCCACCACTACCAACTGAGTTAAAGGATATCTCCACTGACGCATATATATAGAGCAACTAGCATTACTACTGCAACTGGCAGGGAAGCGTTCCTGCTACACATATTTCACACTAGTGTGTTAATGAAGGATATATAACTACCTTAAGGCCATGTAAGACTATGACAGATGTATTCAGAAAAGTCCAGTTGATTTCATTTCAAAGAAAATGTATTTTGTGTGCATTGTTAAAAAATTCGTCGAAATAGAATTTTATCTTGATGTCAGATTAACTATCGTTTGAGCAGATAAATGTTTAAGTCATGGCTACTTGTGGGGCCTCGGTGACCAAGTGGTCTAAAGCGCGCGCTTATGAATCACAATGCCTCTCACCACCTGGGTTTCAATCCCACTCGGGACAGATCCTATTGTAAGAAAGTTTGTCAGTTTGCTTTGCCGGAGATAGTGGTTTTCTCCGGGCACTCCGAATTCCTCCACCATCCCAGAACTGACCGCCTCGAAATAAGTGATAAGTGTTAACAGCACTGTCCTATAAAAATGCATATTGTCCAAGACAGAACCCTTTAATCTTTTCAAATTATCAATTGGTATGTGTTGTAACAATTTTTAAAAACGATCCACAGTTGTGTTCGGTGTTCTGGGAGTTGTCATGTAAGAATACTTATAACACATAACCTAAACTAAAGACTGTGCACACAAACATGTTGATGTTACCAATTAAATTAAGAAATAACTACCAAGCAACAACTCCAGGGAGGACAGACTCTCGCTGATCAATACGACAAAAGTGTAAGGTAATAAAAAAAAACTAATGAAGTCATCGATACAAGTATAATGTACACGAAGATAGATTACGTTGTGCTTAAAAGCAAAGAGTTCTAGCATAAAGCTTTCAGTACTTTCAGTCCTTTGATTTGATGCAAAATTGTACACTTGTTTATACATTTATCACTTTTTTGTTTTAAGAATTGACTGTCATTTTTTCCTGGGTTATCAAGGAATGAACCAGATTTTAAAACTAGCAAATCTGATGAACTGCGAAGCAGTTCATTTTAGATTTGCTAGTTTTAAAATCTGGTTCATTCCTTGATAACCCAGGAAAAAATGACAGTCAATTCTTATATTTACAATATTTTTCCTAACATTCTTTTTACAAACTTCTCGATTGCGTCATACAAATAAGAAAGAAAAACCGGTATATACCGAATCTGTCGGCAATGTAAACATTCTGGGAACAGCCAATATGTCAATCAAAATAATTCCCGCCTTCTCACTGATTGTGTGACGTAATAGACGGTTTATGGAAACAAAAGTATATTTCATACAATTTTATTCGAATAGACAAACAAAGTTACAAATTCATATTGATTGTTAAATTACAGCTATTAAACGTTGAATTTGTTAAAAATCCCGATTGTATGGATGACAGGGTATTGGAAACATCAATGCGCGACGTTTTGTTGGACTGTGTTGTGCACAGGTCCGAGCATGGAACCATCACGTGATTATCAGTTGCTGGTAGAGAAGAAGAAGCATGGTCAGAGGCAGAGGGAATTACGACAGAAGTATTACCAGTGACAGTTGATGAAAGAAGCGAACTTAAAGTATGTTTTTGAATGGTCGAACAGTCGCGAGAGTAGCTCCTGACAGAAGCCTCATTCCGATTCCATAACCGCTCATAAACATTATCTGTCTGGTCTCAACACCGGCATCGCTCATAGCTTGTATGGTAGTGGCCCGCAAGCAGTGTGCCGTGTAGCGTTTAGAACACCCTGACGATGGAAATATTTTTAAGTATACAATAAAAATCGAAACAAATATTTTATTTATTTATTTATTTATTTAAAATTCAATATTTTTTCTTTCATTTTCAATGTATATTTAATTAAATAACACTATAAAATGTGATGGCTTGAATGTTAAAAATAGATTGATAAAGTAGGTCACGGGAATTGCCTAATGTTCTAGATTTTCTACAATGAGTTCAAGGAATTCAATAGGTGTTGTAAATATTTTTTATTTTTTGAAAAAATATTTATTTTGCTATAACGTGAAAAAAAAACTTGAAAAAAAGAAGGAAATATCGAAGTATGTACGCGGTTTTGTGAGATAAAAACAGATAGCTAAAAATAGGTCAGTTAGGGAAAAACCAGAAATAGTATTCATGCGCGATGTGAAAAACCGATATTTATGCGAATAATGAAAACAAAAATCAAACTGGGTTCAACGTAGAAATTATGTTTCTATTGTAAATATTTCACATTTAACGTTAAAAGTCGGCATTTTTACATTTAGGGTTAAAATTTTTTTACATTTAGCGTCAAATGCTTTTTTACATTTGATGTCAAGTTTTCACATTTTTAGTATTTTTTTTCATTTAGAGTAAAATTGTTTTTACATTTAACGTCAAATTTGATCATTTAATATTTAACGTGATTTTTACATTTGACGGTCCTACACACGGCTGAGGTTCGAAAACACGACCTCCTTCGCACGAGACGGACGCTCTACCACTGCGCCATCCAGGCGTCGTTATCTAAATCTAAATTATGTTGTTTTGTAAAATAACATAAAAACATTGAAATATACATATTATGTATGATATGTAAACCTATTGGCCTTGTTTTTCTTGTGTCTATACAAAGATCTTCATGTAAAATACGAGTACATTTATGTTTTTGGAGTTTGTCATGGAGTGCAAAAGAAGTTAATCGTAATTTTAATAATTTTTATTTAATATATGTTTTAAATAACATAAAAAATACGTTAAAATATTCCGATGAATGTTTAAATATATCTTTGAAAGTAATATATTATCTTCAGTTTTATTTGAAAATTAAATTAGAGGGTTGATACAAATATATATTATAAAGAACAAAAAGTACACACCTTAGCAAGCGATGAGACGCCATAACACACAATAAATGAAGCAGTGAAAAGAGCAAAAATCGGAAACTTCTTTATGTTTTAAATCTTTTCTGCGCATGTGTTTTTAGATGTTTTTACACATGTATTTTTTCTGAGTATGTGCACGTAGCAGTACTACTACTAAATTGTTACTATGAAAATCGTAACTAAGACAAAGCAAAACACACACACACACACACACACACACACACTCTCTCTCTCTCTCTCTCTCTCTCTCTCTCTCTCTCTCTCTCTCTCTCTCTCTCTCTCTCTCTCTCTCTCTCGTAACGTCTATACTATTATTTCCTTGATTGTGTCGATCTTACGTTTACATAAATTGTGATTGAACCGTGGCCACCTGGATCTTTCATAACCATTAATGTCAACAGGTGCAAAAACCACCATTATATTATCTATAAATGTCCAAAAAAAAAAAAAAAAAAAAAAAAAAAAAAAAAAAAAAAAAAAAAAAAATTTACACAGTAAATCTTTTTTGTTTATTGAACAATGACCATTAAGTTATATATTCTATAAATATTTATTGTTGTAAAAAATTTATAAAACCTGTATCATTAAAATTTTAACAACGAATTTCCTGGAAAAGAAAATGCAAAAAAATTATAAATGGTAAAACAATAACTTAATAAAAATTGATAAATAATTGACAGATTGTAGAATTTATGAATTGTTATTTATAGATTGAATGCGCAGTGTTGAATTATAATTATAATTTGGATTTAATTTTAACATAAAAAGTATTTAATTAAATACAAAGTTTATAATCATATTTTAATTAAATTATCAATCAATGTTAAGCTTTTTTTTAAAAAAATTATATTGCCAAATTGACAAGGTTATTTATACTGGTGGTACCATCATATTGGTTTTATTATTATTATTATTATTATTATTATTATTATTATTATTATTATTATTATTATATTATCATCATCATCATCATTATTATTATTATTATTATAATAATAATTATTATTATTATTTAATATTCATAGAAAAAACAAAACTTTACTTTTATATAAGAGTCGTGTTTGTGTAATGACTACTTTCATTTGTATTTCATAATGCCTAATATGATACACATCTAAGTAGGAAAATTTGCAACTGAAAAAAGTCAACACAACCAAGAACACCAAACAAGTAATTTATAAAACAACGAAACAAAACAAAAAAAGATCACTGAATATAAAATTCCAGACTTTGTAACGAGCAGTAGAGAAAATGTCTTGTTAAAGCATATATGGAGACCTCAACCGTTCCATAACACGAAAGAATCTGTGACAAATGTATGTGTAATAAAATAGAATGCCCTTTTTATTTGGACTTAAGACTTAAAATACATAAAAAATTATTATTAGAAAAAGCCATCCGCATTCAAATTTAAACAACTTCTCAGTGTTCAAAATTAAACAGAACTTCGTAACCTTGAACTTTTCCTCGATAATGCAACTCTATCTCCAACATAATTTACTTTGTCCATCCACAACCACACCTTTCCCTTTCCAAAAGCTTACAGACTCAAAATAAGTTTGTGCTTACATAAATTACATATCAAAATTCAAATGCTTATTTATCGTGTACAGTGGACTCTGTTTAGCCAATTTGGTATCTTGATCAAAAACTTTAATATCATCGTATTTTAGTACTAGAAAATTAAATATATAATGCTTTTCAGATCTGCTATTTCTGTTTATGTTTTGTATCGTGGCATGCCACTTGTTAGATAATATGTTACATGGTGCGTTTTCTGTCCAATGTTTCGTATTGTGCCACCATACTTGTTGGTGAATATGTTGAACGTTCAGGATAATGTTCAATACTTTGTATTGTGGCATGGCACGTACACTTGCCTTGTTTACATGTTGGATGATAAGTTTTCAGTTCAATGCTTCGTATTTCGGCATGTCAAGTGCGCTTGCTAGTTCACTTGATGAATGTTCAGGATCCTGTTCAATGTTTTGTATTACGGCATGTCACGTACACTTGCTTGTTCACATGTTGGATGGTAACACTTCTGATCAATGTTTCGTATTGTGGCAAGTCACGTGCGCTTGCTAGTTCACTTGTCGAATGTTCAGGATTCTGTTCAATGCTTCGTATTGTGGCATGTCACGTACACTTGCTAGTTCACATGTTGGATGTTAAATTTTCTGTTCATGCATGCTGGTAAATATTATATGGTCAGAATTCCAATCAATATTTCGCATGGTTCCATGGCACTTGCTTGTTGATATGCTGAATGGTTAGAAATCTGTTCAGTGGTTTTTTAATGACAATGTCACTGTCTGTTTATTAAGTTGGATGGTCAATATCCTGTTCAGTGCTTCATTTTGTACCATGACACTTGCTGGTATATATGTTTGATTGTCAAAATTTTATCTTTCGTTTTGAGGAAGGACACTGATTTTTAAAAGTTTATCTGGCAGCTAAATAAACTGCTTGATCAGTAATTTTTACAGTACTTCGTTATGTGCCATGACACTTGCTAGTAAGTATATATATATATATATATATATATATATATATATATATTCCACAGTATCCACTTGTCTGTCTTCGACAGATGATCATGTTTTCTTGCAATTGGAATATACAAATTACAATATTAAAGATCGTTTCACTTCAGTATATCCGGAAGTAAGAGTTTAAATATGTCATATCTGATGATCTGATGTAAAGTAAAAAAGATAAAAAAAAAAAAGGTGAATACTGATTTAATTTATAACTAAAAAAGCTTATCAATTATGGAGTTTGTGGGATAAAATGTCAATTTTAATTTATGTTAAATGTTTACATTAAGTTTGATGTTTGAATATTTTTTGCTGTTATTGATTGCAGTTTAAAATGCATCAATTTAATTGTCAAATGTGACAGGCAGAAACAGTTTATACACAAGTAATTGATATTTCTAATCACAAATCGACCGGAGTGGAAAAACGCGTTACGCCCATGTTTTCGCTTGTATCGAGAAGATAAGTTCTTGAATGGTTGTGGAGACAAGAGTACTCGGGAGGGGGGGGGGGCAATTCACCTGCAACGAGCAAAGTGACAAACTTCCTCACATAAGGATTCGACTGAGTTAGTTTGGAACCTACACAGTTAGAGGCACTGCGGTCCTTAGAAGCATGCTTTAGTGGACTCGCCAAACGACACAAGACGGACACCGGGTATAGTGACAAATGTGGCTCTATAAACTCTACTGATTGTCATATTCAATTTTTTAGTAATTAAAATAAAATCTAGACATAACATATCAAGATTGTTCACAATAAATATACTAAAATGTTTAATTATCTAGAAATTAATCTTGCACTTAAGTTACTACATACATTTAGCTGCATGTATTTATAAATGAACTGTGAATAAATATTTCTGATTAAGTATTGTGGCAGTTCCGAACTGACAAAAACTTGGAAAGTTTCTATATTACAGTTATTGTCTATCGTACTTTGCGAACGAATTTGGGTATATTAGCAGGTAAGCGTTAAGGCTCATGGCCTCTTGTATTTTACCTGCTTGGTCATCTTTTTAGGGAGATAGTTACTAGATTTGCTAAACTCGTAATTACATCTCGGACATGTAAATCCATGCTTGGCTATGCAATATGTTATTGAGCAAGACATTTATTTCCAGCTGTAACAATCCATCCAGCTGATACGTATATGAGTGACATTAGAAATGCTTGAAAATAACTTTATTATGAACTATCGTCGTAGTCAGAGGGAACCCTTATAGTGTCAGTCACTTCATGTCGCAGAAACTTGCATAACCATGGCCTGATCAACATACAGTGAAAACTCATTACATTTCGTGTATTTGTTCGGTCCGATTTTGATGTTATAGAGGTTTTGGTGATTTATCTAGGGGAAATTACAAGAAGTAGTCTTTGGGACTCCAAAGTAATGTGGCAATAAGCGATATGGCTTTGTTACCAAGGACCATACTGAAGATGTTTTAGTTTAAAGAACTGTAACAGAATTTACAATATGTATGAAATTTGATTGACATATAGATGTCACATGATAGTTACTGAATAGGTCCTTGGTACTGTTTTTGTCTTCCGAAATATTCAAATAGTGTGCTGGTCAAAAATTATTTATCACCCGATAATATCATTGTATACCAACTTAATTTTTGAAATTTATTAAAAACAAAGGTTTGTTCCCTCATGCAAAGCATTTCTTAACTGGATTTGGATTCATATAATTTTGGAACTTTAGTTTCAGTAATTTTCAGCTTTTTGGCTTATATTTTGTCTCTATCAAAATTTTTCCGAAATGTGCACATATGGCACATCAAAATTTAACAGGTATTTGTGTTATATATTTACTACCCCTTAGCCGGTACCGCAGCTGGTCCAGTAAACTCCTCGAGGGTATCCATAACTCAGTAGGCAGTACTTTGTGCTGTCAGAAAATGTACCATTTAGCAAAATTTTCAGTCGACTTAATTTTTGAAAATATCTAAAACTAAGGTTTGTTCCCTCATGAAAGCATTTTTATCTGGATTTGAATTCATATAATTTTGGAACTAAAGTATCATTAATTTTCAGCTGTTTGGCACATATGTTTTCTCTATCAAACTTTGTCGAACATTGATAATGGATATTATGACATTTGTCGTTCTTTCCGTGCCTAGCAGATATCCCGTTTATGTGGGATTACCTTTCATATTTATGGATACTGGTAATGTCATAAAATATTAATGACAAGAATTCCACGGATTTAAATGTCTCGCCTGATTAGTTTTTGAGCGAGTAGAAAATACATTACTTTAACATAAACTTTCACATTTTGACATGCCGCCGCTGCCGCCGCCGACACCGGAAAAGTAACTCTTAAGGCTCGCCTTATGGCGATGCCATCCTCGACAAATATATAATACTATAAATTTCAATATATTTGAATCAAACAATTCAAAAACTAAAATATGTCAGTATTTTTTAATGTACCTTCGTTTTAGGCATAACTGTCATTTGCTACTTTGGAATTGCATTATTTTATAAAAATTCAAAAGTAGCACATTATATTACTTTCGTAATATTTATTTATTTATTTATTTATTTAATTAAAATTTTCTGAATGAAATATTCAAATATTTATGACGCGTTTGACAATAATAAATATCTGAAAATTCATTCGAAATAAAAATTTTATAATATAACATTACTCCTAATACATGTAATTTGAAAATTATAAATAGAGGGAATACACAATTAATCATAATTGATGGATTTTGTACAGTTATACAGCCATAGTTCGATTAATTTATCATACATACTCAATCTTCTTCTGATTTTAACTTTGGCATTAATTGGAAATGGGTCACAACATCCATTAAATGAAAATAAATTATCTATAATTAGGACATTTTTAGGTCACTGAATAAAGTGATTTTAAGCTGAAACGTGAAATATGTATTTCAAAGTCATTAAAAAATGCTAACCTTTTTTTAATATATGACAAAATTTGAATTATATTTTTTAGGAATAATGAAGATTTCGAAACAGATCTTCCAACCATATTATACAGTAATAATATGTATATGTATTTCACAATTAAATGTATCAACATGCACATAAAAATATCACTTTTGATTGGGTTATTAATGTTGTGTGGTAAATTTCGTTTATTTATTTATTTTTTTTATTTTTTTATTTATTTCTTTTATTTTTATTTTATTTATTTATTTATTTTTTTTTTTATAACGCAAACAATTCAAATTTGACAGCCTCGGTGCCCCAGCGACAGGCGTTAGCCTCAACACTGGGAGGTCAGGAGTTCAAATTTCGATCGGGTTTTTAATAAGACTTTGAGATTTTGCTGTCTCACCTGGCGGGCCAGGAGTTTAAATTTCAATCGGGTTATTAATAAGACTTTAGGAGGTCAGAGTATCGACTAGCATATCCGGTCACAGGATAATCTGATTGTAAGAGTGCTGTGCTTGTCCGTGGTATACTGAAATATGGAGTTGGTGAGCTATCACCATAATTAAAAAAACGCTCTGAGTGCTAACTAGTACAAAGCAGGCTATGATACACATTTGTACATCACAAATATACACGAACTTGATATTCGATTTATCCTTACAGATTGATAAACATGCTCTCGTCGCAAATAGCTGACAAATTGCTGATGCGACGTTAAACAACATTACAACAACAGCAATAACCACTCAAAGAGGGGTATCCAAGCATACCAGGTAATATAGTCATGTAATGCGCGCGCGAAATATTATTTCCAATGAATATATAATACGTTTACGTAACATTTTTTTTCTGGATTGACGTCATATCGATAAAACGATTCCTCGCGAACGATAAGGTTTGCTTACGTGTGACTTAATAAGCTATGGAACCCACAAAGGCAAAAAGTCAAGTTTTAAACTCAATACGTCGCAAATGTTTGATTTGGCTTGACTGGTTTGGTAAAGTCTGGAGATCAAATTTGTAAACGTTTAACATTTAGAAAATACAATTAAAACTTTATAATCACTTAAGGAATTTTTCTTAAATAACACAGCTTTTTAAAATAATCTGTATAAAAAATAAACTCTGACCTGTTTTTATACACATGTATATTTTGATGTTTAAGTTTTGTCTTTCAATTGTTTTGGACGTCAATTCAATTTAAACATTACCTAGCATTGGCTGACGATATTTGGGTAGTCATATATCAAGCACGGCGGGTTGATTGCTTTTCCATAGAAATCATTAAAGAAAATAAATTCAACATTCAATTTTATAATAATTTGATCTTTTGCTTCATTAGTTGTCATAACGACCACATTACTCGGTAATAAAAATGCACTCTACCAATAAATGCATCTATATTTATATTATTACCCCGGTAAGGTGTTCCTTTACCAAATTAAACTCAACAATTCAAAATACATTGAAATTATGATTGTTTGAAATAATTGATTCCATAAAATAATGATGACCTGTCTGTTATAAAGATATATCATTCGTCATAGTTTGACAGGTTTATGAGCAACGCATTTATAGTCATTATTTTCATGATGACTTTTAATATTCATAAAAGGTCGTTAAAGTTTCGGTATTTAAATATAAATTCTCTTGTCCTAAAGTTTCTCATTAACCTTCCCTCCTGTATCACAATCAGAAAAGACAACAACCGATTGTCTTTCAAAATATAAATTTGCTTAATTATTTATTGGAGGGCTTTGTTATTTTACTATTTTTACATCTTGCATATTTGCTCAGGACACAATAATGGTTTTGAAAAAGATAATTAAATATGCCAAATGTGAAAGATTCTAATACATGAGATTACCTAATTAGATAAGCGAAAAAAAAAAACGGATTTTGTCTAAATCGACTACAAACTAGGACTTTGATTCGTTTTTTAAATTATTTATTTATTTATTTATTTATTTATTTATTTATTTATTCATTTATTTATTTATTATTTATTTATTTTAGTTTTTTCCACAAATATTTTGTTTACAAATCAAAAAAGAAAAATGTCTTCCGGGAAAAAAATTAACTGACGTTCGTAAATTATTATTTTTTTCTGTTTTAGACAAGGAAATGTTCTAAATATGTGTCAATACTTAAGTATGTTTTTTTTGCATTGTGGTTAAAATATTGCTTTCCCACAATTATTACAAAAAAACAATGAATACATTTTAGTTAGAGTCAATGGAGTGGAGTGGAGTAATTTTTTTCAAGATTTTTTCACTTATTTCGAGGCGGTCATTTCTGGGATGGTGGAGGAAACCGGAGTGCCCGGAGAAAACCACCGACCATCGGCAAGTGAACTGACAAACTTTCTCACACTAGGATCTGTCCCGAGTGGGACTCGAACCCAGGCGGTGAGAGGCACTGTGATCCGAAAGCGCGCGCTTTAGACCACTCGGCCACCGGGTTTTTGTTTAACAATCATTTCCTTGTTTATTTACCCAGTAACAAAGATAGATAATGCCCTGGAATTAATTTTTAATTGATATATGCAAAACAATGAAGTTTAGGTATATATATTGGAAAAGAATAGAAACCTTCTTAACATTCTTATGTAACACTATCATTTTTGTTCCAAAATTTTAAAGAAGTAACATGACAAATTATGATATGACTGCCGTCTTATATATGGGTGACATGCTGCGTTTGAACCCCCAACCAAGAATTTAAAAGAGCACAATATAGCAGTGTTGCATATGGTACTTTAGCAATGCCGTTGTCAGTTGCTTATTCGGATACATTTGTATGAAGAAAGTTAACGAAACAAGCTCCCAAAAATAAAAATAGTTATACATTTTTGACATGCATACGAAACCGTGACGGTAGATATTTTGCAAACAAAAATTAGGACTGCTACACAACATCTGGGAAATTGTTTAGTGAAAATAAATTTACTCTTGTCAGTTTTCTTACAGCAGAATTTAATTTTGACATTGTCAGAATTTTATACAAATAATCATAGAAACACCTGTGTAATAAAACGTCACCACACAAGATGTTCTGTATAATTTTGATGTTTAAAAAAAACTGTTCTATCTGACAAAAATATAAATTATATTATTTCGGGGGTTTAAATCAAGTAGTTTTTGCATTTAATCAATTTTATATCTATTTTATTCATTCTTAACAAAAAAATTTTAAATTGATTAAATTATTTATTAATTCATTTATTATTATTATTATTATTATTATTATTATTATTATTATTATTATTAATATTTTTATTAAGATTGGATTTATTTTTATGTATTGATTAATTGTTTATAAATTTATGTACATGAGCGTATGAGAGAACGAGAGTAATTCTGTTAAATTTCGAATTCAAATTTATGTTTTCCAGTAAAATCCTTTAGTTTAGCATATAGCATAAAATTTTTTTTTCAAATTTACTTTCTGTGATCAATATATTTCAAAAATGCAATATAAAAAATAACTTTCGAGTATTAGTTATAAAACTTTAAAAAAGTGTTAAATGATATTTATAATTTAATATATGCATAATGCAGATATATTTGTCCCAACAATCTGAAAGCAAATCTTTTTTATCTTTACAAGAACACTGCTCCGTTGTTTGTAGGTAGAAGTTTTGCTTTATCTACAAATTAAATATCTAGAAAATTTATTATCATATTGACCAGTTTGGTATATTTTTGCATTAATGTTAATAAAAGTATTACATATAAATGTTATATACATGTGAATATGTTGTCTGTTATAGAGATCTATTTACCATTGTGTATATTAAATAACTTTGCAAAGCTAAGGTTTCAGCGCAATTAGCGTAAAAGTCGGGGAGAATCAATTTAATATGAAAGATTTAACACTTTATGATGATTACACGTTATGCAGGAAAGATAAATGCTGCTTGCTGCCTTAAATTTGAATGTCTTTTTCTATTACAAAACTTATAAATTATATCTTGTCTTTTCTGGTTAAATCTGACTGCTTACCTGCAAGTGTTTATATGAACCTGCGTTTAAAATCGCATTAATTTGAATAAAATTTAACGAAATTTTACCTTTTGTTTATTATATTCGGTGTATGGTTGATTCGAATAATGTTCCCTGAACTATGCTTTATTTATGCACTGACGATTACCTAATGTTTTAAATAACGTTAAATTGAATAAAAAATCTCAAATCTTTTTTTTAAATTTAAATTTGTGTTATGTATTATGACAGCTAGTAGAAAGCATTTTATTCATGTTCCAGTGTTTAATATATAAATGTACAAGAGTTTTATTTTCCGTTTAATGCTCAAGGTCTTACCCTTTTCCGACTTGTCACTTATCTATAAAAGGTATACTTTAAATGACGATTTACAAGCCGGGTTATTGTTAATCCAGTATTTAGATGGCTGTCTTTGTGTTGCATGCATGAACGTTATTTTTGTTTTAAACATGCTAAGAATAAATCCTAAACATGTTGTTTTTTTATTCCGATTTTTATGCATGGTTACCCCAACCATGTAATTTATGTGAGTTTCACTTGAAAAGGAGTTTGTATGCATCTTCATAATATACCTTCACTATGTCGTATACCATTTTTTGAATTTAATCATAAAATACATCCAAAAAATGGTATTGTTATATACTATTTTTTGAAAAAATGGTATATGACAACTATATGATGTAATAAAATTTCAAAACATTTTCTACATAAAACAGTTCTCTTATTGACACAGTTGTGGAGCATCTGCATTAAGAACATTAGGTCGTGAATTCGATTGCATGACTTGTCAATACTTTTTGGGACTGGTTCGCAGGGCCAGGATAATTTGAGTTTTTTTTTTTTTTTTTTTTTTTTTTTTTTTTTTTTTTTTTTTTTTTTTTTTTTTTTGCAAGTCATTTACTTGTCTGTGGCGAATTGACTCTGTGAGTTAGCATTTTATAGTTGCCCTCTCAAGCTGCATTTTTATGGGAGAAAATAGACAGAATAAAAAGAAACACTCTGATCGGTACTACAAAAGAGGAAGGCATTGAAATGATTGATATGGAATCAAAATCGTATATATGCTTTGAAATTACTTAAAGAGTTTGACAAGTTGTTTTAAATAATTGAACTGCTTTAAAATGAGACAGGTTAGTCACGCTACAAACTACATGTACATACTTACAGACTTTTCAAACAATGTATGAATACTGAACCCTATTTTTTTAACCTTCAACAAGTTTTCTTGTAAATATTTTTCAAGGCTTCGCTGTAGTAGTTTACCTAAGAAAATAGAAACTGATCGTTTTAGTAACCCTTCACTGCCTCTGGCTAATAGAATTTGTCAATTTTGCAAAAGCAACAGTGTTGAAGATGGTTTCATTTTCTTATGGAGTGTCCATTGTACTGTGACCTCATAATCAGGTATAAATTGACTGTCAGGGCAGCAGAGATCTATAATGGTTTTGATGATTTATCAGTAATGGATCGGTTTTATTATTTGATGACCAGTGATGATATGGTATCTTGTATTTTAAGCACAGTCCTAGGCTATGTACAAAAGGCGTGAGAATTTTATTATGTAACATCTATATTTTACTAGTTTTTAGATATCAGTTTTTTTTTTTTACTTGAATTGTGATGATGATTTTAAAAAGTATAATGTTCTTTTTTAAAATATACTGTGCTTTTCAATGCTATTTTTATTATGCATAATTAATTGTCTTAATATGTACTAAATATAAAAGTGTCTCATAAGTCCGTTATGGCTGGGCATTAATACTTTTATTAAGAAAACTTTGTTTTGTGTATGTACTTGTTATATGTGGATTAATGTGACACATTAAAAATAACTTATTATTATTATTATTACCTTAGTTTTTGAAGCACAACTCTAATTGGATCCTTTTGTACTAAAAACGATTTTATCTTGTTCATGTCAAAGGAGACGTAAAAGAAGGGATAATTTCGGTCTTATTGCAGATTCTGTCATGGCTGATTAGAGTGGAGTAAAGTTATAATGTTTTAGCCTCTGTCAAGATTCTTTCATTTTTAAATCGAGGCTGTCAGATCTGGGATGGTAGAGGAAACCGATGTACCCGGAAGAACAACTGACCTTTGAAAAGCGAACTGACAAACTTCTTGACATTAGGATCTGCTCGAGTGAGAGCCAAAGATACTCGGTGAGAGGTACTGTGGTCCGTAAGTTCGAATTTTCAAACCACTCAGCAACCGAGGCCCCTGACTTACGTGATAAAAATGTAAAATTAAATTGAGGGGTTTCGTTATAAATTATGTTTGATGCATATTAATCCAAGCTCATATTCAGAACTTTTTCTTTTCTTTTTTCGAGTAAACAAAATGGACATTTGATCTTCTTCCTTTTTAGTTTACCACTATTTGAAGGAACATGTGCAGATTACGTGGTGCCACTTGTGGCCATGATGGTGCTGGATACAGAAAAATGAGCCTGACAAAAACCTTTCGTAAGTACAAACTTTCCTCTAATTACGCTTAATTAAGCATGTTTTAATATTAAACAGTTATATTGATCTTAATATGTACCATGTCTACTTTTAAATGTGTTATTTCATTAAATTCAAAAGTAGCACGCGACAGTAAGTTTTAAAGTTTAAGTTGATCTAAACTGTTAACATTAACTTAATTTTCATAAGCAAAAATATATTTTTAAGTAATGCAATATAAGGTTTTAAATTTAAACTTTAAGTGCTAATGCTTTGCCGATTTCTTGCATATTATTGTACATCGCATCAACAGTTTCCCAGCTTAACACAGCGCGACGCTGTTTCAGGACTAAACAAAAGTTCATTCATGAGAATAAAGTGATGTAATCAAGTCGTAAGCCCCAGTCAAGATTCTAACACTTGCATCTAGTCAGTAAGCTCAAGAATGGCGGGTTGTTTAGAGAAAACTATAGACCTTCCGCAAGCCAAATGACACATATTTCAGGCTTTAAGAGTGTTTAAGTGACATGGAAAAACATTTTTAAATTAAACCGATCGAAGTGAAATTGAAATAAACAGCTGTAAACCCTTAGTCTTTGGTGGCTTTTAAAAAATAACCATTCAGTCACCGAAGTTTATAAGATAGTTTTTTTGTACGTAGTGATGACAAGATATGGAAAGAATGACACATGGATTATTGGAATCAAATAGAACGTTTGTTTAATGCAATTTACTATATGCCATAAAGTGATTTTAGTACTTTCAGTAATTTGATTAGCTCTTTGGAGCAAACCTCAGTTGTGATAAGACCGGATGTGGGACGGTCAAAAGTAGTGCATAAAAAAAACCTCAAGGTCTTTACGAGACCCAGCTCAATTAACTTTTTAATAGATATCACTATGCAATTTTGCCAAAGTGAGAGCTTCTGAGGTTTGCTAAAGAGTAAGTCTGAGTTGGTTGACTATCGCACTATATTTACAGCATAAGGACTTATTACTGAAATATCGGTGCATGCAACTTAATGTTATGACCAAAAAGGGCCCATTTTGACTGTTATTTCATGACTAAGGTGTGTAACCATTGTAAGAACTGTTCTTCCCCTCTAGGGTTATTGAAATTGTCACCAAATCTTGTAGTTGGATAGATGAATCTGTGACAGAAAATGCGTAGATGAGGAAAAGCGTCTGACACCAGATACGCTGGTTCAATCTAAACCTTTGTTCAAAATTTCATTTTTCGGTATCTGCCTTCTGAGCTCTTGTAAGAACTGTTCTATCCTTGTAGGGTTCTTGAAATTTTCACAAAAGCTTGTAGTTGGATAAATGAATCTGTGACAGAAAGACCTAGATGGGGAAAAGCGTAACATCCTTTTTTTTCGTTTAAAAAGTAGTCTTGGGGCCTTAATGTACAAGTGGACTTTATAAAAATGTATTTTCTTCTTCTTGACTTTGTATTGATGTAGTATTGTTGATCTTAATGATAATGGGTATGAAATATTTTTTCTGTGCAAAAAACAAAATATATATATATATATATATATATATATATATATATATATATATATATATATATATATATATATATATATATATAATAATAAAAATAATAATTAAATAGAATTGCGGTCTGACGGTTTTTAAATGAATTGCGGACTAGAATTGCGGGCTAGCTTTACACCAGTAACTTTAATTTCTAAATTCCGAGTGCTTTAAGAAAGAACAGTCAATACCAATTTTCAAGTCTTGGTCAAACTCGGCCGGGATTCGTACCCCAAATGCCCACATAAGTAGCGAGCACTCTATTGACTAAGCTACCTTAGTGGTAGAAATAGACATTTAATTTAGACTTAAGAGTGCAATGGTGATACCTGAGGTAATAAAGTAATTGTAAGGCATAAAAGTAATATTTTAATTTACGTTCAAATATCAAGTATGGTAATGTTTATGTTTTTGTTTTGGACTTGTATTGGACTTTAATTGTTTGGTTCCAGTAAGATAAAGCATTCAATGATATTTATTGCATTTAGTGAAGTCTTTATGTAAATATATGTCTAGCAACACCTAGATATACGGCTTTTAAAAAGAAAAATTATGACATTAGTTTTGCCATTGATTTTCATTGGATGCATGCGTCATCTTTGCAAAACAGCTTTAACGCCTAAAAACTGTTTTTAACAATGCATAAAGGGACTGCAACTAATTGTAATAAAGAATCATGCTAGAAGAAACAGTATCACGAAGTATTGTGTGATTTAACTGCCTATTGTGTCAACGTTTGACTTTTAAAGTACAATGTGTTTTTGTAAGGTTCGTATTGTATCACCTAAAAATGCTTTCATGCGGTCGTTATTGTTGTTGTCGTCGTCATTATGTTGTTGTGCGATTATATTGTTTTGTGTATTATTTCTGAAACAATTTTTTTTCCAAAAGTATACGTAAGACGTAAAATTATCGAGATAAATCGATAAATCAAGTTGAGAGTTGGTAATGGTGTTTAACGTTCCAGTCAAGAATATTTCACTTATATCGAGACGTCGCCAGCTATAGGCGAAAGTGCAGAAATTTTGCCTATGCGTTGCGCTGATGGCACTATACAGCAGGGTTCGTTATCGTGCAACGCCTAACGTGACACAGGACCTCGTTTATTGTTAGTTACCATCCGAAAGAACCGTGACATTCATTTCGTAATGCCGAGTGCTTGGCGAAGGAGCAGTCACTACCCACTTTCAAGTCTTGTGTCAGACCCGACCGGGGCTAGAACCCACGACCTTCCATTTACCGAGCGAGCACTCTACCAAGAGAGCTACTGCAGTGGTATCGATACATTAAGGGAAAAACTTAGATATAGCAGTTCAAGGCGGACCATTCGATGGTTTCTGGTTTAGCCGTTTAGATTATATAACTTATTGACGGCGTTTTTACGATGCGTTGCTTCGATTTGTATTGCATTTCAATATTTTTAATACATAGCTTAAAATTTCAACCTACAACTCAACCCTTCATTCATATCTCTTATCGGCCTAGCTTTTCATATTTACTTGTTTGTTTATATGTACTATCGAAATAACTAAAAAATTGTAACCCTAGATAAGTTACTGTTACAATGCTGTTTTATTATCATTTCAATCTACAAACATAAATAAAAGAACATCTGTGAAATTTCTCAAACAGCATTTCTATAAAATTATGTTAAGTTTTTTTTTTTATTATTATTATTATTATTTTTTTTTTTACCATCAAGATAAAGAGAAGGGTAATTATATCTTTTATCTTTACAGACAGTTATCTCTATTTTTATAATTAACAAGGTAACAGATGTGTCTTTGCGATTAGAATCTTTGCTAAAAAAAAAATTAATTCGTGTATTTTAATATAGAAAATGTAGAAATTCTAAATAAGCACATGTATTGGTTACCTTTAAGAATTGTTTTATGTATTTACTTTGACATCTCAAGCAGTTTGCCATAGTGTATCATACATGATCAAATAATGGGAATAATGAAAACGAAATGTTGTCAATTTTATGTACACTACGATACCACTAATTACACCAACAAAAAATTTCTTAACAAATGCTTGTACATGTATTATTTTAATACTTTGCACGACTACAGCCCAGGTTTACAGTCGGTTTAAAGTATATGTACTTTTGATTGACATTGACCATGCTTTACATTTATTTCTTGACACTTTATCTGGTTTAGGATTAAAGTTGCAAAAGATTCGTGTCAAAACCTCTGTTTTAATTTGTCAACTTATATAGCAAGGCATGGGGTCATAACATGGAATGTTTAAATATGCTGATACCAAATGGTGCATATTGCAATATATACCTTTTAATGCTTGACCGGATCCATAAGCAATCGTTTATCGAATCGGGTTTACTTTTGACCATAGATATTTGTACTTGTAAGATAGAATGGATATTTTACAACCGAAACAATTATCTAAATATAAAACATCATACAAATACACGTAAATACATTTTTATAAAATAATCGATTATCCTTTATATTTTCATACATAGAATGTATAACTGTGGTACTTGATTTAAATTTTTACTAATTGTCCAATTGAAAAAGTGTGTGTGTGTGTGTGTGTGTGTGTGTGTGTGTGTGTGTGTGTGTTTCTATAAATGATGACAATTAAAACAATGATTTTTACATAAGAAAAAGGAAATATACAAAGAGACAAAGTTTACATCCGTCAAAAGAGTATTAAAAGATTTCGACGTATTTCGTTTCAAAAATTTTTTGTTTCATTTTTTCATTTTCATAACTTGATTTTAATATCCTCCGCGCCAGAAGGCGCATAAGGCCTCCACGTTGGCTCTTCAACCCGCTCTACCGTTTGCTGCTGTTTTTGTATATTTCAGCTCCCCATCCAAATTGATTCCTTTTTTTCGATGGCCTTGTGCCATGTTTCATGGGATCCCTTCTGCTCTCTTTCTTCTGGTTTCTGGAGATGTTTTATGGTAATTTAAAATAATTGGTTATTTCAGGCTAGAGTTTGGCAACAATGCCCTTTGTCATAAAAAAATAATTAAACGACGTCAATTTTCGAGAAACATTTTCCCCATCCATGTTAGCATGAAATCATATATAGAAACAGTATTCCTGTGAATGAACACGATAATGATATTTTTTGACTTTCAGTTTTGTAATTACACAGAAAAGACTAATGCATTTTGACTTTCATATGGTTAAAACGGCATGGCTTTAGGCAAAACACTTACCATTAAATCTTATATAATACACTATTGCCTTTCACTAAGCTTACGTCATGCAATGTATCATTTTAAAAGTGCTTAATATCAATGAATAGAATTGTTTAATATATCAACATGTCACTCGAAGGGATTGCAACAGCCTTAGTGCAAAATGAATAGTAACAGTAATATCTGCGAAATGTTAAAGATCTATCTCTACTTACAGTCTTGTTAAAATATCGTTCGAAAACATTTCCAAACTGTGCTTCATTGGTGGAAATTGTTAAACGATTTAACAATAATGTTGATTTAAATGTTATCTTGTGAAAAAATTATGCACTTATAAAAATCATTTTTTAACTAGGAAACACAAACAATATTCTATTAAACTTCTCTAATGTGAACGCAAATGCACACCTATTTATATAAATTAGCCAATCTTAAGAAAATATGTGATGCGTTCAGTAGAGAAATTGCGCGACCAGTAAAAGTATTGTTACATGTTTAATCTACAAGGCTTAGTCAGGTTGACCAGGAACCCATAA
Source organism: Tegillarca granosa (assembly GCA_029721355.1). Taxonomy (NCBI): domain Eukaryota; kingdom Metazoa; phylum Mollusca; class Bivalvia; order Arcoida; family Arcidae; genus Tegillarca; species Tegillarca granosa. The sequence goes on along the minus strand of CM056600.1, from coordinate 38,619,030 downwards.
CAACAATAAAAAATATAAAGCAAATACACAAACAAACAAACAAACAAACAAATAAATGGATAAATTATTAAGTAAATAAACAATATATCATTTTTAAATCGACATGTTAAAATTCTGGTCTTTTTTGCGCACACTGTAAGCCTAAAGCTAAATAAAATTGATTTTCACTGACGTGATTTCAATTATAATTATTTTCTACGAAACCAGTTACATGTAACACATTTTTGGCAATATTTTACATTAAATTTTAGTCTTCCATATATATATATATATATATATATATAACATGCGATCGGAATGATTATTTTCCATAGTTGCGCCACCCCAAAGAGACTTCTGGCAAAGAAAGTTTTTATGTACCTTTTTGAAATAAAAAATTTCACCAAAAAAAGTTAAAAATCATTTACATATTTTAAAATCTACATTACACGTTTATTTTCCAATAAATTCTAATAAATAAAATGATTATTAAACTAGAGACTGACCAATCAATTGCGTATAAATGGCCGACTTGATATGATGGAATGGAGACACGTTTTTGCTCTGTGTCAGATATGTGTCATATATTAGCCCAAACTAATGAATTATTAAATAACTCTTTTGTGTTCTATTAATATTCTGTCACTTACATGTGAAATAATACTATAAGAATCTCCCTCTAGCCATTACTATTAAGTCATCATGAATCGGACAACAGCTCCTACAACAAAGTTTTATATTTTTTCTCTTTGAAACTTTCATACAATAATATTAATATATATACATTTATCGCAACTTCAGAGGTCTTGTTACAAGAATGCATGATCATGGCGCCATGATGTCAATTTGTTTAGATGTGCGTTCATGGAACACGATACTTCTTATCGTCTAGGTCCGAAACCTGCTTGGACAGATCCTAGTTTGTGAAAGTTTGTGGGTTCGTGTACCGAAATCAGTGGGTTTTTTCAGGCGGTCCGGTTTCCCCTTCCATTCGAGAACTTATCGCAGGTGTGTGAAATAAACATCACTCCACTTTTTCTCTTTACGTATACGCAAATAAAATAGAGCGGTTTTATGCATCTAACGATAGTTACCTTTTTTGGTCTCAAAACATGGATTATCGAATACAAATTTATCTATATACGTTTTATAACAACGCAGTACATCGCCACAGACCCGGCATTAAAGGAAGAAAGTGAACTGGAGAAGTGTTATGCTTATCTACTCGGTAATATTGAATAAGTGAGCTAGCAACGTACCAAAAAGTCGACCCAAATGCGCACTAGTACACGGCGGACTATAAGACACACTTCCAAAACTCATGTGTACACGAACTTGTTCTTAGAATAATCCATAGAAATTGATAACCTTGCTTTTTTGTTGCAAGTAGCTGAAAAATAACTGATGCTACGTTGAAAACATTACAACAACAACAACAACTCAGAAAAAACACTTTAGTTTGTATAAAATTTGATCAGTTTTTGATAAAGTAAGTATCGGTGCAAAGTAAAAAAAAATGAAAATTATTTGATTGCAACCATCTTAATTTTTTTGTTGCTCCTCTAACATGTCTGTTTTTCAAAGATTATTTCCGCTCGAGGTTGGTTGGGTTTATGTTATCATTTCCGCATCTTGGTTGTCTCCCCATGATTATTCTTTTCTTTATCTTTTCAGTTTGCAGTAAAATCTTTTGTGATGATATCGTGATAACTTTTCTATAATATATAAGCTTACGATCTTTTTTACCAATCAAATTCCATGTAACATTTTTTAAATAAGATATATCTTTCACAAAAATGTTAAAAATGGCTTGTTTTCGTCATTATAGGCCATTTCCGTTGAAATTAAAATTTCATTGCAGGGTACAAAAGAAAGTCTTTTCCAGCTTATAATAGGTAAAGTGTGACCGTTAAAGACCGCAATACCTTACGGTAATTTAAAAATGCAAAACAATCGGATATTTGTAAGGCATAGTTTTATAGGTGTAATTTATAGTTTTGTTGCCCAATGTATCATCTACCCCGCTTCAAGAAACCGGATTTCATCAATTTGTTATTTTATACATTTTAATATATGCTGTAAATAATTGGTACATTGTATAACGTTTTATTTCTAAAACTAATTACTTCCACACAAAGAAGTGTTTATTTTCGTATAAAAAACGGTGTCCGAAGGCAAATTTTTCCATTAATTCGTTGTTTTGTGTGTTGTTTGTTTGGTTTTTTTTAACCTGTACAAATAAAGTATCACAATGATCATGTGTTATAATACGCATGTACATTTGGTTTTTTATGTTCATTTCCTCAATACCGTAAGAGGTGAATGGTTGGTAGATAAATTGGAAGTGGGTTAACATGATTATTTTTGTAGCTCTTGAATATTCGTTACGGAGACTTGTATAGTCTTACTGGTTTATCAATCATTTAATGGCCGAGTTTTATTTTTCTTAAAACATTGTAATTTTTGGCTACTGTATTGGAATTCGTTTGATAATACAGTTTCTGGAAAGATATACAATGGATTTTTTTTAATTTTATTAGTGTGTGTGTGTGTGTGTGTGTGTGTGTGTGTGTGTGTGTGTGTGTTGTTGGATGGTTGTTTGATTTCAACATTGTTTAACGTCGCATCAGCAATGTTCAGCTCTTATCTAAAGCAAGTTCATCTGGAATGTGATATGCGAGTGTTCATTAATTTATAGTCTGCCTTACTAGCGTACACAGAAGGCTCGCTAGGCGAGGAAGCAGCATTTCGGTCATATTTATGGCCCAGTGGGGATTCGAACCCCTTACGCCCTTTCTGTTTCTGAGGCGGGTTTTATGGGTGGCTAATTCCTGCAAACCTCATCATAATTCCTGATTCCACAACTATCATGTTGAGGCACGTGTACAGATATAATATTCTCACTAGTGTAAGGGGTTTGCTGAAAAAAGGGGGCATAAATTATGCTAATTAGTATTTTACTTTCATTTTAAAGGTTACAAGTGTGTAATTATGACATTTAAAATTTGAAATAAGTATGGACAGCGCGTCTAAAATGTGCCACAATAAAAACTACATTTCCATAATATACACATTAGAGAAAAATGAAAAATGTTATATTTGGACAATTCATGATTCTATATTTTGTCAGAAAATGCTGCAAAACGAACTCGCAGTAGCGAGGGCATTCATACGAACTTGCAACCATCAGTGTTAAATGAGGATTAATGTAAATCACAGAACTTGTCCGTGTCTGTTTGTAAATAACAAAAACAACGAAGCATTAAAAAGAATTAATTAAGTAATTCATAAAAAAAGGTTCACGACCTGTTACTGGTTTTACGTGTCTTCTACATGTTTCTTTTTATGTTGATATATGACATCAGATGTCTACCTTAATTTATTACAGAATTTTCGCCGGTTATAAAAGTTAAAATATATCATCAGTTTTTAACTCAAAGTTCGCCATCGAAATACAAAATAGAAATCCTTTTAAGTTTACGATATTTTTAACCATTTTTTTGACATTTTGAACTCACAGCAAAAATTCCTATATATTTCTCGCTTGGATTGGGATAGCATTTTATTCAGACACATTTTAGAAGAACTGAAAGTGGATTTCAATTGTGTATTCAGTGTAATTGAAATAGGCAAGGCTATCATATCAAAACTCACTATAAAACGATTTGACAGCCAAATGCGCCAAGTCAATATAATACTCTGTTTGCTTAAGATAAACTAATGATAAATCTTTGTAACATGTGGTCAAAAACCCCATCCCGTTTGTACAATATTCACATTTGAATCGAAGTAATAAATCTGTTTTTTTTTGCTTCCGTTTGGCTTGTAGTGGCATTTTTAGCATGTTTCTGATTAAAACAAGTTATTAACAATATCATTTTGTAGCGAGAAATTTTTCCGTCACTTTAAGAAAATAGTAAAAATGCGCCACATACAATGCCGTCATTATACATTATATCTAGAGAATGACGTTTGTAAATGTGGAGATAAGAGTGATCACGGCTGTTACAAGGACTAGTTATTCCAAGCGCGTGCCGAGTCCTGAACTCTTGCCGTTACCAATCTGATTACACATGTTTATCACGATAATTTAAATGACATTATTTTGGTATAGATTATACAATAATAATAATGAATACTTATCATGTATTGAGCTCTCTTTTGAATGCCAGGTAATTACGGGTTCATATACAACTGCATGTATTATGATGTGGGGATGATATTAACATATAACAATCGATTATGATAATTAATCATAAAGTAGCTAGTTGATTGACATTTATAGTCTTTTATATTTCTCCCCCTGACATATGATCAGTGCAATTTCCTATCATATCGAATATGCGCACGATTCAGGAGGAAGTATAAGGAACAACGGGATACACGTGGAGATTTATGGGATAATAACGTGTTCAAAAAGATTTACAACAGTCAAAACGTGCAATAGAATTTGTAGGTTTCGCATGTGACAAGATTGGATTTGCAATGTCCGGAAACAAGAACAATGGACATTATTTAGAAACCCCGTAAAGAGACCGTACTAAAATTGATCATTCGAAAACACTGACGGCAATCTTGTTCTCTGATATTATATTGCAGAAAAAGCTTTATATTCGGGTAAAAAATGTTTTTGATTTGAAAGATTGATTGGTTTGTTGAACATTTTACGTCACATAAATAGCGATTTTTCAGCTATTCGAGATGAGACCGTTTTTTAATAATTTTAAGCACTGTTTATAACCCATCAGTTGATAAGCGAGAGTGTTCAAGGGTTTCTGATCTTCATTTCCCTAGTGCGTACTAACTACGACCTCAAACGAGTCAGTACCTCCGCCAACATTGTCGCAGACAAACATCGCTGACAACTCGGTCCATTATATTGGTACCGAACCAACCAGTTAGTTCCTAGGACAAGGGTAAACCTTTCTCAATTGCGATAGATCGAGGTCGAGCTCAAAGCACTTGCTCAACAATCATGTGGTACGCTGACGAAATCCATTGCTTCAGTGAAATTTTTATCTGTATTCAGTATTATTGCTTGCGTATAAATTTGATGCTCAAAAGCTAAAACATCTGTTTTTAAAAATTAATTAAATTTTTTCATTACGATTTTTGTGAGCTCACAAAGCTGTGAAAAAGTAACACTGTGTAGTTGGTCACGACTACATCGGTAATAGTCAGTACCGTAACTACCTATGAGGCAACCGAGGCAACTGTCTCGGTAAAAATTTAACCAAGTACTTTTTCTTACATAAGTTATATTTTAAGAGAGAGAGAGAGAGAGAGAGAGAGAGAGAGAGAGAGAGAGAGAGAGAGAGAGAGAGAGAGATCTTCTACGATGTCTTTATTTTTCCGAGTTGTGATTGGGTTGCGATCATTCCATGTAATTGTGATTGGGTGCGATCATTCCATGTAATACTAGTATATCATTATGTAATATATTCTTCCGTCTATGCTTGTAATGTCGGAAAAAAAGAATACCCAACTTAAATTTTCTTTAAACAATCGGTTCCTTCAACTAGTGGCAGTTTACATGAAATTGAGCTGAAAGAAGAAACTAACTTTGATTTACCGGAAAAAGTATCAAAACTTGAAGGTTACTCGGGTGTAACTGTTAAGGAGAAAATTGACCCACAGTATTACATAAATAGATCGGAATTCGCGGAATGCTTAAATGATGACGAGCATCACTTCATTTTGCCCACTAATTTCAAGCCACCCAGTAAAAGTTCCAAATTTCCTAACAGCCACCAAGACAGGCTTTTACAACAGCTGGTCTAGTTTTGAGCTTTCCAATCATACTGCATTATACAGTTCCACTTCTGAAAACCGGCCTTGTGCGGGACCGAGGAATTTGGCGGGTATTTAGAGGGCCTAATAAATCCGGTAGTCTGATCCGGTCCGAATCTCATCCAATTCAGAATTTTTTTCAAACGCTGCATTGATAAAAGACGTAAATGTCATTTTATTCTCATAAGCATTGATCGTACCTGTAAGATGAAATATATAACACAAATACCAGTTAAATTTTGATGTGCCAGATGTGCACATTTCGGAAATTAATTCCTCATCAGTGACACTAAGACCGAAAGTTTGATACATAAAAAATATATAAGCTAAACAGTTGAAAATAATGAATCTAAAGTTTCAAAATTATATAAATCCAAATCCAGCTAAGGAATGCTTTGCATGATGGAACAAACCTTAGTTTTAAATAAATTTCAAATTTTAGACGACTGAAAATTTTGCTAAATGGTACATTTTCTGACAGCACAAAGTACTGCCTACTGAGTTATGGATACCCTCGGGGAGTTTTACTCCACCAGCAGCGGTTACCGCTAAATTCATTTCTTTATCTTAACAAATACATGTACCTTGTGTAATATCTTCCTTACATGTGGAAGGTGTAAAACATTGAGACACTGTTAGTACTGTATTGAACTTCTATTCTAGCCTTGGTTTATTTAAGGGTCCAGTTACGGTACTGATAGTGCATCATAATTTATTGTTAATTTGTTTAAAAAATGAGCTTGACGATAATTATTAATATAATGTATTTTATTCACATCAAATTACAATATTAACATTTCATAATAATAATAATAAAGACAACATTAACAATTTTAAACAAAGCACCAATTTATCAGAAAACACGTTGCATAAATTAATAAAGCACATTTATTCTAAAACAAAGTTTGCATTAGTTGTCTTGATCGATAGACATTTTCTTTGTTAATCAAATGAATAGGTTTTGTTTAAATAATAAAAATAAATTTTTGAGGAAGATAAAAGAAATTCAAGTTTTTATATTTATAAGAAATGAATGTTGTTCAGTTTGTGGACAAAAATTCGACAATTAAATATAAGGTAAATTTGTGAGCATTCAAACTTTAAAGCTCTATTTTTTTCCTCATCTACTTTTTTTAATATGGAGCAACAAAACGTAAAAATATTGCTAAAGGCCTATCAGCCATAATTCGAAACAATGAATAGATCTCAAAATAATACCAAATGGTTTGTCAATTTATCAAAGATAAAAAACTTTTTTCAATTTTTGTAGTCCTGATACAGGACAAAGATAAAGAAAAATAATTACTTCGCGGTTTTGCAATATAAATACGTAGGCAAAAATATATAATATAATTATATATATATACTGCATAACGGGTCGTGGTAATAATTAGAAAAAGTCTGGCAATTAAATAAATAAAAAAAAATTAAAAGCAAAAAGTTTGTAATGAAAACATGAGTAATGCAGAGCATATGTAGAAACAATTCACGTTAAGTGAACGAAAATCCAAAGAGAAGTGTACATATAAGATATATACTTAAGATGTTTGTTAACAACTGGACAATATGTTATCGAAAATTCAGAAAGTTAACAATCATAACTATGGTAACCACCAAACATAAGAAAAAACTATATTTAACATTATTTTGTAGAATATAAAAATGCTGAGCTTAGCAATTTTTTTTCTTACACACACCTACAGACCAACATACATACGCATGCACGCATTAAAATAATTATATTAATATGTACATAATCAATCGTGACATTATTGTCCGTGTTTTATGACAAGGTGACATTAGCATGATCATATATATAAGGTAAAAAGGCGAAGATCTATTAAAACACAACATACCATTGTTTTCATATCATGATTGTAAAACTCATAAAATTACTAGTCGTGAAAATAATAATTAGATTTAATTGTTATTTAAAGTACGAAAACAATTAACATTTTAAGATATTTCTAAAAATTTAATTATCATTTTAAAATAAATCTCTGTTTTATTAATTGCGGCAGTTTAGCTTCATATTTAAACAATTCTCTAAAACTTTGTTTAATAAAGCCGTTTACTTTCAGCCTAAAACAATAATATCATATATATGTTATGACTTTACGCAAAAGTTTGTTATAAATGTCGTACATTTACATTAATTATATACAATTATGTAATAAGAAAAAAAATCTTTAAAAAAAATTAAAAAGATGAAAATTTGAGTTATAAACATGTGCATTTACCGCTAGAATTTTATTGCAGAATGTGCATTTTTGATAATTAACAATTTTTTTTTTAATTTAGAATAGCAATATTCAAATTACTTATGGTGTTTTTGAAGCAAAGGGTAAAAAAAATTCTCATAACATCAATTCTTTACGAAAAATGTGTATTTAAAACAAAAATTAAATTTTCGCCTGTAACTTAAGTGCATATCTTTATTTTTAAATTACTGAAATATTTCTGAAAAATAGAAATGCTCGTTACCCTCGAAATACAAAGGTGATTCATCTTTGTAATTTATGACTTCGTGTACTTGTTTATCTCACCTGCAAATTAATTAAATTAACGTGAAATTTGTTTTAATCAATTTATTTAAATCGCGGTTTTAAATCAAAAAGTGCAAATAAATATAAAATAAATAATGAATAATTTCACGTAATGATATTTAAAAAAAATTGTAAATTTATGGGGCTTTAATAAAATAAATTAACTTTCTATTCCCCCTAGCAAGGAAAATTATGTGTTGGTCTAACGTTATATCTAAAAGCTAAAAGTTAAGTGCATCGCGATTCCACGAAATTATTCACCACAATTTTGAGCAAGATATTTTATAAACAATAAAATTTATACAAACTTATATTTACGAAACAAGTGCAGAAAACGAAGAAAAAACCTGACGATGAAGCTTTTATGGTATGAAAACAGTCATAAAAGTGACTAAAAAAGACAAAGCAACTTTATACTGATACGGAAACCAGAAAGGTAACGGAAGTTCAAAGCCACAAGACGAAAATAGCTTAGAACAAGCTCAAAATTAATTTTACTAACTGGTCGTGTGCATGTTCATCAGAGTATGTGATAGTGTGTAATATCGATATTGAAGAGACAGTATTTAAAAGTAAACAAACTGGTAAAATAAATAAATATATAACATTTCAGTGAAAATAAAAATAATAGTTTAAAACAGATTTCAAAAAAATAAATTTTCATACGAATCACACAAGTTTCACACTTTATAAAATAAATAACCATTTTTTTTACCTTTGTTTTAAATCAGCACTTCCATGGGACAAAATGCTTAATGTCAGATAAAGTTGTTGGATTTTTTATCCATTCTATAACTTCTGATACTGAAACTACATATACATCTTCCATACTCGCCACTTTTTCTAAGAACTTCAACAAACCGGACATATTGTGGCTGTAATACCACTGAAACCATTTCTGTGTTAAATGTATTCCGAATGGTGCTTTATTTGTATTGTAAAATGTCTGAAAGTTATCCCATAAATAATTGTACGTATTCAGCAATGTGGATGGTTGGTTGTAGCAGCTATCAGCGTAAATACATTGCCTCTTGCTTCCGTGCTCAGATAAAGGAATTATTGGAACTTCCCAAACTCCAGGATGGAACTTTTCAGGACAGAAAGACGTTTTGCAAGGTTCATTCCAGCCATAGTCTAACGTAAAAGGCCATAACTTCTTTGTTGTTCCTTCAATTCGGCCCGAAATTAAAGATGAGTCATAAAAAGACATATTTTTCAAAGCATCGAATTGTTTGTCTCCTAGATTTCTCAATCCGGGGCTTCTCCATCCTTTGATCTCAGATTTGCTTAAATGAAGTCGTTTTTTAAGTTTGTCTATTTGATCTACGATATCATTTGCCATCGTTTTCACATCACTGTATCCTGTAGTTCGCATCCCATTCAGTGCTATCTCAATATTTCCATTTCTTGCTAGGTGTGGTAAACCGAAACTAAGTCCTTTGTCAGATGTAAAGTATGTCCCTCGAATAGAACATCCATTTGGGTTTTTCCTGTATGGCGAAAACAATGTCCGTAGTCTTGAGTATGTAAGGAAATTCATGTCTCCATCAATTGTTATATATACAATTTGGGGAATATTGGCGGGATTTAAGCCTCCTGGCACTGATTCTGTTTTGCAAACACAATCTGGTGCAAAACAATTCACTTCCTGCGAGCATACAGCATCTAAATGTGTTACATTAGAAGTTGCCGATCGTGTAGTTGATTCGATCGAAACACTTGAAGAAAATTGTAGTGTTGACGGCTTGGTGGTTTCCGTCTTCGGAGGCACTGAAGTCGGATGATATGTTCGTTTAACTGTGTTAACATTTAACATAGTTGTTGGTACGACAGTATTTAGGTTAGAATTATTATCAGTGTTTGTGACTTTGGACTGAGTGGTTGTTAATGGAGTACTTGTAGGTATTACGATGTTTTTGGTCGTTGTTGTAACTGACGTCAATGGTCTGTCTGTTGTTGTTTTGGTTAAACTGAATGTAGTCCTTGATATAACATTTGTTTTAATTCCAGTTTGAGGTTTTAGAAACCAAGACAACCAAGGTTCCTGTAGAAGCACAGAGTGAACAGTTGCTTTTGGCATTTGGACGTTTGTTTTACTCTTTGTCGTCGGAGCTAAAGTAGTAGATGGCGTTTCAGGTGTTGTTGATATCAAATCGCTTTTTCCTGTTTGTTTTGTATTACTTTGGACGTTATCTTGTACAACAATAGATTCTTGATGCATGTTTTCTACAATATATTGCTCTTTGATACTTTGTTGTTCCATACGTTGTGTATTTTCTATTGCTTTCAATTGTTCAATAACTTTTTGATTCTGTGCGGTTTTTTGCTCTGCTAGTTTTTCCTGCTTTTGTAATTCGGCGATTTTTTGCTGTTCAAGAAGAAGTTTTTGTTCTGCAGTTCGCTTTTGTTCCAGTTGTTTGGCTTCCTCAAGCCGTCTCTGTTCTGCCGCAAGTTGTTCCTCTAATAACTTTTGTTTCTTTATTTCCTCTAATGCAGCAATACGGTTCTCTTCTTCAATGCGTTTTTGTTCGGCGGCTTTTCTCGCTTCTTCGATGCGGTTTAATTCAACAATTCTTTGTTGTTCTTTTGTACGTTTTTGTTCTTCAATTCGTTTCAGTTCTGCAATGCGTCTTTGTTCTTCAAGTCTTTTTTGTTCTGCAATGCGTTTTAGTTCTGCCAAACGTTTTTCCTCTGCGATACGTTTTTGTTCTGCCAAACGCTTAGCTTCGGCAGCCTGCTTTTCTTGCTCGAGTCGTTTAAATTCTGCTAAGCGTTTTTCTTCGGCAATTCGTTTTTGTTTTTGTGCGGCCTTTAATTCTGCGAGCCGTTTTTCTTCTTCCAGGCGTTTTTGCTCAGCAGCTTTTTTAGCTTCCTCAATACGTTTTAATTCTTCCAATCTTTTCTGTTCTTCTGCTTGTTTTTGGGCTTCGATGCGTTTTAATTCTGCAAGACGTTTAGCTTCAAGTTGTTTTTGCTCCTCAATACGTTTCAGCTCTTCTAGTCTTTTTTGTTCCTCTTGTTGCTGCTTCAATTCGGCAAGTCGTTTTTCTTCTTGAAGACGTTTCTCCTCAGCCTTTTTCTTTTCCTCTTGCAAACGTTTTAACTCCTTGATTCGAATCAATTCTGCAGCTTGTTTTTGCTTTTCAATACGCGTTTGTTCTTCAAGTTGAGCTATTTGTTTCTGTTTCATCAGAATGTCGTGGTCTATTTTTCTATCTTGTGTTGTTAATTCTTGCAAAGCTACTTTGTTTATCGTTGCAATTCGCTGTTGTTCTAAAATTTCCTTTTGTTCTTTTTGCTGCTTTTGTGGTAAAGATGCTGTCAATGGATTAGTTGCAGTGAAGAAGCTTCTTTCAAGAACAACCTTCCTTGCTGTGTCAGAGTTCTCAGTATTCTGATTCATTCGTGCATTAGAGGTAAGTTGATGTCGTCGTGTTTGTTGATGTAATAAATCAATCCATGACAATGGGTTCTGTTGAAATACTTGATTCATGCTTTGACTATTGCCAAACTGCTTATGACTGAAAAAAGCTGGCCTAATGAGCGTTTGTTTTGTAATAATTGGTTTTCTTACAGCTGTTGCCATGGTCGGTTTTGTGTTTATTGTTGACACACGCCGTGTTGGAGTCGCTTGACGCAAGGTGCTTTGTCGAGTCTGAGATGGCATAGTTGGTTGAATAGGTTGGGTTGGCTCTTGTTTTTGGACGGATTCTTGTCGCCTGTTGTTAATGCTCATCCCTGGAATCAAATTTCGCCATTGCTGAAGTTGCTGAATTTGTTTGGGTTGTTGTTGATTGATCGTTGTTTGTACTGTTTGTGGATTTGATTTTTGTTTAGCAACAGTTAAATTTTTCTTTGCTGGTTTTAAACCACAGCCCCAAGGTTCAAATGAGTCTATTTGAGATAATGGCGTAGGTTGACGGAGCCAGGATATAACCTGACTTACGGAAACAATATAGACATCGTTCAACTTACCAAGTTCCTTGATAAATCTATCCATAGCTCTTAGCCGATCAGGATAGTAAAACCAAGAAGCATGCATGTTTATACCAAACGGAGCCCGGTTGTTGTTGTAATAACTTTCGAAATTTTTCCACAGAAATTTAAATGCAGCATCCTCATTTGGTGGAGGAAATGTACATCCGTCAACATAAACACATTCATAATCCTCTTTGTAATCCATTAGTGTAACAACTGGAACTTCCCAGAATCCTTTGTGTGATGTTCGCGGACAAGGCTTAATTTTACATCTATAAGGCCAGCCATAATCAAGTGTAAATGGAATGGGAGCGTTAGACTGTAAATCAGATTTTCCTATTGTAAGTGTTGCATCGTAGTCGTAACCCAATTCTTTTAGTGTGTTTGGTTGAATATCGCCTAATGGTTTTAAAAAGGGACTTCTCCAGCCTTTAATTTTTGAAATAGGAACACCAGCTTTTCGCGCTAAATTTTCCTTTTGCCTTTTGGCTTCATTTTTGAAAGTCCTTTTGTTCATGTTTTTGTGAGAAACACTATGTGCTCCAATTTCCATTCCTTTGTTGTAGAACTCGCGCACAATTCTGTACACGGTGTTTGCATGAGAAATAAATAGAGTCATTTTCACCGGACAACCATTTGGGTTTTTTCGTTTACTATCAAATAGTTTTCGATAAAAATTTGCAACTTGGGGAGCAATAGCATCATCAAAAGTAAAGAAAACCATTTGAGGCACTTGTTTTACCTGTATGGGCATCGTGTCTCTACAACAAAAACAATCCGGTGGTTGGCATTTATTATTCCCAAGACATTTTACACATTGGTACGGATTCGTACTTATCACAGACGCTACGAAAATCTGACAAACTATAAATCCATAAAAGATCTTAGTATTAGTTTCCATTTTGTCCGCTCTTTATCCTCGAAAATAAATATTTGTAAATCACAATGGCAATAAAAAGTAAACAGTCTTTGTATATCCCAACCGGAACACTAAATATGCGAGTCTAAAGGGAATTCAAAGAGTCCATTTCTGATATAGAATTTAGAATTGTTCCGGATCTGGATCACAGAAACGCTAAGAAGAGTTTCTTCCACTCTTCATGTGAGAACTGAATGTTATGTATGATGTTATGAGTTTTTGGCGATTAAATACATACCTCTTAATAGAATGACAGGTGTCAAAGGTAGATAATGTCATTTACATAGCCTTAGGGCAATAACATGTTAAAACAATACCTCTTAGTGACTCTTTAATTCATGTAGCATACTAATCATTCTATTAAAAATCCAAAGCAAAGATGTAAAATGAAAAGTGAAATTTATTTTAGTACTTACAAAAGGAAGTTATTTGAAATTAAATATTCATTGCGGCTTTTATGTCTGTTTTTATTGGATTCATTCTTTTATTTGATAATTTTTTATGGAATTTATATTTATGAGGAGTTGTGGTCCATTGGTTAAAACTTGTATTTACGGATTCCAACAGTCATACAGTGACGCAATAGCATAGGACAAAATTAAACTCAATAATAAAACAACAATGAAAGGGGGCATAGGTTAATAAAACAATCATGAATTCTTAATTCTATGAATAAAAGTATTTGATAATTTAAACTATGTTGTAATTTTATGAACGTTTAAGGGATAAAACTGTTCCGTCGGGAATTAAGTATTCGAGCTGAAATTTTTAATTCAAGTATATTATGTTTTTAATACATACAAAAACGTATTTGTTCAGTTGTTCAAGCAGAAGATTCGAACATTTCTAAACATAGTTGATGGAAAAGCGGTTCTTTGACTTAGTCACAACGTTAAACAGTATTTATTTCATCAAAGTTTCACATGTATACAACAAATACACATAACAAATGACATTATCATAAGAGATGAAAAAGATTTGGAAACAATGGTTAAAAAACCATTATATAAATCCGTCTCCTAATTAATTAAAGTAAATACATTTATGACATCGTAAGAGCATAAAGATATGTTTGAATACTGTGATATATGACTAAGATATGAAATTATGAAGGGGGAAAAACAGCAACAAAAAAATAAATAAATAAATAAATAAATAAATAAATAAATAAATAAATAAATAAATAAAAACTTGTGTTGGTATAATAAATAAAAAAAAGTCATATCCATAGTAAGTGGAGTTTAAAATGCTCAAAATTTTTTACTGTCAAGTATATACTTTTGAACTCTGAGAAAAATTTCAGTGTTTTGTTCATCTGACAAATTAGAATTACCATAAAGTAGAGCATTCATACTGGTATTATAATGATTAAGGATAAAAGAAGTTCAGTTCTTATATAAAAAAAAATTTGGACATACAAGTAAAAAATGTCTTGTTGTTTCTTTGCTACCATAAGAGCATAGTTCATTGTCAATTATATTTTTCTGAAAAAGATGATGTTTTAGTGAACTACACATCATTCTTAATCGAGCATGTAAAATCTTACCTTTACGACTACCACAAAAATAATATTTCGGTACAGGAGTTCTAGTGGTATCAATGTATTTTTTAAAATCTATATAAAGAAGAGTTTCTTATGTGTCAAGGTATTTCATTCCATTCTCTAATAACAGACGGCAAAAAAGAATCAAAATAATGTTTTGTATTACAGTGAATAGGTAATAAATTATTTTGTTGCCTAGTGCTGTGGCTATGTACTTCAGAATGATGAGGAGGAACAATGTTTGACAAAAAGGAGGTGTTATATTGTGATACATTTTATAAAATAGCACAAGTCTATGCTTTCTTCTTCTATCTTTTAAAGTTTCCCAGCCTATTTCCTTCATAAGTAAAGCAATACCGGTAAGCTTAGTAGCGCCCGTAACAATACGAGCAGCTTCAATATTAATTTGTTCTAATAAATTACTTTGAAAGTTAGTTAGGTTATCCCATACAACATCTCCATATTCTAAGAGTGGACGAATAAAGCTGAAATATAATTTCTGAAGTGAATTTCTATCTAGTTTTAAATTAAGATGTCGTAACATAAGTAAGCGAGAACGAGCTTTTTTATGGATAGTTTCTATGTGAATATTCCAAGTGCCATTTGAAGAAAAAGTGACACCAAGGTGTTTATGAGTGTCAAATTCATGAAGTGCTATATTATTCATATATAATAGAGGGTGATTTATTTTAGTTGCCTTCCTGGAGAATAACATACATTCTGTTTTGTTAGGGTTAAAAGAGACTAACCATTGCTTTGACCATGAATTAATTGCATTAATACTATTATTGAGAACGTCACAAGATAAAACTGGATCTTCTACTATAATATACAAATATGATGTATCGTTAGCAAAAAGTCTTATATTACACCCAACATCATTGACTATGTCATTTATATACATGTATATAAAAAAAGACAGGGTCCTAAAATTGAACCCTGTGGAACACCAGCTGTAATACTATTCCAATTTGAAAAGGTATTTGTAAGAAGAACTCTTTGTTAGAACCAGTTAGATAATTTAGCAATTTAGCTAACAATCCTGCATGCCAGACTCTATCAAAGGCTTTACTTATATCTAAAAACACAGCTCTGACTTCTTTACTATTGTCTAATGCAGAAAATATTTCATTTGTGATATATGTAAGTTGATTTACTGTAGAGTCACCAGCCACAAATCCTGATTGAACAGGTGTTAAAATATTGTGTTCAACTAAAAAGTTATTTAAATATTTAAAAATACATATTTCAAAAACTTTTCCAAGAACACTGATTAAAGAGATGGGACGATAATTTGACACCCTATCAGTGCTTCCTTTTTTGTGAATTGGTACAACATTGGCTAATTTCCAATCTGAAGGGAAAAAAGAAAATTGTATTAATTCATTAATAATTACTCAAGGGTGTACTTAAAACTTCTGAACCTTCTCCTGAGAATTCGTGGATTAATACTATCTGGTCCAACAGCTTTTGTGATATCCAAGGAACTTAATATATCCTTGACATCATTTGAAGTAATAGTTATGTTATCCAATATGGGATCGATGGGTGTTTGTAAATGTGGAACTGTTGATAAAGTGTCATCAATCGTTGATTGAGAGGAAAAATAGTCATTAAATACGTTTGTTACATCGTTAGGATCAGAATACATTTTGTCATCAAATAAAAGACTGGGAGAAGATGATGTGCCACACGAAACACCGCACATTTGCTTTGTAATTTTCCACCATTGCTTGGCATCTAGATTTTCATTTTGAAATTTTGAGGCAAGTCTCTTAAAATATTTATTTGTATTAACACATTTATTTTTTATTTTCCTGAATTGTGCCCAGTACTTTGACTTCATTTCCCGTTTCTAGTAGACAATGAGAATTTATCAGATAAAGATACAAACACATCTGTATTGTATATATCATGTGCTCAATTTTAAATTTCTATTAAAATAATACATTCAAAATCGGCACATGACAACAGTTGTCATGTGCTGATTTTGAATGCATTATTTTAATAGAAATTCAAAATCAGCACATGACATATATAATAACATCATATTGAATGTTTTTGATATGCTTTATAATAATAATAATAATAATAATAATAATAATAATAATAATAATGATGATGATGATGATGATGATGATGATAGGTAGTAGCAGTATCATTATCACATTTATTTATTTATTTATTTATTTATTTATTTATTTATTTATTTATTTATTCATTTATTTATTTATTTATTTATTTATTTATTTATTTATTTATTTATTTATTTATTTTAAACCAACATTTTCAAAATAAAATTATACTTGCGGCGTCATTTCCGCCATTTACTAAAACAGTACCATTGTTTGTTTTATGTAGCTATAGTTACTAAACAGATGTAAGTTCGTGAGTTTTAAATCTCTTAAAATTAATGTAAATGTTGAAAAAGTCACAAGACATACGCCTGTTAACGTCAGAAAAAAGTGAAATCCTCTTATGAATAATTGTACAAATAACTAACAGGATCCCAGTCTTAAACGAAAAACAATTTTTTAACGCACTATGGTTTTTTTTTTTTTTAAATAAGAGAGTTTTTTTAATATTTGAGTATGAATAAATAAATAAATAAATAAATAAATAAATAAATAAGTCAATCAATCAATCAATAAATCAATAAATAAATAAAATAAATTTTACATAAATTTTGTTGTTTTTACTGTTCAAAGCGTTAATCAATTAAATAACTATAGAATTTTAATCAGTAACCAGAAAAAAGGTTTATTTTCAAGGTATCTTAATCTTTAGATCTTGACCCAACTTAAAAAAATACAACAAATGTTGTCAAGGAAATCGAAGTCAAAGATGGATCATTTAAATATGTTAAATCTAAAAACATGTTTAAAGTCAATGACTATTTCTTATTTAAAACAAAGAATATTTGAATGTAAGCATTTCTCTTTTTAAATAGTAATTTAATGTTTCATGTGTTTTTGAAAAGACTTGTTAGGTTTACTGATGTAAGAATGGCAAGTACCAACTAACAAGTAACAATAATGAAAAAAAACACAATCGATTGACACGTTGATTGTGCTTTATTTAACCAAAATAAATTTATGTCGCATAACGGCATTGTTGTTTCTAATTATGTATTTTTAATTTTCATCTAAGACATAACTATTTTCGCAACTATTCTTGTTTTGTTTTTTCCCGATAATTACAATCATAATACATCAAATAAATTTTCTTACCTGTGATTGGCTAATTTCTAATTATCTATAAGAATAATATGCTTAATAATTTTGTTTGTTACATTTTTCTTTCTTTCCTTTCTCAGTGAACATCTTATGATTAATCGGTTTCTTTACGATTACGTGAAATTGTACATGTATGTAAGCTTCCCGGCTTTGTTTAAATTTTCAATGTTCTAATTCATTCTTTGTTTGAATATTGTTTTTTTAATAAAGAATAATAATAAATACCTTTAAACATCATTAAAATGTGAACTCAACACGGAAGCTACGTGTATTGTGCAATCAGGCTTTCGGTCATGAGAAATTAGATTTTAACATTGATTCGTCATTTAAATTATATTCTTTAAACTTCCACTAAATAGATTTGTTGGGATCAATTTCTTTTCTCTATTTTATTATTATTATTATTATTATTATTGTTGTTAATGTTGTTGTTGTTGTTGTTGTTGTTAATTTGTGACCATTTATGGAAAAAAATTACTGTATGAAAAATAAGCATATTCAAAACTTATTCAAAAATAAAGGCACAGACTGCATCGGAAAATAACGACTACAATCGCGAAACAAAACAGTTTATTTGTTAAAAATGTTTGTCCGTTTCAAATAATTTACTTGCGAATAATAAATGAATTATGTATTTTGAAACCACAAAAACTGAGACAAACCAAATTACACACTGACAACTAGACATTCCAATCAAAAGTTTCAACCATTTATGTCATTTTAATTCAAAAATTTTGCCTTACCTTAACCAAAAACGTGACTAGATTATTTAAACACCCGGATTAAGAATAGGAAATCATCACGTGACACTTTAATGGAAGCATATGAAGGGTTTTACAAGAGAGCGTATTTGATACGGAAATTATTTAAAGAGATGATTTTTTCTTTGACGTTGACGTCCTTTTAAATAAATATAACCAAGTTTGCAAAAAATGGGGAAGTTTTAAAAACATTTCATTTAGTAAAGAAAGGTTTTTTTTCAGAAATTCCAATGTTGACGTCTTAAAATGACTGATTGTTCAATAAAGGACGTCGTACTTCTGTCGTAGACAATCGAAGTACAACCATACTTACAACTGATACTAATATATCACTTCGATAACGCGTCATGCGTTTTTACAGAATTTGACTATTGATGTGATAGATAAATCTATTTTTAAAATCGTGTATACACATAATCTTGAGATTTGTCATATAAGTACCCTTTTCTCTCTATCACTCATAATTACTACGACTTTTCTCTATATCACTAATAATTACTGTGTTTTCTCTCTATCACTCATAATCACTACAGGTCCTTTTCTCTCTATCAGTCATAATTACTACGAGTCTTTTCTCTCTATCACTTAAAATCACTACGTGTCCTTTTCTCTCTATCACTCATAATCACTACAAGCATTTTCTCTCTATTTCTCTCTATCACTCATAATTACTTCGAACTTCTTTTTTCTATTATCATTTATATTCACTATATTCGAATATTTTCAGAAAATAAGCTTTCATTTTAAATCTCTCTCTCTCTCTCTCTCTCTCTCTCTCTCTCTCCGATAGTGATAAATTGGTTTCTGTTTGTTTTACTTGAAACGTTTTCATTTTGTTTTGGATACCAATCGTTATGTTTTCAAAAACTGTGATTATAATAATTATCGCATGTCGTTTTAGACATATCGCTTGTGTTGACAAGGGTTAACATAAAATAATAATAATAATAAAACGATAGATAAATAAATCAAATCATAATACAAAAATTAATTGTATGTAGTCGTTACTTTTTGATTTTATTGAATTAAGTAATATTTTCCTTACTGTGGATCGTGTTAATAAATAGGACACAAGTGTTTTTTGCTTAATTTTTAACTGTTTTCATGTTTAATATTATTTACTGTATCTCTCTGGCATTAGCAAGTGAATAATGATTCTCAATACCTGAAAATGAAAAAAAAATACAAAAAGATTTTCGACGTTTAATTCTGTGACATTTTTTATATACACCAAAATGAAAATCCAAGTCAACCATATATTACTTATATCAGGGTTATGCGTGTATGAGACCGATAACTAAGTATACATTCACTATTTACAATAAAAATTGCAACATATGATGATTTTTTCCCCCATTTTATTACGGAAAAATTCTATGGGCTAACCCTCCACATTCACTAAGCACGTGTCCAGATAAGGCCAACATACGCATCGTCAAATCGTATAAAATCGATTTTTAACACTGTAAAATTTCAATGACAAGTAAAGATAATTAATTTTAAGTAAAAGATGTATTTAAAACAACAGTCCAGTCTATGTATAACTTTTTACATAAAAGATTCAATGCATTAAAACTAATACACCGGGCATTTAATAGATAGCAACCAAGTTGTTTACAACTGTGAACTCCCCGGAAGTAGTAGCCCTCTAGCGGATCAGGGGGCGACAACTCGATAGTGTTATCAGCCCATTATTATAATTATCGTATTAACTCGAATCATTAGTATTGATCTCAATCAATAAAAAGATCTTATGATAAACGTTTAAACACATCATCATCTGTAGTTATTAACATGTATGAGTGCTGAAGACAAGATTTCACATCTTTCTTCCAGTCAAATGACAGAAACAAAACATTTTATACCTTATCAATTGCAAAGAAAGATAGTTTGTATGTATTATCATTATTATAAATTGAAAATGAGCTATATTGACGCAGGACGTCTTCCCTCGATAATTAGATCATTGTCAATGAGTCGATACAATGCTTATTATCGTGATATACTTTCACAGTAAAGAGTTCAACATTAAGTATAGTAAAACAAGTAACTAATGGATGATATATACAAATTTTAAAGCATTTTTATTTATATAACTTGATTTAGTCCTTATTTATATATACACATGATGAAGTTTTACGTCAAAGATTAAATTTTTTAGAGATATCGAGGCGATAAGATAAGGGGTGGTGGAGAAATCCAGAGAAACCTTGGGCAAGCAACTGTCTCAGCATCAAAGTGTCTGACATTAGCGTAATTCATTCCTAGAACTTAGGGCCTGTGACTCATAAGGGCACGTAGATTATATCTAGATCTAGACATCTTGGTTGCCGAGGTCTTTCATAAGAGACTGGTTAACTTCATGTAAAAGTGTTTCCGTCTTCTTTCGGAATCACTGATTGTTTCCATTTCCGTTATTACCTTTTCAAGAATTAACTGTTTACTGTATTCAAATCCCTAAGCCCCATGGTAAAATATATTCATTATAGTTTCTTTAAGAGTTGAATTCTTTGGGTAAATGCAATGACCGGAAGTATCCCGTAAATCATGTGTTGATATTTTAATTTTTACAAAAACAAATTATGCTAATATTGATAAACGTGTATTTTCTAAATCAAGACGCGACATTAAAATTTTAGAGTGAATGACCACTCATTCCGGAACCCCATAGCCACATAACAAATGGATACATGTACTATTTTTGTACGTACGCCTTCGATTACTTATATTTGTTTACATGTACTTCCGTTTAAATGTTCTATTTAGTTCATTTATATCTAAATGGTTTCGAAAAATTACCAAATTATGCCAAAAAAATCGATCAAATTTATATGAAATATTAATTCAGTAAATTATGACCAGTTTCAATTAGACATAACGTGCAAGCCGTAAGTAACTAAACGCCTCTGTCACTACAGTTTTAGCGGCAATGGAATAATATAATATTGTCATATTACAATTTTTCAATAAAATATTCACTGGCCAAAATTAGAATATGACAACTAAATTTTTGAATATTTCATTCAGAAAATTCAAAAATTCATAATATGACATAATAATGTAAGCTCTTTAAAAAAATTTTCTAACATCAGATTAAAAAACAACTGCTGACAAAAGGGAAATTCATTTTTAAAAAAATCGGTACACATTTGCAAGCTGTATGTTATCTTAAGCTGTAGATCCACTGGATAGTCAGTGAAGGTGCCGTAATATGGGTAATGAAAATCAGATTTAGAAACCAAATATTTAAAACTGTAAATGCTAAAATTGTGGGAATTATAAATCATATTTTTGTTTTCAGAGACCTAACAATCAATTTCTGACACACTTATTGCCACTTTAATCAAGAATTCGAAATGACTTCCGAGTCTGTCAGTCAGGAGATGGTAGTGAGGAAACACGGGAATTCCGAGAAAATGCCTAGACAAGATTTCACTATAATTTCGAATAAGGATTTCATCCTAGCCAGTTGAAGGCATTGTGGTTCAGACGAATTTCAATTGAACTATACAACTTATAAAATAAAAGTACAGAAACTCGAATACTTTATTAAGCCAATAATGAAAGATTTGGTTTAAACAGAAACAAATATAACGGTGAAATAAGTGGCAAATTAGTTTTTTTTTAAAGGAACAATTAACAAAGTGTTTAGTTAATTTATCAAAATGTGGTGATAAATGACTAGTAGTTTCATGCACTCTGACACTATTTTGGCCCGCCTTGGAATATATATGCATAATTACCTTACAGGACATTTTTACGAGATTAAGTTTTTTTAATCAACGAAAAAGACACATAGCTAAAATACCTTTACCACTGGACTTGCAGTTTGGCGCAATGTAGAAACCACGTGGGATCGTCATCACAATTTTGCATCATCATCGTCATCATCATCATCATCATCATCATCATCATCATCATCATCATACAAACAAGCTACAAATTATGTAAAGGGCTTTAAAATAAGGATGAAAAATTTCAAATGATAAAAATGGTTTTTGCTTTTAAGCTAGAGAGACACAGTTGGTTGTTTTTTTTTTATATGCCCTTTTAAGCAAGCGCAGGGGGTGAAGTTTTTGGTGTTTAACGCCCAAATTAGATTCTTCACTTATATCGAAGCTGTCAGTAGTGGTATGGTGTAGAAAACCGGAGTACCCAGGGAAAACAACCGACCTTTAACAAGCGAACTGTCCGAGCGGTATTCGAACCTAGGCGGTGTGAGACACTGTGATCCGTACGCGCTCGTTTAAGACCATTTGGCCACATTTGAATTTACTATGTGTTAGTTACATGATGTATGACCATATCTTGTATTGAAAATAACAAAACTGTATGATAATATACAACCTATCCTCCAACAAATTCCGCATTATATCGACGTAATAGACATGCAGAAATTTAGAACGCAATCTGCGAAAAATGGTGCGGGATTACCTTAGGTTTCTACGTACTTTATTCGATAAATAGTGAACACCAGAGTTATAATCGCTAAAACGGACTGAAAATCTTTAAACGCCATTACGGATCGATTTTTTGTGATTTAATTTCATGGTTTTTGGTTTTTAAACAGCTTTTTATGTGTAGCAAAAAAATAATAACAAACAGCTGTGTTTTAATATGCCGGACATATATGTTTGTTAAATGAAATATGAAAACCGGTATATTTTTACGATCTTCTTTAAAAGTTTCAGAAAACTAAAAATCTTGACTTTCTTATTCTCCCTTACGTGCTCGGGTATTACATGATTTTTCTCTAAATTGATCAATATTCCCTAACATAATTGCAATGATGATTTTCTCTTCAAAATGATTGTGAAATAATTATCATAATAAAATCAAGATCGCGAGACCTGCCAAGTTACGCTGTGACTGTGAAACGTAGCAAATAGAAAACTTACTGAATAAATAAAATAAGAAAAATAAATAAATAAATAAATAAATAAATAAATAAATAAATAAATACTGGCGTGGGGAGCCGAACCCTTTTTCCCAAGTACCATAAATACAGATGACAGTGGGCAATGCTGCTCCCGTCATTCGCGATATATAACTTCTTAAAAAATCCTGTATCTAGTGACAAGCATTTATATAAGCTCAAGATTGTATTCAACTTTTCGATCATTGCCTCTGACATTATTACAACTGTAACGTTTTTGGCGGTTCTTCGACAACTGGAAGAAACTACAAAGAAAGAAGATGAAATGGCTAAGCACGTGGATTCCATTTTTCCTTGCACCGAAAGCTACCATTGTTAGCGCAAAATGAAAGAGGTGTCAGGATATTCGGTATGTTATTTTCAACTCTTTAGACAATTAACTTTTTAGCAATCGTTCTAGAAATTAAATAAACTTGGGATTACTACCTAAAAGTACGCCATCGGCGAAAGGGGGTGGGGCACGATTTCTTTTTGATCTCCGAGGCCTACAGCATTTTGTATTTCCTTCGGTTTAGGTACATTCAGAACTTTCACTAGCAACAAGGTTTGAAAAATAATATTTTAGGTTTCGGTTGTATTAATTTTCTTGCAATCACTACAATGTGAAACTTTCAGGGGAGAATCATGTAAATGAACTGGACAATATGCTACCCAAACTGTCTGTAGAATATGGTCTGAACTTCACTACTAAATATAGTATCAATTTAATTGTGTTCAATTTTGAGGGTTAATTTTTTCATAACATATTGAGATAAGAATTGGAAAGAAACAGCCAAAAAATTGAAAATGACCGTTGTCCTGTAAAAATTCAAATTTATTATTTTTGGTTGAAATATGGTAATTTTCTGAAAATATCTTCTATTTATCATTTCGAGATGTTAAGAAACTTAAAAATAAATATGGATGTCCAAACTATGGCACCAGTGGAAAAATTGCTATTTTCAATGTTGCGGAATTGAAGGAAAAAAGAGAATTTCTGTCATGGAAAAAAGAAAATTTTGAAAATCTACACCTAGAACATATGTAGCTCATGAAACAAGTTATAAATATGATGTCGCAATATAATTAAGCTTGAAATTTCATCGAAGTAAACTATGTGATGAAGTTTGGTGAAAATTTGTTAGAAACAACCAAAAATGAAAATGACCGTTGCCCTGTAAAAATTCAAATTTCTTATTTTTGGTTGAAATATGGTAATTTTCTGAAAATATCTTCTATTTATGATTTCAAGATGTTGAGAAACTTAAAAATAAACATTAATGTCCAAACTATGGCACCAGTGGAAAAATTGCTATTTTCAATGTTGCGGAATTGAAGGAAAAAAGAGAATTTCTGTCATGGAAAAAAGAAAATTTTGAAAATCTGCACCTAGAGCCTATCTAGCTCATGAAACAAGTTATAAATATGATGTCGCAATATAATTAAACTTGAAATTTCATGGAAGTAAACTATGTGGTGAAGTTTGGTGAAAATTGGTGAGAAACAACCAAAAATTGAAAATGACCGTTGTAAAAATTGCTATTTTCAATGTTGCGGAATTGAAGGAAAAAAGAGAATTTCTGTCATGGAAAAAAGAAAATTTTGAAAATCTGCACCTAGAGCCTATCTAGCTCATGAAACAAGTTATAAATATGATGTCGCAATATAATTAAACTTGAAATTTCATGGAAGTAAACTATGTGGTGAAGTTTGGTGAAAATTGGTGAGAAACAACCAAAAATTGAAAATGACCGTTGTCCTGTAAAAATTCAAATTTCTTATTTTTGGTTGAAATATGGTAATTTTCTGAAAATATCTTCTATTTATGATTCCGAGATGTTAAGAAACTTAAAAATAAACATTGATGTCCAAACTATGGCACCAGTGGAAAAATTGCTATTTTCAATGTTGCGGAATTGAAGGAAAAAAGAGAATTTCTGTCATGGAAAAAAGAAAATTTTGAAAATCTGCACCTAGAGCCTATCTAGCTCATGAAACAAGTTATAAATATGATGTCGCAATATAATTAAACTTGAAATTTCATGGAAGTAACCTATGTGATGAAGTTTGGTGAAAATTGGTGAGAAACAACCAAAAATTGAAAATGACCGTTGTCCTGTAAAAATTCAAATTTCTTATTTTTGGTTGAAATATGCTAATTTTCTGAAAATATCTTCTATTTATGATTTCGAGATGTTGAGAAACTTAAAAATAAACATTGATGTCCAAACTATCTCTTAGAATTAATATAAAAACAAGTTTGTGTATGCATGAGATGTGCAGTGTGTATTATGGTCTAGTTTTTACTAGCACTCAGACTGAGGTTTAGTTAAGGTGCTATCTCCAGTCGGTATGCCCTAGACAGCATAGCACTTCCAGTTAGAGTATTTTGGCACTTTGTGCTTTGTCTCCCTTAAAGATGAGTACCAGGTGAGAAAGCAGTATCTCAAATTTTAGTCTTATTTATGACCCGGCCAAGGTCCTAGCCCCTTACCACTTGCTGAAATGGTGGGTGCTCCTCCACTGAGCCACTGCAGTGATCCCAGGTGATGAGAAGTGCTGTAATCTATGAGCAGGAGCAGCACCTGGTCTTAAAGATGCTCTATACAAGAAGGGGGAGTAATTCTGTTTGCTCCCAAGTCAAGATTCTTTAACTTATATTTGATGTGGTTCTGGGATGGTGAAGGAAACCAAAGTGCCTGGAGAAAACTGCCAAGCTTTGGCACTAGCATATGCCCGAGTCGAAGACCTTAGACTACTGAGGTATTAGAAATGAGTAAATAGAAAAAAATTATAGTGACTGTTCTTTTGCCAAACACTTGGAATTTAGAAATGAAAGTAACAGGGTCTTTCAAAGGAAACCAATGTCTTATGCCATGGCATTCGTGGCACACTAAAGAACCCCCACTCACTGCACATTGCCCCGAGTCACTACAAAGGTAAAAATTTCTGCTACTTCACCTATAGATAGTGGCATCTCAATATAATTGAAATATGCACGAGTTGGATGTAAAACCCCATTCAATCAATAAATTAGGATGGTTGAAAAATGGAGTGCCTAAAAAGCCACACCCTCAGGAAAGGAAACAGGTCAAGGTCGTTGCACTCCCAATCTCTCTCTCTCCCCTCCTCCTCTCTCTCTCTCTCTCTCTCTCTCTCTCTCTCTCTCTCCCGGATTTAAGTTTGCCCTGGGTGGTTTTACCCTAAATCAATTTATTGTTTAACTTCATTTAATATGGACGCACGTTGGCGGTGAAGATTTTATCTTGTAAAAACAAACATCGGAAGTGACCCTTTGATTATTTAATTAGTCTCGTAATCTGATACTATTGTCAGGTATTCAGTTTCTAAATTCGCTTACAATACTAACTGTGGTTACGATAATTGTGTTTTTATAATTTTTTTTTTTCTTATACAGATGCAAAGATAAAAAAGATTGTTCCAAACTATATAAGAAATGACGGTCAAAAAAAGGGGGGGGGACAAAATGGGTGAATTGACGGGCGAACAGGTTTAGGGGCGAAACGAAAAGATAACATAAAATGTGTTGCAAGGAACGTGATGCATGATGACTTTTTTCCCATACACTTGATTATTCGTGGAGCTATTCAACTTACAATGTCCATTTTAACCACCGTCAATGAAATCGCACATGAAAATATAAGATTTAATCAATCTGTCACGATGTACCGCCAATGATACCGACTGGGGAATAATGAAGATAAGATTATTATTTAAATTGTTAAAAACATTCATTATTATTATTATGAAATTTTATGTAAGAATATAGCATTTTAGAAGATTGAGTTGTGATTCAGGCAAAATAAATCGATGTCATGTCAATAAAAATTTCCTTACTGCACGTGTCTATTAAATTTATTTGTATATATTTTTTCATGAGAACGATTTATCGTGATTTTTTAACTATCATTGTATTCTGATTCTAATTAAAATCGGAGTAACGAAACCCGTAATGGCGTTTAATGA
This sequence comes from Tegillarca granosa, assembly GCA_029721355.1. NCBI lineage: Eukaryota > Metazoa > Mollusca > Bivalvia > Arcoida > Arcidae > Tegillarca > Tegillarca granosa. The sequence goes on along the minus strand of CM056600.1, from coordinate 38,591,376 downwards.
TTTTCAGTCCGTTTTAGCGATTATAACTGGTGTTCACTATTTATCGAATAAAGTACGTAGAAACCTAAGGTAAGCCCGCACCAATTTTCGCAGATTGCGTTCTAAATTTCTGCATTTCTATTACGTCGATATAGTGCGGAATTTGTTGGAGGATAGGTTGCAATATAGCTGTAATGTTTTGGACAAAACATGTATAGTGTCCAGTTAACGAATGTTTAGGCAACATGACAAACCCTATGCATGCGACCGAATGTTGTTAAAATTACAAAAAAAAGAAGAAAAAAAAATAAATAAAATAAAAACAAAAAACAAAAACAACATTAACGTCCTAAACACACACACACACACATACACACACACACACACACACACACACACTGTCTCTCTGTATATAAATATATATATATATATATATATATATATATATATATATATATATATATATATACAGAGAGACAGTGTGTGTGTGTGTGTGTGTGTGTGTGTGTGTGTGTGTGCGAGAGAGAGAGTGTTTGTGTGCATGAGAGAGAGGGAGAGTTTATTGACACTTGTTTCACTTCTTGCCCCTATTATAACGAACCTGTACTACATTGATATAGTATATAATGGACAAAACAATACACTTCCATTTACTACTACTAGTTCATACGATAACTTACATTAATAATTACTTATAGCGTTGTTTTGTTTACTTTACATCACATCTATTATTTCACGAGGTCTTCAATCTTAAGACCTTATAGTACAGTGTTAGTTATAAACAAGAGCTATGTTGAGAACATCATCAATGCACCCACCTGCAAAGTTGTATTTGGGTTTTGTTGACCTGTACAGTGGTCACTAAGACTTACAATGAAGCAGTGCCCTAGATAATTAATTATCTGTACTGGCTAGGGCTAAAAACGGCTGCTCCCGTGTTGTTGAACCTCAACAAGGTATTATACAGTGAGGTGATTGAATGACCAGGTCATTTATACATCAGGGGTGGCTGGTTTCATCCAAGGTAATTACTTATTCATTTTTTAATTACCTGAGATAACATTTTTCCAATCACCCTTTAGTTGTTTGTACAACAGGTGAAGTATACAAAAGGTCTTGGATGACAGCAGTTTTAACGTGTTAAACTAGTAATCAGTTGATCAGTTTTGCAAAATAAACAGAAAAAATATTCATAGCCCAAGTTATCGTTGCATATTTTCAGCAAGTAATATTGACCTTTAACCTAATTTTCAATCCCAAGCGATGAAAAAAATCAGAAAGAAATCACAAAAATAAGTTAACCGGATTTGAGATCTATCGGACAAACAGTAGCTCTTTAAATGCTTGGAACCCAATTTCTATTTATATTAACCGTTACCTTGACTTTGACCTAGTGACCTGATTAGTAAATTCATGCGATGTCTCATCGCAAAGAATAAGTTGACCGAGTTTGGGATCAATTGCACAAACGGTTGGTCTTTAATTGCACGGAAACCGTGAAGGAATTTCTATTTATATTAACCATGAACTTGACCTTTGACCTAGTGACCAGGCCCCAGTTTCACAATCATTCACTCAACTGAGTGTACACTCAACTCAAATATTGCCATTTTTTCTCATCAAAATTTTGAAAATTTTAAGTTTCATAAAACAATATTTTTTTTGCTCAACAAAACTACACTAAATAATTTAGATATAACATAAGATACTCAATTTTAACTTTGACCTTTGATTGAGTGACTTGATTTGTAATCCCATTCGATGTCTTATTGCAAGAAATAAATTGACTAATTTTCAGATCAATCCTACAAACCGAATCTCTATTTATAGTAACTGTTACCTTGCCTTCTGACCTAGTGTCCTCATTCGCAATTCCATGTGATGTCTCATTACAAGGAATAAGTTGACCGAGTCTGAGATCAATAGGACAAACGTTGGATCTTTAAATACACGGAAACCGTTGGGGTCTGTACCAATATACACCCCCTGTTTCGCAGAGAACGTAAAATCAATGAAGTACAGGTTATATGGACTGAAAAACTTAAAAAAAAGTTATCTAAACGAAAACAAATTATTAACATTTACTATCCGTAATAGCTAAAGTTGCGCATAGTTACCGAGCCTTAAATTTAAACAGCAATAAGTACCCTTTTATATCACCAATGAGACCGATTATATATCCCAGGCGTATGTAAAAGGTTTGGGTCATGTGTTTAAACACGTAAGGTTTTTATCGAAATCAACAACCAAAGATCTATATTAAAATTAGTTACCATAACTTGCTATA
>CM056600.1:38514110-38584110 GCA_029721355.1 Tegillarca granosa | reverse complement strand
ATAAAACTTTTCTGTTCAATGTGCGACAAGCGAATCATGAACAAGAAATAGATCGTTTTAAGATTAACCTCTTTGTTTCTCTGTGCGTTTGATATCCACTCAATTATATATTTATATCGTTGGTATGATGTTTAGAAGTGTATTAAGTAATATCTAACCTCTCACTAGTTTCTGTCAATATCATTGGGTAATTCAGGTCACGTGGTGACCTAATACAGAACATATTGTGACAGTACGATTCCATATCTAGTCAGTACATGTATAAGAGTTATTTCTCTTGACCAACGTCATTGGCGACCGCTTGATAGTAAACACGTCATATTTATGACATACACTTTTGCAAATAAGGACACAAGTAAAGATTTGTTGATAATGAAACGAAAAACAATGTTTTTAAATTCTAGGAACAAGATTATTGTCACTTCATTTGACGGAAATTGACAGTAAATCAAATAAATTATTATTTTATTTTTTTGATATGGACAAGGACTGGTATGTTTGTTTTATTCATCACACACAATGACGGTTCACCGCGCCAACTGTATCATGTCACTCACTCACTGTGTAAAGGAATTCGAATTGTTTCTCATACTTTTCCTATAATGATCGGTAGGATAGTACCTTACACAATGTGTAAAGCATCTTATCATACTTTGGATTAAATAAAAAACAAAATTTGTAAGATTGGTTTGTTTGACATAAGAAATATTTAAACAAATTTTCATCGAAAACTTCTCTCGCTACATGAACAGAATATTATGTCATAATGCATACATTTATATTGGTTCTTCAGGGTGATTCACCCTCGCCCGATATGGATTTTTACTGACCCTGTATAAACCATATTAGGTCACCAACTCGTGACTAATAATACATGACTTTATGAATCATTGACGCATATCCAAATAAACTCGATATTCGCATGACGTAAAAATAAAAACTTGTAAAGAACACAGTGTAAATATATAACACAAATACCTGTAAGATTTTGATGTGCCAGGGGTGCATATTTCGGAAAATCATTCCTCATCAGCGACACTAGGGGCCGAAAAGTTTGATAGATAAAAAACATAAGCCAAACAGTTCAAAACTACTAAATCTAAAGTTCCAAAATTATATGAATCAAATCCAGCTAAGGAATGCTTTGCATGAGGGAACAAACCAAAGTTTTAAATAAGTTTCAAAAATTAAGACGGCTGAAAATTATGCTAAATGGTATATTTTCTGACAGTACAAAGTACTACCTAAGGTCTTATGGATACCCTCGGGGAGTTTATTTCACCAGCAGCGGTACCCGCTCAGGAGTAGTAAATATATAACACAAATACCTGTTAGATTTTGATGTGCCATATGTGCACATTTCGGACAATCATTTCTCATCAGTAACACTAGGGGCCGAAAAGTTTGATAGATCAAAAACATAAGCCAAACAGTTGAAAATTACTGAATCCAAAATTATATGAATCAAATCCAGCAAAGAAATGCTTTGCATGAGGGAACAAACCTTAGTTTTAAATAAATTTCAAAAATTTGCTAAATGGTAAGTACAACACAACGAAATTTTTTTTCTGTTTTGGCTTCATGAAATGTTAACAACAAATAATTCTCGTTTTTATTTATTTCAAATTTATTTTCATATTTTAACGTATCTCAGTGTATCTGTTTACTGTATTATTATGAAAATATTGCACTCATTACTCACATTCTTTACTTATAAAATGCTTGGTACGTGAAAACTACGTTTCTTTGGTGTACAATATGAAATATTACCTATATGAGATTTGCAGATGTAATCTGCCGATTTGGTCCAAACAAATAGAGAAACGACATAAATACACGTAGGAATATTATATTTTATAAGCTTTAAAGTTGCTTTAAGTTTACCCATTATTGAAACAAAATATAAAAATATTTTTCGATCAATTTAATAGGTTGTTATTAAGGTCTGTGCGATTGATTTTCTAAAGTTCGCTCTCATTAGCCTATACTAAAATGGAAATCCTAAAAGATTGGTACAACTCGATAATATGTTAACTATCAACTTAAAGCATGCGCGATAGTCTTACATGTAAGTAAAATGGCGTCGACAGAAATAAAAGGTGCTAGTGCGAGAACGATATTGCTGAATTGCGTCCATCAGAAACAAAAATATTATTTATTATAATGTTATTTATCTTTTCATGCCGTCATAAATGATAAACTGGAATTGATAAATTTAACCAACTTGTGTGTTTATTAATCGCTGCTTCCGTTGTCAGAAATCATGCTTCTTTCCCGTGTTTGTTGATGTTGCTTCGTTTTCGATAAAGAATCACGTGATCAATGTTCTAAATAAGATCTTTTGTAGATTAAAGTAGCAGTAATTTTAAATTTAAACGTAATTTAGGGTTTTATCATGGATCGTATTAATACATTTTTCATAAGGGGCATTGTTAAGAATATAAATATTGATATATTAAAATATAATATTTATTACTGTATTGGGACGCCTTGTTATCAAATCAACAAAACAAAGATATTTTTCTACTGTTGAAAAATTTATCATACAGTCAAAACGTTTTAATTTATTATTTTATAGTAACATTTTTAACCGACAAATACCCACATAGTTATAATTTCTATTTATCATATATTTGTATCTCTATGTATATGTATGTATTGTAAATTTATCCAGGGAGACTAGTTTATATAACTGTTACTTTTGTTCCGAAATCCCTTATTGTACGATTCGTATTATTTTCTGTATATATAATTTATTTATTGAAATAAATACTGTTGAAACTAAATGTAGCTTCTTATTATTTATGTTAAAAACATCAGAATATTTACAATCTTTCTGTTCATACCTATTAATCAAAAAGTAAATATTTGTATAGGGAAAAATCATTAAACTATTAATAGAGAGAATTGGAAATTTAAAGATATTTAAACAAGTTTTAAGTTTTATATAACTTTATTGTTCATTTATTTTCATTTGTATAATATGTATTAGAAAAAAATTAAATAATTTTATTTGAGTTATATAAATTAAAAAAAAAAAATCTGCTTGTATTCTTTAGATGCATTGATATTTATCCAACTTGTATTTTCCAACGGTTTTCGTATTTTTAATGTATTTTTGATATACTTTTTTGTAACGTTGCCTCCATAAAGATGGACATATCTTGATAAAAGGCAATATTTGTTGCAACACCTGGTTTGGGTCGACATATGTAGAGATGTTTCAAAAGACAATAACATCATGAAAATAGGATAATTATATCAAGAATAAAAAAGTCATTTGAATGACGCATGTTGCAAACTAAAATTACAGTTACCTACATTAGCAAAGCAATACTACTAACGTTATTTTCATTTATTTTGCTGAATAACAATAAATTTCTATTTTGGAATAGGAATAGGAGAGGGATTTTTTCAGTCTTACTTTAAGAGTTAAGAGTCTTACTTCTTTTCTAATTACATAAGATGTTTGATTTGCAATTGTTTAGGCGCCAGGAAAGAATAAAATGCATAACTTAATAGCATTTCTCTATGCTTAGAATAATTACTGAATAAGGAATTTCAAACAAAATGAAAAGTATTTGATAATTGATAAAATTGCATTGTATAAAATGTTGCTTCATTTTAAAACACGTCATAACGCCAGGTACAAAAACGACATATTCAATTCCTGCTAAAAAAATAAAATGGTCATAGATCATAATTTTAGATATATATATATATATATATATATATATATATATATATATATATATATATATATATATATATATATATATATATATATATAACTTCCACATACAGATTCAGGAAATATTATAAGAACAAAGTCGTCTTTTCTTAGTCTATTATTACGTATTCTCATCATCTTTTAAGGATGTTTGTCATAGTATTAGTAATCACTTCGTCAGTCTGCGGTATATTATGACGCTGTTATAGAAAGCTAACCTTATTGTAGGTAAGAATTTTGAAAGTAATAAATTATTTCAAAATGTAGACATCTTGAGGATATAGGAAACTGTCAAACATTACGTCATTTTTAATTTTAGTTTTTTTTTAAAAATTAAAAAATGCAAGATTTAATTTCATCCACACCTCAGGTGAGAAAATGTCTACTCAACACCGGAAGTGGTTAATACCGTTCATCTAGCATTAAAATTCTGTTATGTAAGTGTAAAACCGACAAAATTTAATTTTACTTACTTTTGAAGAAAGTCGTGAATTCTTGTTAATATACAATGGGTGATTAAAGAACAGTCATGTTCAAGCATTGGTTACAATCACGTAACATATAGACATTCTTTGTTGTGTCATATTTTTTTCTGTATTATAAATTCTGAGGTATGAATCATCATTCTTTGATATAACATAAAAGGCAACAAAGGCGTTAAAGTATGGGTAAAATGCCAAACAATAGTTTCTCGAAAAAAAAGTTATGAAGTTGTTAAACGCAATTTTACTTCATAATTGTGATGTCATATGATTCAAATAAAATCCTTGTTTTGATAACTCTTCACAGTGATCCAATTAAAAACATATACATGCATGAATTTGCAATGAATTATCTAAAGAAAGGAATGAATTAAAGGTATAGAGAAATATTAATAGCAATATCTCGTCAACGTTGTTATAAAGAAAAATATAGTGCTTACAGAAGCGAATTGCCTTTTTTGGGGGGGTTAACAGTCGCTAATAAAAGTTAAGAGTATGGTGTGCAGTTGTTCTGGAGACAGGTTTGCGCTTCTTTTGAATGCTGTGTAGAGAGAGTTTTCTATGTTTGTTGATTATTGATAAATACAATTTTGTCCAAACGAAACGAAATAGTGAAAATCTGATTGAGCAAGTCAATGCTGAAAAGAATACAGCAATATAACATTGTTTATCAAAAATTATAAGATTGTTTTAAAAGAAAAAAAGAAAAATTGAAATATCTTTCAAATGACTTTAATTATAATTGATTAAGGCATATCTCTAAGGTGCGTCTTTAGAATCAAAACCCTTCTCTGTCTTCAATGAAAAAAATTAAAGATACGATTTGTATATTCAAAAGCCTCGTCTTTGTGCATGTACTTGATTTAGGGTTTAAATCTTGAAGTGTATAAAGAGGTGACAAGATTAAGATTTAAAAAAAAAATAAAGCTGAACGTATCCAGTGAGCATGTAAAATTAAGAGTAACTATCTTAAGGTTTAATATTGTTTACCTCCATGATTCATGGGCTAAAATAGTTTTTAATTTTTTTATCATTTTAACTTAATTTTTATTTTCATTTATTTAATATTTATTTTTGCACTATTTGAAAAGTAGAATAAGTTATGTCTTCTGTCAGTTCATGAAGGGTTATTTATGGACAATTAGTGTTAAAGCAAGTATGAATTCAAAGCCTTTCAAAATACATTTTAGACACAAAACTGTCATTTTATTGCAACCTTCCGTCGACAGGTATGTTTATAAATGCTAATATTTTTTGTATTTGTTAGAAGTTTAGTTTTTTGTGTTAAGATCCATCAGCCAAATGATTGAATTTGTGATTTTATTATCTATTTTTTAATTATTTATTATTAAATTTTATTTTTCATTTTAATTTTTTTTTAAATTATCTTTTAACATTATTGTTTAATATTTATTATTTTATTTGAACCTTGATGGTCGACAATCACATGCCTTTCACTTCCTAGTCTCGAATTCCAATTGGGCAGGTATAGTATAACAAGTTTATCATTTCTCTTGACGATACATGGAGGTTTTCCCTAGCATTCTAGTTTTAAAAACAGAATTGACTCATCGATATAAGAAAATTCTGACTTGAACAAAACAACCATTGACTTAATATAATCCTATTTCATTTTTTTTCATTATATAATTCATTATTTTTGATGACATTCAAATACTAAAATTATAATTTTAAAAATATTATGAGCTTGCGAATTTAATTCTTGATAAAAAATTAATTAATTCTATAATTTGCATTTAATTTACATCTCGTTTATAAAAACTTTCAAAAAAACGACATATATATATATATATATATATATATATATATATATATATATATATATATATATATATATATATATATATATATATCTATATCTCATAAATTTCAAAATGTGAAAATTATATATTAACATAGAATTAAATTAATTAATAAAATTATAAAATATTATAAATCATTTAATATCTATTTAAATGCGAATATTAGATAACTGTATCCAATTTTTGAATTATAGCTGATTTCACATCTAATATATATATATATATATATATATATATATATATATATATATATATATATATATATATATATATATATATATATATATTATATATATATATATATTTCCTTTCAGTAAACATGAATTTGCATATATGAAAGATTAGTAAAAGTTAAAATGATTTGCAAGTATTGCAGATTCACAAATACCAACTGACGTTATATTTATAAATATATTTTACAGTTTCTTTCTGTTAGTTAAAAAAACAGAGATATTAAAAATCAATCTTTTTGTTGAAATAATTTGGTCTATAATGATGATATTTTTAGGTGGGACTTTGTATCGAAACTGGACAAAACTTCAGCAGGTCTTAGCGTTTACATTTCAAAAGTTAAAAACATGCAAGGGGAAAAAACTATGGCTAAAACAAACTACTAATGGTAAGAATAAAAAAAAGATAATTAGCCATATCAACGAAAAATAAAAAAATTAAAAAATGTCCCCTATACACTTTCTTTAAATCGCATTCGAACTTCCGAAGCACCCGGCCTGACTTTCTTGAGAGAAGTTCACATGTATAACTAATTTAGCCAGTTTTCAAAGTTTTTAACTTTTCGGGTAGGTGGGGGGGGGGGGTTGTGATTTTGACTTGTACTAGTATGTTTACGCTTTTGGGAAGCTCTCGTCTGAACTGCGCAATTATGTTATCTAAGTCAATATAATCTCTTACATAATGCTTCATCCTGAAAATAATGCATTAAAAATTAAACAAAAAATGACTATCTAGCTTTTTTATGACCTTACTTAACACAAAAATAATAAAAATATAATAAGAGTAAAAATATTTAACACAAAGCATCATTGATCCAAGGTTAATAGAGGTTAACCTCAATTAGACTAATTACGGTAATTAACATTAACATTTAATTTTGATCTCGCGTAGGTGTAAGTAAATTGAAGAAAGATAATTAGTAAATGCTATAAGGTCATGCACTGTCTAGTAACACGAGCACAAAAACCTGATATGTTTTATGAAAATAAAATCACGAAATGGATTTTAAAAGTGTTTACAGCTCATCATAACTGGAGCTGTTAGTCTTCTCACCGATTTTATACATCTCAAATAAAACGAGTGAATGCAACTTATATACTACAAAAAAAAACAGAAACATTACAATTTGGATTTTAAAAGTGTTTATAACTTATTACAACTGGGAAATGATCAGTCGTCGTACCGTATTTAATACATTTCAAATAACACAAGGGCGTGTAACTTATATACTACAACATAAAAAACACGACATGGATATAAAAAGTATACTTTTTTAACTTATTACAACTGGACTTGTTTAGTCATTGTACCGTCTTTAATGCATTTCGGGGTATATAAAAAACCTGATATTTTTTTACGAAAAACAGAAAATTGAATTTTGAGTGTTTACAATCAATAAAACTTGAATTGTTAAGCGTATTTCAAAGAAGCAATTTCTCGCTTGAAAATGTATACTTGACAAAAGCTAATGTGGGGAAACGAAGAAAGAAAACAACCAACTTGATGATGATAAAAACAAGATAAAGAGTAAAAATCTATTATAGGCCTTTCTTAAATATGAATACAGTGTACTTATGACAAGGGAATGTCCAAATTCAAGATATTTATATCAGTGACTATGTTTTATTCGTTTATTGTCTTATTCGTCTTATTTCATCTGTTCTAATATTTTTTCAATTAAATTCAATTTTATTGTTTGTTCAAAATCAAGGTTAAACTTTGCGTAGTTTTACATTAAAGGTTAAACTAGTGATTTAACAGCAGTTGTAAAAATGGTTAAATCTGGGAGTATTTTTTATTGATCATATCGGTGTGACTTTCATTAGACATCATACCTAAAATGTTGCCCTGTGTCTATTCAATGTAGGGGTAATTTGAATAAAAACAAATGGTAAAAGCATAGAGAACATTAAAAATCAAATGACACGAGTAAAAGCTATAAAAGCCCAACGACGATTTTTAAATTATATTTAGAATCGTCAGCTCTTGGGTGGAAAACCTGATTGTCAGACGAAAAGCCATCGATCTCCGTTAAGTGACAAAGCTTTTCAACAAGAATCTACCCGAGTGTAATAACAACCTCTGCGGGCATAATCGCTTTGTTCTGTAAGCGCCAATTTTATATTATGCAGCAGAAATTTTTTTTCCAGTAATTTAACAACAAGTGTTCTGAGAAACGATTATTGATATGCATGTTATAATGTTGATTTTTAGCATACATCAGCAATGTGAGTTTATGTGTATAAATTTTATGTTTATAAAAATATTATAAATCAAAATTTGATTAATTAAAAAAAATCAATATGTAAATTGTTCGACGAATCGCTCTATAATTATCGGTTTTCATAAAATAAAAAGTGTTTTGCTTCGTTATTTAATACTATATAAGATAATTTAAAATCATTTCCTGAAATATCAGAACTTCTTGTTTTCCCATTGTTTTAGTTCTTCGACTGTCTGAGCTAATTCTTTTCCCTTTGTCTCTGGTACAAAACGGAGAAGAATGGCAATGATGAAACACATAACACCAAATAAAACACCAGGGGCCCACGGAGCCAAATCAACCTAAAAATAAGGAAAGCACACCAAGCTTAATCAGAATGAAAATGTGACCCACTGCGCTTAATCAGCTTGATAATTAAAAAAAACATACTAAGCTAAATCAGCATCAACAAAATGTGGCCAATAGCGCTAAATACAAATAAAAGCCCACTGAGTCAAAGCAGCCTCGAAACATGGCCCTATGACCTAAATAAGCCTAAAATTAAAAAGAAAACACACTTGACCCAATCAGCATGAAATAGAAAAAAATGGCAAAATGAACCAAAAAGTATAAAAATAAAAACAATGGCGCCTGATCTCAAATCACATGGAAATAAAAAAAAGTACAACAGTAACAGCACGAAATAAATAAAATGGCCGACGTAGCAAAAACAGCCTGGACATAATAAAAATACGTCTAAAGAACAATTCATGAAATATCAAAGTCCCCCATTCGAACAATATCCCCCTTATACCAACAACAATAAATATAAAGTTCCTATAATGTTCTTTATATCATCTCATCTGTTGATGGTTATCTCATATAAAACAAATTAAGGTAGGCTCAAATTCTACGAGTAATATGATCACAGAATTGGCCTTTTCCTTATTCGATTTGAGTTACGTCCCTTGATTTGAGTTGACAGTTTAACTGGATAAGAAATAAATGCTTAAAATCATGCCACATAAAAATTATACAGATACTCACTAAATACACAGAAAAAGGTGCTAACATTCCGGCAAATCTTCCCAATCCAGACGCAATGCCTATCCCAGCATTCCTTGTTACAAATAAAGAAAGACTTTCTAGATGTTAAAATAAATTACGCACAGACTGTTGAAAAACGAGTTTTTTTTCGAATTATTGTATTTAGACAGCATCGGATTACTTTACAACTACCACTAGTACGATTTATGTTAGAAATTTTTTTTCTGAAAATAAAAAATCGGTAATATTACCGTAGCTACGTGTGAGGCAACCAAGGTTGTCCATCTAGACAGTTTTTTTATGTTTATTATGTCAAGCATCTAATAGATAACAACCAAATACCTAATATACACATTTTTGATTAGGATTCATATACTGCAATGGTCTCAGGTTGCACTTTATACTATTTCTTAAAAAATTCAGAGGGCGTATGCCCCTACAGTTGGCAAGATTAGGACTTTCCGTTTTAAAAAAGGTAAACTTTTGGGTCCAGCTATTATAACCAAAAGCTGAGCAAATAAATAAAGCTATATAAAATTGCAATCGTTAACCTTTACCGTGAAATGGGAAATAACTTGAATAGAATGATTACCTTAAATTAGTAGGAAATAACTCTGGCGTGTACAAGTAAATACCATTAAAAGACGCAGTTATAGCCCCTCTCCCAATCAATGTCAATATACGATTGGCTGTTCCATTGTCTGAAATAATAATTTTGTTAACGTGCTGAAATTATATTTTCATATTATTTTTATTCAATTATTTTTTTGAAGTTTTCGTATTGAAATATAGCTTTATTTGCATTTTTATTTTATCATACATAAACCATTTCTCTGCACATACCAGTCATGGAATTTAACAGCTTCATTCCCACGAATAATGCAGGATGGATAACTAACTTTGACATAAGTTAAATAATCAATTAACTAGTCTTTTCACACAAAATCTTTTTTTTTTCTTAAAAAATCGAGTCAAAATTTCATCATATACTTATTATTACTTGCATTTTTGAACGTACCTGTTAATGCATTAATTACGCTTCCAATTACAAGAAATACTCCCCCGACTGCATGAAAAAGACATAAACCATTTCTTCTACTCATACTAAAATAAATATAAAAGCGTAAAGTATCTCAGTATTTCTGATCTCGACGAAAAGATCAATTTTGTTGAGAAACTTTGAAAAAAAATATTGGCTGCATTTCGCGAATCCAGATTTTTATGAAAAATGGGGAGGGTTGAAAATTCTATCATGAGATCATGCAAGTAGAAGGCTAAAGTTCGAGGCGACAAAGGGACCTGGGCCGATTTAAGGCCCTCAGTAGGTGCAATCCAGAGCACTGTTTGGTAACCGGGATCAAAGCCGCCGGCAAAAATAAATTTGTTAAATGTTGAGGGAACAAACCTTAGTTTTAAATTAATTCCAAATTTTAGACGACTGAAAATTTTGATAACTGGTACATTTTCTGACAGCACAAAGTACTGCCTACTGTGTTATGGATACCCTCAGTAATGGTGTTTTATTCTCCAGTAAAGATTCTCTAACGGCGGTCAGTTTGGGATGGAAGAGAATATAGTAGTGACCGGAGATTAACACCGACCTTCAGCAAGCGATCTAATAGTAGCATCTGTGCGGGCCTAGACGGAAAGTGTCTATGAGATCCATAAACACACAGTTTCGTGACTATTAAATCTTAATCTGATATCAATATTAAGCAAGCTCTTCATTTTACCGGAGCAATCTATGAAATGTTTAATCCAAAGAAAGCAAACATGTAATTTTATTATTTTAAATCTAGTTTGTCATACTTAAATTAAAACACAAATTATACTTACTAATTTAAGACAAGAACTAGTATAAATGTGGACACAAGTTCCGTAACTCCGCCGTAACAATAATTCATATAGATGTCACCGGCTAAAGCTGGCATCATAAACAATAATCCATAATATGCCAGATTATTTACAACCCTGTGTATAAAAGTACAACAAAATAAATACTCAAAACATTGAATCAAATTCAAAAAGGATAAATGATAAAGGTAAATAAAGACAAATTTTAAATTAAAAAAACTGAAACAAATTAGAAAAAACTAAATGTCGGCCTCATATGTTTTTCGGACAATTTTAAAGAAAATACTAATACTTAAATCATTTTACATGGAATTTGAGACAAAAACATGTTGGAAATATTTAAAAATCTGTTTCAGGGCAACATCAGTTTTAATTCAATCTTTAAATGTCTGTTAAAGATTAATAAGGTTTTCGGTATTTTTACCAGGTAGCCCAAATAATAAGCGAGTTTCTTCTTAATCTAGGTACAGTAATAAGATGTAACCAATAAGTGTTTCTTTTCCAGCAGGAAGCTTTGGAAATTGTCTCAACTGTCGCCATGGTAACCTCATACTTAAACGTATCAAATTCTCTTTCATCTATATTGTTGCCTGTTATTTGAAGAGGAGAAGTGTCTGTATTCTCATCATCTACTGAAAAGTCTAAGACCAATGAATTTTTTCTTAGGTACGGTAGAATTTCATTTTCATCCACGCCATTAATCCTTGCAGCTTTTCTTATTACTGTACATGCCTCCTCAACCCGATCATTTACTAAAAGCCATCTAAGAGATTCGTCTATAAGGCTAAAATTATGTAAGAAAATTAGAGTTGATTAATATTTCTTATCAAAGCCACTATCGATAAATCGCAACACCTGGCGGGAGAGTAATAGCCGATTGTAGAATATGACTTTATTCTAGGATAATCTTCATATTAATCGTGACGCCTGGCCAAAGATAAGGCAATATAATTTCTCAAAAATTAAAAAAATTAAAAGCAATGTGCAATTCAAAAAAACTATTTTAGTTTTTTTTTAAATCATCAAAACGTAATCGCTCACCACATGTGTGTCAAGTTGTTGGAACAGCCAGTAAATGACATACATGTTACAAAAATGTTTTAGAAAAAATGCAAAACATGTAATCAATGGTAATCATAGTTCGTATCGATTCATTTTTATAGCACATATAGTTTCACAAAACAAAAACATAACAAAAGTAAATATTTCAAAACATACCAGTATTCTATCAGAGCTGTCGCCGACTGAAGTGATAATCCCAGCTGAATTATTCTCCATCCGAAATCTTTAAGAAGATATGCAAACGGTAAAACCAAGAAAAACGACGAAATCCACATAAATCCGTTTAAGATACCAATCATTGTCCTGTTTTCAGTCGGAAACATTTCTATCCAAAGTGTGAAAACGGTCAGTAACATCACCTGAAAAAATCAAAGCTGCACAAATAATCACAGCTGATTCTAGATGAATATTGTATTGATTTGTGCTTGGTATTGACCTCTAAGTATAACATATTCATAATTTAGTTAATTTTGGGTTTGATTGACGGTGATATACATGCCTGTTTTTTGAGAATTAATGTTTTGAAAAAAAATCTATATCTGCAGCAATTTAATTATATTTGGGAATATTATTATTATTATTATTATTATTATTATGAATAATAATCAAGACCTTGTCTGGAGCAGATCTCGGAAAAAAGAATAAAAAAAGAGTTTCTAAGTTTTAGGCCATGTCAAGCACTTGTTAAGGAAAGAATATAAATGTTAACAAAAGACCAACATTTTTTTACATGTTTTCTGACAACGGTTGTTCCAAAAATTTTCCCAATTTCAATTACAGAGGTTTCCGGTATGGTCCCTGACCGAGACTCCTCGTCTTACCCTAGTCTAAGACAGATTGCACGTGCTCACCAAGGCTCGCTAAGGATGAGTCTTTCCACACTCGGGTTCAGATGAATCTATGCCATTCTACGAAAGGGATGTGATCCTTTTAAGCTTTTGCCGCCATATATTGCTGTCCAAGTGGTTGGAAGATTTAGAAATCTTTCTTTTCAATCAAAGAAACTCAAATGCTATGGAGTAAAGTAAAATATTTTTCGAGCTCACCTGTTGACAGACCCCAGTTAAAAACCTTAATACCATAAACGCCTTAAAGTTTGTGATGAATGCAACAAGTATGGTAACAATAAAATATCCAATGTTAAAAGCACAGTGGACTGGTCTCCTGCCAAATTTATCTGCTAGTGGACTAGCAAAAGCTCCAAGAAACATTCCACCAAGAACAAGTGTCTGGGACATTTTACCTAGCGCATCTTTATCACAAACCAAATCCCACTGTAAAAAAGTATTTAAAACATAAATTTGAACCAGAGCCATTTTCTTTTTAGTATTATTTTTTACAATAATGATAATTTATTCTTATATTTATTTATTGTTTTTATTATTATTATTATTATTATTATTATTATTATTATTATTATAAGTAGTAGTAGTAGTAGTAGTAATAGTAGTAGTTGATGTTGTTGTTGTTGTAGTTGTTGTTGTTGTTGTTATGGGTTGTGGCGGTGGTTGTGGAAGTGGTGTCGATGTTTTTTTAAAATTCCACCTGATATCTTTACACTGCGTTTATGGGGAGGCGGGAGTTATCATCTAAGAACGAATCTTAGATAAGACGTGTATCCCTTGTTATCAAATGTTAATCAAATTATTATATAGAAACGTAACCTCTGTCACAAAAGAGTGATCTACATCCGTTGAATATGTATATCCATATAAACACTCGGTTCTCTCTACAATTCCAGTACCGCTGACAGGTGCAAATACAATTGAACATTCTTCGTATGTAATATTCCAAAGATCTGATATGCCTTGATGTATATCGGTGACGTTATTAGCGTGAGAGCAGCTGTGATCAGGTTTGTAGCCTAGATTAGTGAAAAAAAAATTGTAGCAAAAAGGTTTTTATATTTTCGTGAAAATATAAAAATATAAATATTAAAATAAAAATAAAAAAAAATTGTGTAAATAAATAATAATAATAATAATAATAAATATACGCCTTCGTGAAGTTAACATATCAGGCATAACGTTAAAACCTTTTTTTTTACAAAACAACTTGACATAATAAAATAATAAAATAGCAAAATAATTTAGTAATAAATAGATTAATTAATTGTTTCATTAAATCATTCATTCATTCATTAACAGTCGATGTCGAGTAATTGGTTGGTTGATTAAATGTTATGTTCTTTAACAGTATAATCTTAATCTGTAAAGATTAAAATAAAAATCGTGTATGCGTGAGATGTGTTATAACTTGCTTTGTATAAGTGTGCACTCAGAGTAACGTTTTTTTAAAGATCCTAGCTAACGTATTCAATATGCCGCAAAGAAGCATAGCACTAGTGATATTAATCACACCAGGTGAACCAGTTGATACTCTGTACTATTCATTCCGACCGCAGAGGCGAACAAGCAAGTTTTAAAAATTTTAAAGTTTTATCTAAGACCCAGACTTGGGTATCCGAACTCACGACCTATCTTTCGAGGCGAGCGCTCTATCACTGTGTCACCAAGGAGGTCAAATATACTATGTGACTATACGTTAAAGTAGAAGTAAGTTTTGTTGGTTGGTTTGATAAATGCCATCTTTACTTATGGAAACTGCCATTTAGTTTTCCTGGGAAAAAATTGAAACGGTCTTTTTTAAGATGTTCATAACAAACAGTGCAACATTTGATTCAACGATATAAGTTTTTATGTCATGAAAAACCGGTCATTTGTACACAACTAACAAAACGGTAAAATACGATATATTAAATTCAATTTGTCATTTGTGACTTTGTAAGAGATAAATATTAATGACGGACAATAAATGCAATTTGTCAGGTTTCCCCTTTGATTCATTCGAGTCTCTGTACATCAATGCGCATGCTCCAAGCTTAGATAATAATCATCGTTAAACAAGTGACCAACCCGTTAGAGGATTTCGTAAATTTTCAGCTGATAAGATGAAAATTTAGAAAAATACATCTCACGGATCGTGATTAGAAGTTATCTATTTTTCAGAAAACATATTTTCAGAAAATTGAAAAACTTAAATTGATGCAAAAGATATTATTCCATGAAAACAGTGTACAAATATACTGTAATCAGGAGATGTTGGAATTACCTATAAACATAGCAAGAATAAAAAAAATGAGGCAAATTATAAGATCTTAAGACGCCGTGCCTAATCAGATCTTAAGACGCCGTGCCTAATCAAGAAACATTATTAAACAATGTTGAAAATAAAACATTACTTCTGATTATAAAAATAAGTGTATTTACCTATAAATACAAACGAAACTATATGACAAGCCATGGAAATAGAGGCACACATTGTGACTACTAGTTGCTGTATTTGATACTTTCCGTATTTTCCCAATTTAATCCATATCTCATCAATGTGTGAACGTTTTTCCATCTTATATTATTTTTTTCTTTCAAACGACCCTTTTTAAAATACTGATGATGAAAACTCTAGATATCCGTATACTATCCAATTAATGCGTAATAACGATCTAATACAACTGAGACAGTGAAAATTTCTGTCACAAAACTTAAAATTGTGTACATAGGTTTCTGTCATTTTTGTTTTTAGAAAGTTAAATATATTGAATATTTAAATATTTCACCACACTCAATTATAAAGTTAAAACTTCTAAATATATATTAAAAAATCTATTTTTGAATTTAATATGATATATCATTGATTATCATTTGGGAACATTAATATCAAGTAAAATAAAATAAATAAATCAAAAAGAAAATAATACGGGATATTCTTTACCTTAATTCATCCGGTTATGTCATTTTGCCGGGAAATAAAAAATTAGCAAAACATCCTTGGGTATTGTTTTTAGAATTCATACAAGGGGTTATTTCCTACATATCGACTGTTAGCAGTTTTATGTAATTAAGAAGTCTTCTGAGTAGATGAACAAATAAGTTCACTTGCGTGACAGATGTCCAGATTGAGGCACATTTAAGGGGTTTACTACTCATCTGAAAAGTATTTCTCGGAATTTTTACAAGCAGTCAATCGTATCTCACCGAAGTCACGTGAGTAAAGATTGAATTAGCTTTTGCGTGGGTCTGTTGGTCACTCTTGATCCAGACGAATAAAAGTTAACATCGGAAAGAATATCATTGTTTCTTATATTTTACGACTTATATTTTTAGGTGAGTAAAATATTGCTTTATAAATATAGCATAGTTTTATTCTAATTTTTGCTATTTTTCCTGTATTATCTCATTTGTATTATATTGTTTTTAAAATATAAACTTTTGTATGTACATACGATTTGAAGCAAGCAACTCAAAAATTATATTTTTTGTTTTAAATTGAATTTATAACAAATAAAATTGATTGAATACGAATTTTAAAAACTAAATAAAATATGACATAGTTTTGTTCTAGCAAAATGTATTTAAATGCTGCTTTTGTAATTTTATAACGACTACGAGTATATTGTTAAGTATATTTAAAACATATTTTAAATAAAAAACACAGCCGTTTTAATTACTATAATACAGTGATACTAACAACATTTATCTAACATACTTCAATTCTTTCAGGACTTTGATAACTTGTACGAATATAAGACTATTGTTAAAGAGTTATGTCCCTTGTGGAACTAGCTCGCTGTTGTGTTCAGGCAGGGACAATTTAAACGGTTTAATTGGCTAAAATATTATTAACATGATATTTTCATGTAAAATCTGAGGTAAATGTTATACCAAAATGTTTATGTTGTTTCGCCTGTCAAAACAAGGTATTTTCATTGAAGTACATGAGTGAAATAGTTTGTTAAGTTTCTAGCTCACCTGGGTAAGCTTATGGCATAGCAAAGCGTGTGTGCATCCATGCGTCCGTAAACTTTAATCTTCTCCTCTGAAACTAATTGGCCAATTCAAATTAAATTTGGCATGGAAGGTCCTTAGTTGCTATAGATCAAAAATAATATTCTACATGTCCGTTCTGAATTTTAGATGACGGCCGTTACTACAAATAGCAAAACCTATAAATGGCCATAACAGGTTCATTTATGTACCGACTCTGTTAAAATTTGAAACATAGAAAATAGAAGTTGGGGATAAAACATATGTAACTGGTGTTTTTGTACAATTTTTTCGCAATAAGTACGTAATATGCAAATCAGGTCTGTTTTGACCTAAATCTTTGAAAATCTTCTTCTTTGAAAGTACAGGGCCAATTGAAATGAAATTGACTGTGAAAGGTGATTGTGTGGTATAGATTTAAAATTGTTTAAAAATAACCATGATTTCGCTTTTAAGGGTTAAATAACACTAACCATTTTTCAGATCATTAATGTATTTTATTAAGATCAGAATCTATTTGAAGATACAGTAGGACCGTCATCGGTACAGTAGATTGTAGTATCGTCAGCAAAGAAACATGTGTTACCAATGATATCAATAACAATGTCAATAATGTAAATCAGAAATAATACCATTTTAGCAATGTAAAATCAGTCACCATTAGTGGATTACAGAGCTTCTGTCATATTATATATTTTGAAATTGTTAATTTTCTGTTATATATATATATATATATATATATATATATATATATATATATATATATATATATATATATATATATATATATACATATATATGACACATTTAGTAGCAGTATTTTACAGACATTAAATAGAAAATAATCCGTAACTAAAATGCGTGTACTTTAATCCAAGAATAATAACCAAGAATAAGGCACAATAAAAGTGTTTGACAATAAAAAAAATCATAACAAAAAACTGGCAGTTTTAGACTACTGGCTTTAACAATTCCGGATATGAACGCAGTGGTGTTAATTTTCAGTGGTATGTGAGAGTTTTTAACCATCCTTATTGAACAAATAGTGGCCTGTTAATTTAAATATCCTTTTTTAAATGCCTTATTTTAACAAAAAACAGATTTTCTTTTTTAAAAAAATATATTGACCTTTATGATGCAAACATTTGCTGCATTTATGCATAAAGACATCAAGTTCAAGAATATATAGTTTCCAATTTTATAAGACTGAAAGTCATATTTGTCATATTAATATTCATAGATTTTTCAGACAAAATCAGAAATCAAATTCGAATTGTACCAGAACCCAGTCATAGTTTCTTGATTATGTTGTTACTGAGACAAGACATATTCAATAGAATGTACTGGACGCATACGAAAAACGTGCCCCTTATATCATAAAGAAACACAGACAAAAACAACGATTTAAACAGACATGAACTAGAAATCATATCCATTTGATATTTAGGTAAGGATGTACTTGCAATACCTGCTTGAAGACTGCTACTGCAATACAACACAACATTAGATGACACAATGCCTTCTCTTTTGTAATGCATTGTCCTATAAAGTAGTTTCAAATATTTTTTTAAATTCCATTATTATTCATTATCTAATATTTTAATTCTCTGACATTACATATTGAAAATTTTGTTATAAAAACTAGGAAAATTGGTATGCAACAATTTACATTTTTGCACTCTGTCTTGTATCCTTTCAAATATCTTCCTTTTTATCAAGATTTGAAGACAAAGCCAAAGTGTTTATCATTAGATTGACACTCTTCAAATATGGTAATGTACTAGTATCTTGATCCAAAAGCATTATTTTGTGTTCAATCGTACCCGTATATTATGAAAAATATACCTAATATTCCTAGTAGAAGTGTCAAATACCATTTTTGAATTTAAACATGAAATATAATCAAATTGTCATATACCATTTTTTAAATGTATTTTATGATTCAATTCAAAAACGGTATATGACAGAAGCTTTGTATTTAGTTTTTAATATTTTAAGTGTTTAATGAAAGCACAACGGTTAATGCAATGAAAAATGCAATTATGTGAATATACATGTATTAGAATTTACATTAAAGGCAAAAAGAGCCTGTTAAATAGGTAAGGATTAATTTAATAGTAATAATAATTAATTAATAGGTAAGGACTAAATTTACTTCATACTGGAGCAAAAAGACCTTAAAAAAATATTAAATCTTATTTGACAATTTTTGATTGTGTTCATTTTTTTCGGTCACTGTCAGTCATAGTTTAACGTTAATTGTCAGCAGATAATATACAATTTCTTGAGGAAGATAGAAAACTATCTACAGTATATTCAGATACGTATCCAGGATATCACGAATGGTCATTGCAACCGTGTGTAGAATTTATCACAGGTTCTACTTCCACGGACGATATATTTTCAACCTCAAAAAATCCTTATATCGAAGCTAAATGTTTTTGTCAGACGAAGACTAGGATTTTTCTACTGGAATGTTTTTTCTAATCATTGTAAGATTTCTTGTTTTAATATCTATAAACAGCCATTTACAGTACTTATTCAATATTTCCTTGTCATCGAAGAGTTTTTTTTATACATATTATTATTATAATTATTTGTCCAGCCTGCAGTTTATTTTACGATGATAAGGCAAGAAAATGCTTTAAACCATCTGTGGGAGCATTTTATCCTTTTGGTTTATAAGCAATGTTTATCTTGCAGGAAAATCTAGTTTACTGGTTTGAGTGAAATAAATAAATAAAATTTTAAAAAGAATATTAATTGGTTAGCTTTAGGATAAAAAATTAGTCTTGTCCGCTGAACATTTGTTATTTAAGAATTGAACTTCACTTTTTATGTTGTTATCGGGGTATAACAACGTGAAAAGTATTACAAATTATGGTAAACTGCGTAGCGTAGCATAGTTTGTAATAATTTTCACGTTGTTATACCTCGATAACAACGTAAAAAGTGAAATTCAATTTTTTTAATTACAAACCCGAAATTTAACAGTTTTTAAAGCTGACCTACATTTCTGCACTGCTGAGCTGATTTTCCGAATCGGCGTAATAATACATTAAATGTCGCTTTTAAAAAACGATAAAATGCCTTGTAAAAAACTGAAAAAGGTTTTAAATTGGTATCTTTTATTAATTTTCTTGTTAATTTCAGTCAACATATAAATGATATAACAATAAAATCCTTTCAGAAAAAAGGTACTATCTTATCTCTTTCGTGACAAAAAATTTACCAACAACAACGTACGACTATCATACGTTTGTAGGACACGCGTGTAAACTAACAGGTTGACGTTTCCCATAACAAAAGAAAACTGAATGAACAGTGTTTAAAAAACCGTGGAATCAACTAATGAACGGAATTAATGTTTCACTTGGTTGTAACCGATTTTTTTTTTTTTTTTTTTTTTTTTTTTTTTTTTTTTTTTTTTTTTTTTTTTTTCTGTGCAAACTATGGACTGAGAGCGAGACGAAGGAATTTCGTTTTGTCTAATGAAGACATCGGTAGTAGCTGTATTGTCTGATCAGAGACGTGGAGGTAAAACAAGCGGGTGCATTGGACTGGACATTACCCGAAAGGGTATCACTGATATGTTTCTTTTGTGAACAGAACAGTCCCTACTATAGCTACAAACTGAGACCTCGTTTCTGAGGCCTGACATAAGCTTGATGTAGCGTAATTGAAATTCAGCATCACTCAGCATAGAAACTGAATGGCTCTCGGGCAGTGTGCAGTGTATGCCTGACTACAATTATAACTTTTTTAATATTTTGCATGAATTCAGAAAACATGCGTTTAGAAATTGGTTCAGGTGTGTTCCAAAATTTTGACTTTTAAGGGTGTACAAAAGAGATTCTCTGCATCTGGAATACAAAGAGATAAAATTATTTCATCAATAAATATTTAATAGTCTTGAATATTTTGGTGAAAAATATCAGAACATGTAAAGTTGAACATTTTATTGCAAAATTTCAATCTAAAAAATGAAGTATTTTAATGTTTCTAGGTGAGTATTTGCCGATTTTGAAGACATTCCCATTTGTTTACAATTTAAAAATAACTTCTACTAATAGAATTCAATGATGGGTAATCCCCGAAACTTGTCGAAAGTAGTTCCGGTAGAAAACGTTGTTTTTGGAAAATAACAACGTCATTTCACAGGAAAACGACCAATGAAATTGCTCTAAATCGTGTAACTACGTGAAGTTTGTAATTATATTCTGATATTTAGCCATATTTGTGATATAAATTTAAATAAAGTTACTCTCGTGATGACATTTTGTAAACAAAAATCAATATTTTGATAAATAAGTTTACGTAGACGAATTAAACCACCTCTAATAGTTTCAACCCGTAACGGTTTAAAATGGAATGAAGATCATTGTTGGTCACATTTACATGTTCAGTAATATCTATAGCAATATTTGTTTCTAGATAGGTACTTTGTATGCATGTACTCATCTTCCAAACAACTATTTCCATCTAGATAATAGACAATATATTTTTTCCCCAATCCGGCTTATGTAACCGTGTGTTATACGCATTGATTATATGGGCAGAAACATTTATTGTATGAGTAGTTTGGTGTTTTCAGTTACTAAATATATTATCTTGATCTTTTTTTTTTCTTTTTTTTTTTGTACCTATTTCTCTGTTTTCTGATCCTAACTAACGTCTTTAACCTCTGATATCTCGTAAGCCAACGTCACATCAAAGTATCTGGACATAGAATAGAATTAATATAATTAGTAATGTCTTATATATAGTATATCTCACTGTTTCTGAAAATGTATATTATGAAAAAAGGTTTACATAGTACGTAAGTGTGTAGGGGACATTGTGTGAATTTTTATCAGCCGCCATTGAAACTTAGTATCACGTCATGTAAATAATTTGCTATAGCAGATTAGTAATTCGCAACGGCAGGTTATAAAAAAATACACCTATACAATTTCGTAATATTGTATATGAACTTCAGGAGCACCAGGCCTAACTTTCTTGATAAAAGTTCAAGTATATAACTAATTCAGCCAGTTTTCGAATTTTGTTTTTTTTCGGGGGTGGGAGTTATGATTTTGACTTGTACCAGTATGTTTGTGCTTTGGAAAGCTCTCGTCTAAACTGCGCAATTTGCCATTAAAGTTTATATCACGTCTTACATAAAGTTTCATTTTTAGAATTAAAACATTAAAAATGAAACAAAAAATGACTATCTGGCTTTTTATGACCTTACTTAACACAAAAATAAGTAAAATATTTAACACAAAGCATCATTAATCCAAGGTTAATAGAGTAACCTCAATTAGACTAATTACGACAATTAACATTTACCTTTAATTTTGACCTCGCGGAGGTGTAAGTAAATTGAAGAATGGTGATAAGTAAATGTTATAAGTTCCTTTACTCTGTCCTAACACGAGGATATAAAACCTGATATGAAATGAAAAAAATTACGACACCTATTTTAAAAGTGATTACAACTCATTCTAACTGGAAATGTTTAGTCCTCAAACCGTTTTTATACTTTTCAAACATCACGAGGGCAAGCAACTTGTATATAACAAGAAAAAAATTAACATTGATTTTAAAAGTGTTTTTAACTCATTACAACTTGAAATTGTTTAGACCTTGTTCCGTATTTTATTCATTTCAAATAAGACGACGACATGCAACTTATATACTTACCTCAGTAGGCAGTACTTTGTGCTGTCAGAAAATGTACCATTAAACAAAATTTTCAGCTGCTTTGAATTGTAAAATTTGTTTAAAACTAAGGTTTGTTCCCTTATGCAAACCATTCCTTAGCTGGATTTGGATTAAAATAATTTTGGAACTTTAGATTCATTAATTTCCAACCTTTCGGTCTTAGTGTCACTGATGAGGAATGAATTTCCGAAATGTGCACATCAGGCACATCAAAATTCAACTGGTATTTGTGTTATATATATACTGCAAAAATATAAACAAAAAGGTTGCGACATGGATTTTGAAAGTATCTATAACTTAATACAACTGGGAATAGTTTTTTTCCTTGTATTGTGTTTAAAACAATTCAAATAACACGAGGGCATATATAAAACCTTATACGTTTTATTGAAAACAGAAATATCGAGATTTAAATTTTAAAGTGTTTAGAATCATTAGGAATTGAATTGTTAAGTGTATTTTAAGAAAACAATTTTTGCTTGAAAATGTAAATAAAAACAAGTGGTAAAAACACAAAGAACTACAAGAATGAAAACCAAATAAAAAGAGTTCAAGTTTTAGACACCATAACGCTCAGACTTGTCAACTCTGGGATGGTGGGGAAAACCCTATTATCGAACAAAAAACAGTCGATCTCTGTCATGTGACAGCTTTTTTACACTACTATTGGTTCATAATTGTTTGTCACATGGTATTTTTCTAAATATTTCTTATATCCAAAACTTCCCTCATAAAAAACATTCAGACTGCATTAAAAATCCTTAACTTATTTCTATTTTTGAATTTAAAATTTCGGATTCTTCTGTACACTGTGCAGATTTTGGAAAAAAAGTTTAAATTTAATGACTTTAATGATCCGATTGGGCCTCATCCAAGGTTACATCACGTTATTTAAAGGTTAAAAAAGGTCAAATGAATTTATATGCAAATCACATTTCCTTTCTACATGATGTGTGAAAAAGAAATAAACGTCCAAAGATGCAATAGATATAGGTTAAAAAGTTTTAATTTTTTTCAATTAGAAAAATGTAGGAAAAAGCGTTCAGATCATAACTCGTTAATCATTTTTGTCCGGAATTTTCAAAGGGTGACCGTCATGAATTTTTTAAATCATGACATTATATCTTATATGTTAAACTAGGAAGGTGCATAAGTGATATTTTGGACACAGTGAATTTGTTATCGTATTGATAAAATTTTAAAAAATTGCGATATGCACAGAATTAAAGAACCTTCGTCTTGTTCTCCAAATATGTATATGACAAACAATTATGGAATGATAGTAGGATCTTCCGGAGTGTAGTTTCAACCCTTGCTGTCACAGTTGCTTTGTTCTGTGAGCGCCCGCTTTAAATCATGTAGCCGAAAAAGAAAAATTATGACAACAATTAGAATACCAAGAAGCATACCATAAAAATAATTAAAATACAAAAGATATGCCTTATGTCTATTAAAAGATTTCTTTGTTGGGAGAGAACCGAAAATGACACGTGGAAGTACAAGATACTTTTTATCAGTAATTTAACGACCAATATTCTGAAAAGCGAATATCGATATTAATGTAATAATATTTTTTTAAAATAAAATATAAATGTGGATTTTTTGTATATAATTTAATTCATGTTTATGAAAATATTACAAATAAAAACTTGATTAATTAAACAATCGTGTGAATAATTTCACGAATCGCTCCCTACTTATTAGTTTTTCTATGAAAATATTACAAATAAAAACTTAATTAATTAAACAATCTTGTAAATAATTTCACGAATTGCTCCCTACTTATTAGTTTTTCTATGAAAATATTACAAATAAAAACTTGATTAATTAAACAATCTTGTAAATAATTTCACGAATTGCTCCCTACTTATTAGTTTTTCTATGAAAATATTACAAATAAAAACTTGATTAATTAAACAATCATGTAAATAATTTCACGAATCGCTCCCTACTTATTAGTTTTTCTATGAAAATATTACAAATAAAAACTTGATTAATTAAACAATCTTGTAAATAATTTCACGAATCGCTCCCTACTTATTAGTTTTTCTATGAAAATATTACAAATAAAAACTTGATTAATTAAACAATCTTGTAAATAATTTCACGAATCGCTCCCTACTTATTAGTTTTTCTATGAAAATATTACAAATAAAAACTTGATTAATTAAACAATCATGTAAATAATTTCACGAATCGCTCCCTATTTATTAGTTTTTCTATGAAAATATTACAAATAAAAACTTGATTAATTAAACAATCATGTAAATAATTTCATGAATCGCTCCCTACTTATTAGTTTTTCTAATGGAAAAAAGTTTTTGTTTGATTATCTGTTTGTTCTTTACTACATAAATAATTTTCTTTTTCTTTTATTTTTCATTTTTTATTTATTTATTTATTTATTTATCTATTTTATTTATTATAATTTTTTTTTTTTTTGATGAATCAGATTGTCTTGTTTTCCCATTGTTTCAGTTCTTCGACTGTCTGAGCTAATTCTTTTCCCTTTGTCTCTGGTACAAAACGGAGAAGAATGGCAATGATGAAACACATAACACCAAATAAAACACCAGGGGCCCACTGAGCCAAATCAACCTGAAAATAAAGAAAGAATACTAAGCTAAATCAGAAAAAAGATGTGGACCAATGCGCTAAATTAGCCTGGAAATTTAAAAAATGCATACTAAGCTCAAACAGCATAAAAATGTGGCCCACTGAGCCAAATCAGCCTGAAAAAATGAAAGAATCCTAAGCTTAATCAGAATGAAAATGTGACCCAATGCGCTAAATCAGCCTGGAAATAAAAAATAAAGGTCACTAAGCTAAATCAGTCTGAAAATAAAAAAGTATACTGAGCTAATTTGGCAAAAATAAAAGCCCCCTGAGCAAAATCAGCCAGACAAAAGCCTAATGACCTGAATTAGTTTGAAAATTAAAAGGCTCACTGAGGCTAATCAGCGTAAAACAAAACATCAATCCGCCTAGCAAAAAAAAAATCGATTAGGAGCAAAATTCCAAGGATATATATACAATAATATTATTTATAAATAGTGTATATTCACCAATGTATCTTTCACTAATAATTCCTGTTTGGTCATTTCCAATAATATTATTTAACAATGGTTTAATTCTATTAGCAATTGTACCATACCCTATTTTATATACAGTATTTAGAAGGAAAATTGATCTCAAATTGTTTAAATATTGTTTTGGTTTGCCATCTTTTAGGATACATGTAATTATGCCCTGCTTTTGAGATATAGATAATTCTCTCATATTGTAGCCATAATTAAGTGATCTAACGACTAAATCTCCCAAATCTATCCAAAGTACTTTAAAAAATTCAGTGGTGAAGCTACCCGATCCTGGACTTTTGTCATTTTTCATGATTTAGTGTTTGTAAAGCTTCCCGATTTGTAATTAATCCTTCAATTTCAAGTGATTGTTTCTGAGAGTGTTTAGGAATATTGAAATTAAGAAAATCCGTCTCTAAATTAGGTCGAGCTATATTTCTTTATATGCATTTTGCTACTAATCGATTTTGAAAAATCCTTTGATTCTATATCATGCTATTTTCTTGAAAACGTTTCGTAATTCTTTAACGATCATGTATATGTTGACGATCATGGATTAAGACTTTCTATACAAAAATCAAATCTGCAGTAATACAGTGTGGTCACCTTACAATTTTTTTCGACATTAAGCGCAGGTGCAGACAAGAAGATCCTCTATCTCCTTACGTTTTTTAAATTTGTGTTGAAATTCTGGCAATAAAATTACGAAATAGTATAAATATCAAAGGCATTAAAGTCAGTAAAATAGAAATCAAACTATCTCTTTTCGCAGATGACACTTCTAATTATATTAGATGATTCCGAACGCTTACTCCGAGAAACCCTGAAAGAACTAAACAAGTTTGCTAATATATCTGGATTGAAAATGAATATGGATAAAACTCAACTTGTATGGATAGGAAGCAAAAGTACAGTGAGGAAAAACTTTGTAACGAAAATAATCTTCAGTGGGGTTTATCACAATTTAATCTACTGGGTATCGCTTTTCATTTTGAAATTTAAAAAAAATGTGCGAACTGAACTTTCAGAAAAAAAATTCAGAAATTAAAACAAATACTAGAAACTTGAAAAAAACCAAATCTTACGCCTTAGGTAAAATTACGACTTTGAAAAATTTAATTATATCACAGTTTAACCACTTATTTTATACATTACCGAACCCTAGGAAAATGCTGAACGAGCTTGAATAAAAAGTTTTATGATTCTATATAAAATGGTCCAAAGGATAGGGTAAAACGGGAAGTAGTTATAAAGGAATTTTTTGAAGGGGGGTTAAAAATGATAGAATTAGAATCATACATAAATGCAATCAAGACATCTTGGATGAGACGAATCATATCTCAGAACGGACAATGGAAGGATATAGTGAAGACAATATTAAATATAAAAATATTAACTTACTTTGGAGAAGAATATTTAAATAGAGTAATTTCTCAAGTCGACAATCAATTTTGGATTGATGTTTTAAAAGCATGGAAAAAAACTAATTGAAAACTTTAAAAAAGAATACATAAACGAACCTGCAAAACACCCCCATCTGGTACAATAACAATATTAAAATTGCAAACAAAATAGTCTTTCATCAAAAATGGTTTAATGCTGAGGTTATTTTTATAAATGATCTTTTGACAATAAATGGAAAATTCATGTCCAGTATGGAATTAAATAACACATATCATTGTGATACAAATTTCTTTGAATATATAAGTACCATTTCAGCTGTAAAAGGTTTGCTAAAAACAAATGGAATTATGTCAGTAATACAAAAAGAAAAAAATCCTTTTATACCTCTTTCTATAGGAATATTTTTAAAAGTCAAAAGGGTTCAAAAGATATGTACAATATATTAAAAAATAATATTCAACCATCTTCAAAATGAAATGGGCCGATGTTTTTAAAAATTTAACGAGGACTGGAAAAAATTACAAACTTTGTTTTAAAAGAAATGTAGGATCAAAATTACAATGGTTCCAGTATAGAATAAATCATAGAATCTTAGGCACAAATTATCTCTTATACCAAATGAAAATAACTTCCCATCCTTACTGTACTTTTTGCAGAACTGAGAATGAAACAATTTTACACTTTTCCTGGGAATGTCAAGAAACAGAAATTTATCCATGACGTTGACAACTGGCTAACTTCGAACAATTTTGCTCTAAATCTAATCATATTAGCACTAATATGTGGCGACTTCGAAACAAGAAATGAACAAAAGAACCTAGATTTATTAAATATGAATATATATATATATATATATATATATATATATATATATATCTCCAGATGTCAAAATAAATTGCTGTCTCTAAGTGCTTTCAAACAATGGCTATCTTATATGTATGATATTCAGAAATCTATTTCAGTTAAATTTAACAACGTAGATTCATTCATATTGTCATGGCGACAATGGCGACAATTTCACAATATTTTATGCACTAGTGTTTGAAAAATAGATATGTTGTAGCAAAGAGACCATATGATAGAAACAGATCTCTCTCTCTCTCTCTCTCTCTCTCTCTCTCTCTCTCTCTCTCTCTCTCATAACTATTTTATATAAAAAAAGAAAGCTTACATATCATTGATAATGATGCTACACTTATGCTATGTATCAATATAATATTTTTATTGATGTTTAACTTATAATCATTTCTATTTATTATGTACTGTTGAATGTATGTTACTTTCGTTAAAAAATAAAAATAAAAAATAAAAATAATAATAATAATAAAAGCAGAAAAAATGGCGGACGTAGCTAAATCAGCCTGAACATAATAAAAACGACGTCTACAGAGAAAGTCATAAAATGCAAGTACCCACGCCACACAACAACAAAAAAATATAAACTGCCTACACCGTTTTTATATCAATCCATCTAAAAGGGGCTATCTCAAATAAAACAAGTAAAGGTCAAATTCTACGAGAAATATAATCACAGAATTGACCCTTTTCCTTTTTGAGTTTTGAGTTGAGAGTTTAACTGGATTAGAAATAAATGCTAAAAAGTCATGTCACAGAAAAAAATATACAGATATACTCACTAAATACACAGAAAAAGGTGCTAACATTCCTGCAAATCTTCCAAATCCAGACGCAATGCCTATCCCAGCATTCCTTGTTACAAATAAAGAAAGACTTTCTAGATGTTTAATTAAATTACGCACAGTCTGTTGAAAATGAGGGTTTTTCTGAATAATCGTATTTAGACAGCATTGGTTTACTTTACAACTACCTCTGGTGCTATTTGTGTTAAAGAAAATTATTTTGTCGTTTCTTGCATTTTTTATATTTTATAACAAACTAATTATTAACATTTATAATAACGATTCATCAACTGAAAGGGTCTCAGGATGCACCACTTAAGACTATGTCTATAAAAAAATTAGAGGGAGCATGCCCCCGAACGACTATAGCTGGCAAAGCGGAATCACTTATCAGACTGTCTAGATATCTGCCTTGGTTAAAATTAGGGTCTAGCAATTGTATTCAATAACTGAACAAATATTTAAAGCTATTGTGGGAGGGGAAATAACTCGAATAGAATAATTACCTTATATTAGTAGGAAATAACTCTGGCGTGTACAAGAAAATACCATTAAAAGACGCAGTTATAGCCCCTCGTCCAATCAATGACAATATACGATTGGCTGTTCCACTGTCTGAAATAATAATTTTGTTAACGTGCTAAAATTTTATTTTCATATTACTTTTTATTGAATTATATATATCTTTTACAATTTTCACATTGAAATTATGGCTTCATTTGCATTTTTATTTTATCATTAAAAATCATTCCTCTGCAGACACCTGTATTAGAATTAACAGCTTCATTTTTATAAATAATGTAGGGTGAATAATTTTGACATTTGTTAAATAACTAGGCTAGAGCTCATTTCATGGAAGATGAAGGGAGGATATCTCTGACATTTGTTGAATAACCTAAGCAAGAACTTCATTACCACGGAAGATGGAGGATGGATAACTCTGAATTTTTAAATAATTAAGCAAGAGCTTCATTACAACGAAGATGAAGGGTGGATAACTTAGAGAGAGCTTCATTACCACGGAAGATGGGGCTGGATAACTCTGATTTTTTTAAATACTAGTAACTAAGCGAGAGCTTCATTACCACGAAGATGAAGAACCGATAACTTTGACATTTGTTAAATAACTTATCGAGAGCTTCATTTTCACGGAAGATGGTAGGTGAATAACTTTGATATTTGTTAGATAAATTAGCGAGATCTTCATTACCACGGAAGATGAAGGATGGATAACATTGCTATTTGTATAATAACTAATATACAGCTTAATTTTCCACTAAAAATACAAGCGAAAACTTTGACATTAGTTCAATAACTAATCGATCAGTGTTTTCACACAAACCTTTGTTTAAAAAAATTAAGTTAAATTGTCATCGATTTCTCATTTTATCATTGTGATTGATTTAATTGGATTATACGTTCCAGTCAATAATATTTATATATATCGAGACGTCATTAGCTGAAGGTGAAGTGCCAGAAATTTTGACCTTTGCAGTGCACATATAGCAATGCGCAGCGAGGGTTCTTTAACGTGCCACGCCAGCCGTGATAATGTGCATCGGTTTTTAGGCCTCATACAAAGCACTTCGTGACTTTCATTTCTAAATACCGAATGTTTAGTGAAAGAACAATCACTTCCAATTTTCAAGTCTTGGTCAGACAATGCCGGGGTTCAAACGCTAGACCTCCCACATACGAAGCGAGCACTCTACAAGCTGAGCTTCTGCAGGGGTCAAAATGTCATCATGAGCTTATTATTACTTGGATTATATTTCCTGAACGCACCTGTTAATGCGTCTATTGCGCTTCCAATTACAAGACATATTCCCCCGACTACATGAAAAAGACATAAACTATTTCTTCTACCCATACTAAAAAAAATATAAATCGTAAAGTATATCAGTATTTTGTAATCTTGACGATAAGACAAAATTTTAATTAACTTAATTGGCTGCGTTCCGCACACAAGGACGGATCCAAAATTTTATTAAAAAGAAAGGGGTAGGTGGGAGAAATTAATCATGATATATTGCGTGCGTTGAAGCCTCAAGCTCCAAAAAGGAAAGGGTCTTTGCTGCAGGTGCAAGGCAGAGCCCTGTTTTATGTCCAGATTCAAAGATTTAAAAACTTAATTTGTAATATTTCTGGGAACATTTTGGCCTCTTTTTTATCCTTTCCTCTTCTTTTAATACTTCAAATTGGGGTTGCAACTCTCTTGAACCCTTGAAACATTTACACGGATAAAACGCCTGTGATACTTAGATACCGTAAATGATAAAGCATGGTATGCGGGCTTATTAACAAGTCTTTATCTATCAGAAACAGAAGAGTCTGCTAGAGCGGGATTCGAACCTTGACGGTAAGTGACAATGTGATTCATAAGCACGCAGTTTAGTCACTGTTAAAACTTCATTCTATATCCATTATAAGCAAGCTAGTCCTTTAACTGAAGAAATATATGAAATGTTTAATTCGAACAATGCAAGCATGTTATTTTATTTCTTAAGTAGAGTATCTCTATCTGAGTCTGAAATTCAAATACAGATTATACTTACTAATTTAAGACAAGAACTAGTATAAATGTGGACACAAGTTCCGTAACTCCGCCGTAACAATAATTCATATAGATGTCACCGGCTAAAGCTGGCATCATAAACAATAATCCATAATATGCCAGATTATTTACAACCCTGTGTATAAAAGTACAACAAAATAAATACTCAAAACATTGAATCAAATTCAAAAAGGATAAATGATATAGCTAAATTAATGCAATTTTAATTTTAAAATTATAAATAA
The DNA here is from genome assembly GCA_029721355.1 of Tegillarca granosa. Classification (NCBI taxonomy): domain Eukaryota; kingdom Metazoa; phylum Mollusca; class Bivalvia; order Arcoida; family Arcidae; genus Tegillarca; species Tegillarca granosa. The sequence goes on along the minus strand of CM056600.1, from coordinate 38,552,229 downwards.
AAACTGGTACATATTAATGAACGCTTAACTTTAGCATTAAAGGTTTTTATGGATAATTTTACAGAAAATTCTTATATATAAAAAATTAAGTGTAAATGTGAGGAAAAAGCGTCAGTAACATTACATGAAAAATTGTTCAACGGCAAAATTAGTTTTAATCCAATCTTTATTCTACTCTTAAAAATTAATAAAGTATTCGGTATTTATACCAGGTAGCCCAAATAATAAGCGAGTTTCTTCTTAACTTGGGTTCAGTAATAAGATGTAACCAATAGGTAGTTCCTTTCCAACAAGAAGTTTTGGAATTTGTTTTAAATGTTGTCATGGTAACCTCATACTTAAACGTATCAGATTCCCTTTCACTTGTATTGTTGCCTGTTATTTGAAGAGGAGAAGTGTCTGTATTCTCAGCATCTACTGAAAAGTCTAAGACCAGTGAATTCTTTTTCAGATAAGGTAGAATTTCATTTTCATCCACGCCATTAATCTTTGCAGCTTTTCTTATCACTGCACATGCCTCTTCAACCCGATTATTTGCTAAAAGCCATCTAAGAGATTCGTCTATTAGCCTAAAATTAAGTAAAAAAAAATTAGAGACGATTATAATTTATCATCGGCTCTTTTGATAACTTGCTGCACCTGGCGGGAGAGTAATCTCCTATTGTAGAATATGACTTCATTCCGGAATAACCGTAAGAGAATTAATGACTCTTCCGATAAATCGCGACACCTGGCGTAAGAGTAATAGCCGATTGTATAATGTGACATTATTTGGGGATAACTTAAGCAGAATTAAATACCTTTCCGATAAATCACGACACCTAGCGGGAGAGTTATCGGCGATTGTAGAATGTGACTCATTTTGGGATCACATGGGATTAAACTGGTATCAATTTTACGGTAACAAAACATTACAAAGGGTAAATATTTCAATACATACCAGTATTCTATTACAGCTATCGCCGAGAGAAGTGATAATCCCAGCTGAATTATTCTCCATCCGAAATCTTTAAGTAGATATGCAAACGGTAAAACCAAGAAAAACGACGAATTCCACATAAATCCGTTTAAGATACCAATCATTGTCCTGTTTTCAGTCGGAAACATCTCTATCCAAAGTGTAAAAACAGTCAGTAACATTCCCTTGAAATTTAAAGATCCACAAGTAAGAAGCTGCTGATTCTAAATGAATATTTGTATTGTTTTGTGTTTTGTATTTACCCCTAAATATCACATATTTATGATTTGATTAATGTTGAGTTTTATTAGTTGGGTTGTCTGTTTTTTAGAATGGATATTTTGAGAAGATATATGTCTGCACCAATTTAATGATATAACTATAATTCGCTAACACCAAAGGTCGGTAATCATATTGTTTACGATTTGTTTCTTCTTATTATTGTTATTATTATTAATTTTTTTTTTTTTTTAAAAAATGTCCAGAGCAGATCTCGGAAACGGACTGAAGGGCTTTAATGAAATTTGATAACAACAATCTGCTATCTTTTTATCAAATGAAATTTTTTTTCTATTTCGTAGGTGGGTCGGTGTAAATTGGGTAATTTAATTCCCAACATCTTTCTGTCCAATACATACAAAGAGAGATAACTTTTACAGAATCTTCTTTCTTCATATAAGAGCACCCGATAGAATGGAATCTGAATTATTGTTTCAAGTTAAGCACTAAACAAATATAATTCAATGTTAATTAACTACACGTTTTTTAGGAGACAAACCTCGTTCAAACATTCAGAATTGTTTTAATAAAGGATGATTCTCAAAAAGCCGAGGCATCCGCCTATAGAATTAATTGTTTTTAATTTGTAACAATAATATTCATACTTTAAACATCCATAGGAGAACGTGAACAAAACGGTTTTTAATATTAAAAGTGTAATAAAACATTACATTATGTGCTTAAACATGCATTTCAGAATGCTGCATTCCTTATACTTCCATACAAATACTAAAATTTTGATGAAAATAACGGTGTTTTTCAATTCATACACATAGAGCGCATTCCTCTCCATCAAAGATATTTTGACTACCAAAACTTTTATATTTTATATTTAAATTAATGAATTTCTGAGTATTTTTTCACTTTCGAATATTTTTCTCATTTAAACGCAGTTTATTTGCTTCATCAACAAATAACCCAACTGAATTACGCACTGCTCATCTGAACACATCATAGAAACTAGTTTCAAAACATCTCGTATATATCTAACAACGTTATGATCTATCATCAGACCACTGGTAAATACACGCGCGTTTCATATACAAGTTTAAGGTATACAAAGCAACATTATTAGGCATGTTAAACACGGGGCTATTACCATTGCAATGTAGGCGCTGTATTAATTCACGGGCGAAAATCATGTTAAGTGAATTTTGCTCTTCACAATATCAGGAAATAATAGTGAGAAAACAACCAATGACACATTTTCAAATTAAGTTTTTTTCCTAGTAACAATTTTGAGATGTCTTTATTAAGTTATTTTTTATATAGGCACGTTAGGATAAAATCAATTTGCATTTGGCCTCGAATCGATATTTGGATATAGAGGTCTCCCAAAGGTGTAACCTTATTTCTTGGCATTTTACCTAAAGGCTCGGCTTTTATGAGACTAATTTTTCTCAATTACACTGGATTAAATGTTTTAAATATGTTTTATCAGCACTGTCAAAAAAGTTAAACTCATCATTCAAATTCGTTAGGGGAGGTTCCGGTATCATTAATGTTTTAGGATTCATCATTTACAACCATTGGTGTTCAATGGGGGAGGGGCAGGAGGGCGGGGTCTTAAATACAAAATCGCCAATTTCTCCTTAAACTTTTTGATGTATACTATAAAACCAAATATATTTGTAATCAGATTCTCAAGACTCTTCAATTTATATAAAACATTGTTCCCTAGGTTATCACCAGGGGGTGGTGCTAGTTGGGCTTTGTAGTAACTTTTAAACTGTCGAGATCCCCACCCCTAACTATTTTTTTTCTTATGAAAAGCTTACTATAGTGATAATACTGAAAGGAACCTAAGGTCATGCTATGTTTATGTATAACTTTAAACAGATGAGATCTCTACCCCTTATCTTTATATTTTTATATTTTCTCTTTCATTGTGGACATTTAAATAGAGTGATAAAAAACTTCCACGAAGACATTTCCAAGAGAGGGTTAGATATTGGGGCCAAAATTAATAACACCGACCCTAAGTCAAGAAATAATGTCCTATAGCATACTTTATTTTATTCCTAAAGGCAAGTTTACAGGATTAAATTCTTATTAAAAAAATTGAAAACATATTCAATAGCATTATTACATGTTTTTAATTATAATTGATTTAATCTCTTTGTCAATTATATTCAGTAGTATTTAGGTTATGGCTACGTTACAGTCATGACACACGCCAATCAAATTTGTTGGTTAAACGAGTTACAGTTAGTGAGTAGCGAATATTTTGATATCAATCAAAGTTGAATATTTTTCTAATCAAAATACACCAGCTAATTGTAATTGCAAAATTTATCGATAGGGCCTATGTCAGAAGATAGAATGCATCACTTTGATCTATCGAACCTGTAAAATTTACATAAATTTCGACTTATTAATATATAATGCAGATTCGGACTTCCGCGATATATTGGTTTGTTGCAACGGTAGGGTATGATAGGTTGAAAGTGACTATTAAAATGAATATGACTCAAATTATAATTGTACAATTTGATGAAACTTTAAATTTACTTGTCTTCCGTTCTCTCTCTTAATCAACTTTTGATTTTAGTAGTGGACACTATCGATACATCACGAGATCAGTTCATCAGCAGGTGTATATTTTAGGCAATATATAGATTATGAATGGTGGGGAATCATACGTAACTGGTATCCCAGTTACAATCTCAAGTTATTATAATTTTTTTTATTTATTTATTCATTTATCTAAAAAGCTTCCCCGCTATCAAAGGTGGGGAATCATATAGTTTCCGTTCTGTTTCTCATTATTATTATTATTATTATTATTATTATTATTATTATTATTATTATTATTATTATTATATCAAGACCTTGTCCGGAGCAGATCTTGTAAACGCTATGTTAGATTTCGATAAAATTTGCTATCAATAATCTAATATCTTTGCAGATGTGTCTATCACAATCAAATCTTTTCTATTTTAACGGTGGGTGGACTTAATTTCATTGAAACCAACTCCATACATATAACTCTTACTCAATCTTCTTGTTCGTATTTTCAGATAAAGAAGCATTCGAATAAATACATTAAGTCTGGCACTAAACATAAAATGATTCAATGTTAATGAACTACACATTAATTCAGAGACTAACTTCGTTCCAACATTTAGTCTATTTATTTTTTAAAAATGAGTTCGTAATTACACTACATTAAATGATATTCAATATATCTTATTTGTATAAGAACTGTCAAACAAGTTATGTTAATATTGAATTTTTTCAATGACATGAAGCAAAGAAAAGTTACTTTTCGGGGTTACGGGATAGCGACTTCGTGGTTAAAACTTTAAATGTTTAATTATAATAGTCAAAGCGCGGACAGTGAGAGATATAATAACGTGTAATTCTTGTTTAATGCAACATCAACCAACTTGCAGCGATTCGCAACAAGAAACATTTTTCAATCCTAAGAATTAATCATTGAACAAGTTGTGCAAGCGTTTCAGGTGCTAATGTTTATGGATTATTTCGTACTAGAATCCACTCAGGATATCTTTAAGATGCTAGCTAACAACGAGTGCAAACCGCATTAAAGTGTACCACTCACCCAGTCAAATTATCTTGATTTCGCTTAATAATTTATCCCTCTTTTCAGGGAAAAAGACATGAAAGCATGCAGTATCACGAATTTATGTTTACTTTCTTGGCTTGGCTTGATGTCAATTTCAGACACAATTTGACAATAGCTTTTACAGATTGGTGGCTCTGACATAGTCTCATACAATAACCTATTACTTGTGCTTTAAACTCTGATGTGTTAATTTTTCAAACACGGATTGATTATTTTATGAACTTTAACTTCTCATTCAGTAATATTTCGATTTTATCGAGACATCACCAGATGTATATTTTAGACAATTCATAGATTATGGATGGTGAGTAATTGTACGTAACTGGTATCCCAGTTACAATGTCTATTTATTATTGTTATTATCATTATCATAACGATTATTATTATTATTAATAAAACAAACATAACAGTACTTGTCCATATCACAATCCCAAAAACAAAGTAAAAACTTTGCAAACTGGCAAAATATGTGATACACGTGAACTTCCATCAAGGAAGTGAGGCCGGGTGCTCCGGAAGGGTAAGCACCTCCTGTTTAGCTAGCTACACCCGTCACGTGCAAGTCAATTTTGAGAATGAAAGGAACAAAGAACTATGGTAAGTCAAATATATCCAGTATAAGTTGGGATACAGTGACTACATACTTATCAACAATATTGTGATGACGGCCATAAAACTTTTTAAGGGCCCTGATTAGCCTAGGCTTGCAATATCCTTGTGTCAACAATTTAATTGTAAGTAATTTGCTTCGTTCCGGAAAGTTCCCATAGTGGGAACAAGCTCTACCGTACCGTATTAACTGTGAAACATATACACCATACGCAGGAGAAGCAGGGATATTACTGCAAAGAAACGGAAAGTTGACAATAGAAAAATTGAAGTCATCACGTTTGTCGTATAGCTTCAGATGTAACCTTTCATGGGTGTCATAATTGAGGTATAAGTCCAAATATGAAGCAGAACATGGAGAATCTGTCGTGTCTTTTATTTCAAGCTCACTTGGATAGATGACATTCACATATTCTCCAAATTTGTGATTATTTAGAGAAGAACGTCATCTATATATCTGTATATGTAGTTAAATGATTAAGCGACAGTCTTTTTTTTCCAGATTTGACAAGGTTTTGTAAAAATTCTGATTCATATGAATAAAGAAACAAATCAGCATGTAAAGGTGCACAGTTTGTGCCCAGTGGTATACCGATTGTTTGTTGAAAGATAATATTGCCAAACACAACAAATATGTTGTGTTATTTTTAATATTATTATTATTTCAGAAATCATTTACAAGTAACACAAATAAAAAAAATAAGTTTTTCGTTGGTTTAAACCCTTTTTTCCTAAATCAAATAAACTCACATGCTATGGGAAGTATAATATTTTTACTAACTCACCTGTTGGCAGACCCCAGTTAAAAACCTCAATACCATAAACGCCTTAAAGTTTGTGACAAAAGCAATAAGTATGGTAACAATAAAATATCCAAGGTTAAAAGCACAGTGGACTGGTCTCCTGCCAAATTTATCTGCTAGTGGACTAGCAAAAGCTCCAAGAAACATTCCACCACTGACAAGTGTCTGGGACATTTTACCTAACGCATCTTTATCACAAACCAAATCCCACTGTAAAAAAGTGTTAGAAAAAACATAAATTTGAACCAGAACATTTTTACTTTTATTATTAATTATTTTATTATTAATGATAATTTATTCTTATCTTTATTTACTATAATGATAATAATAATAATAATTATTATTATTATTAGTAGTAGTAGTAGTAGTAGTATTAGTAGTAGTAGTTGTCGTTGTTGTTGTTATTGGTGGTGGTGGTGTTAATAATAATTATTATTATTAGTAGTAGTAGTAGAAGTAGTAGTATTAGTAGTAGTTGTTGTCGTTCTTGTTGTTATTGGTGGTGGTGGTGTTTTTATATTTTAAAAATCTTATCTATTGTTTTACACTGCATTTGTGGGGAGGGGGATTATCATCTAACAACGGATCTTAGATGAGACGTGTAATCCTTGCTGTCAAATGTTAATATAATTAATATAAAGTAACGTAACCTCTGTCACAAAAGAGTGATCTACATCCGTTGAATATGTATGTCCATATAAACACTCGGTTTTCTCTACCATTACAGTACCGTTGACAGGTGAAAATACAATTGAACATTCTTCGTATGTTATATTCCAAAGATCTGTTCTGTCTTGATGTATATCGGTGACGTTATTAGCGTGTGAGCAACTGTGATCAGGTTTGTAGCCTAGTCAAGTGAAAAAAAATTAAATTTACGAAGAAAAATTATATATATTATATATATATAATAGATATATAGATAGATAGATAGATATTTAACGTACACGTCTTGATGATGCCAAAATAACAAACATGACGTTTAACTTCTTTACAAAACAACTGGACATAAAGAAAAGAATTTTTATTTATTTATTTCATTTACAATGGATGTCGTGTAATTGATAAGGTGATTTATTGTTATTTTCTCCAATACTAGTAGCAAAATTTTAGTCACAATCTTAATCCTTAAAGATGAAACTAAAACCGATTTCGTGTCATGAAATGTGCCAGTATGTGTCAAAACCTGCCTTGTAATAGCGCACGCTTAGAACAACTTTTTTTATATAAAAGTTCAATATATTCAATATGCCGCAAACAATCATACAACTAGTGACATTAGTCACACCAGATGAACCAGTTTTCTTTATTCCAAACTCGAGGTTGGAGGTTGATAAATGTCGCATAAACCTATTAAAGCAATTAATGCAATTTGTCAGGTTTCCTCATTAATTCATTCGAGTTTCTGTACATTAGTGCGCATACTTCAAGCTAATAATACATGTAATCGTTAAACAAGTGACCAACCCGTTAATGGATTTCATTTATTTACAGCTACATGCAATAGGAATGAAATTTTAGAAAATGAATCTGACAGTTTGTAATTAGAAGTCATCTATTTAAAAAATGTATATTTTTAGAAAAAATTTTAAAAAATCAGATAATTGAAAAATTTGATGCAGCTTTAATTATGTTTACATATACCGTGATAATGAGATTTGGAAAATAAATCATTACTTCTGCTTATAAAAATACCATATTTACCTATAAATACAAATGAAACTATATGACATGCCATGGAAATAGAGGCACATATTGTGACTATTAGATGCCGTATTTGATACTTTCCGTATTTTCCCAATTTTATCCATATCTCATCAATGTGTGAACGTTTTTCCATTTTAAAATTTTAAAATAATTTGCAATACCTTATTTCACAATCACTCCGTGAAGATATTCGTATACTATCAAATTAATGCGTGATAACGATCTAATACACCGATTTTGACTGCATAACTTTTACAAAATTCAAATACACGAACATTTATGATTTTCTGTTAGAATTATCTCTAAAAAGTCACGGTATCATATTTACAAAGTGTTTTAATTCAGTTTTATGGTGGCTTATTTCTGACATCGACATAGTTTTAGTCGACATAAAATTGTCACGACTTGTCGACTTAATATCTTGACAAGTCGAGATAATATCATGAAAAGTTGTGAAACCAAAATAAAAAGTTGAGATAAGTAACACGACTTGCCGCGTTAAAAATAATTCAAGATATCGAGATAATTATCACGACTGGTTAACATAAGTATCGCGGCAAGTGGTGTTATTTATGTCAACTTTTTATTTTGGTATTACTATGGTGGCTTATTTCTGACATCGACATAATTTTAGTCGACATAAAATTATCTCGACATGTCGACTTATTATCTTGGCAAGTCAAGATATTATCATGGAAAGTTGTGATACCAAAATAAAAAGTTGAGATAAGTAACACGACATGCCGCGATACTTATGTTGACCTGTCGTAATAATTATCTCGATATCTCGACTTATTTTTATCGCGGCAAGTCGTGTTACTTATCTCAACTTTTTATTTTGGTATCACAACTTTCCATGATAATATCTTGACTTGTCAAGATATTAAGTCGACATGTCGAGATATTAAGTCGACATGTTGAGATAATTTTATGTCGACTAAAATTATGTCGATGTCAGAAATAAGCCACCATATATTACAACTTTTCATGATATTATCTCGACTTGCCAAGATATTAAGTCGACATGTTGAGATAATTTTATGTCGACTAAAATTATGTCGATGTCAGAAATAAGCCACCATACAAAACAGAAGAAAAAACATAGATTATACGAAGACACAGAGTTGAAATAATAATTTTCATAGTGCGTGCTCACGCAAACATTGTCAAATGATAAGGTAATAGGTACTGCATGCTCACACAAAAGTAAATGCATGTGTTAGCAAATCGCGTGACCACGCTGAAACGTTACCGATTTCATGCAATACTTTCGCGTAAGCAAGCAAAATACAAGAATGTTTTTCGTTTCACCTCTGTGCCGCCGTAACGATTAAATAAAATAATGTGAAAAATCATATTCATGTGTTAAAGAAATATTTTGTATTCACCTGGTGTAATGTCTCGCTGTTATAATCCAACCGGGTCCAATCGTTTGGGTTATGTTTTACCTCACCTAATTATAGTCAGCTTACATAAAGAAAGTCATAGATAAATGATAAGTTTAGATAGTGACCGAGTAAGTTTATATATATATATATATATATATATATATATATATATATATATATATATATATATATATATATATATATATATATATATGAGATTGTTTTCTTACTTATACACTAGGGGCCAAAAACTTTAATAGATAAAAACATCAGCCAAACAATTGAAAATTATTGACTCTAAAGTTTTAAAATTATATGAATCCTAATCCAGCTAAGGAATGCTTTGCATGAGGGAAGAAACCTTGGTTTTAAGTAAATTGCAAAAATTAAGACGGCTGAAAATTTTGCTAAATGGTATAGTTTCTGACAGCACAAAGAACTGCCTACTGAGTTATGGATACCCTCGGACAGTTTACATAAATAAATATAATAAAAACATAATAATAATAATAATATTAATAATAATAATAATAAATATGTAGTAAATCTGAATATTTTAGATTTAATACGCGTTAAAAAGTAGTTGAACATTAACCAGATCAATATTTAATGGAATGACAAAATCAAAATCACACACACACACACACACACACACACACACACACACGCGCGCGTATGTATGTATGTATGGATGTATGTATGTATGTTTTGAAAGGACTTGACTTAGTTTATTGATCGGATCGGATTATCAAACATTTGAATTGCAAAAGGCGATTATTTCTCTACCATTTTATTTTACTCGATTTTAAATACTTTAAACAACTTATTTAGAATACAATAACTTTTTATATACAAAACAATCACATAGAAAACATTTAATGTAGAAGCTAGAATGAACAACAAGGTATGTATTTTAAAAGTCGTGCTCAAATGACGGAAGATGTAACACGGACAATAGAGTCCCGAAGTCACTTTTTTTATTCGCTTGTAGAATGGAGTAATATTTCTATATTTTGTATTTTTAACTGAAAATTCAATGCTTTTTAATGACATCACTAACACGTCGATTTTTACTCTAGCCGCTTCTGGTCATAAATGATATATATATATATATATATATATAGTCAGACTCCTGAATCCGCGAAAATTACTTCCCGAGAATAGGTTGGATTAAAAACTGCGTTAATTTGACCCTATAAATTCCAAATCGAGTACATTTGCTGTATTTCGTACATTTTGTATCGTGCTATTGGTAAATGGTAATTGCCAGCACATAATATTATTTAGATGAAATATTTTAATGAAGATCATTTTACTTAGTAACACAAAATAACGCTTTTGTTATTTGTATTTTAGCGGACAGTGTATATAAAAGTTTCATTTTTGAAGATAGAAAACATTGATGTAGTAAAGAGAAGGTTTACAGCTGATGTTTTCTATCAAGCCAGATGGCGGGAACTTTCTTTGGATCACACGAGGGTTAGTTGGTTGAGAGAGAGAGAGAGAGAGAGAGAGAGAGAGAGAGAGAGAGAGAGAGAGATTTAATGGGAATTAATGTTATTGAGACGTCACCAGCTATAAGTAAAGTGGCAGAAATTTTGATATTTGCAATGCGCTTAGGGCAATGTAGGTAGAGTTCTTTACGGTGCCATGCCTGACGTGACAGGGGGCATCGGTTTTTAAGGTCTTATCCAAGGGACACGGAGACTTTCATTTCTAAATGCTGAGTGCTTGGTAAAAGAACAATCAATACCAATTTTCATGTCTTTGGTCAGTCAACATACGAAGCGAGCACTCTACCAACTGAGCTATCGCAGTGGTCCAAAAAAAGAAGAAAGGCCAGTGTTTTAAACACTTTTCTTCTCAACCTAGTTACAAAGTAAACTTAGAGTCGAGTCTTATGACGTTTTTTACTTGAAATGGTTTTTTGGAGTTTTTAATAAAAATTCTTTGTTAGAATTAGAAAGTAAGTCAAAATTTTCATTTTACACAATCTCGTGTAACTTACAACAAGTTATTTTATATAGCTGCCATTTAGCGATGCAAAATTAGTCACCATTAGTGGATTACAGAGCTTCTGTCATATTATATATTTTGGAATTTTCTGAATGAAATATTCATACATACAAAATATCCATTAAATTTTGATGTGCCATATATGCATATTTCGGAAGAAAATATATACATGATACATCAAGTAGCAGTATTTTATAGACTTTAAAAAGAGAAACTAAAAACGTGTACTTTAACTAAAGAATTATAACCAAGAACAAGGCAGAGCTTCCAATTATCCCACTTATTGTACAAATATTGTTCTGTAAATTAAATATTCATTTCTAAATGCCGTATTTTAATAAAGAACAGATTTTCTATTTAAAAAAATATGTTGACCTATATGCTGCAAACATATACTGCATCTATGTTTAGAGGGATCTAGTTAAAGGAACATGCAGTTTTCAATTTTATAAGACTGAATGTTATATTAACCGAGTTAATATTCATATGTTTTTTTAGGCCAAAACAGAAATCAAATTCGAATCGTACTGGAACCCAGTAATAGCTCTTGATAATGTTGTTACTGAGAAAACGCATGTAAAATGGAATGTACTGGACGCAGATGAAAAAGGTGCCGCTTATATCATAGAGAAACACAGACAAAAAGCAACGTTTTACACAGACATGAACTTAAAAACATACCCATTTGACATTCAGGTAAGGATGTACTTACAGAACCTTTTCCTACAATTGCTACTATCTAAGAAAATGCATGACATGCCTGAACCCATATATACTCCGTAGATTTGATTTTGTTCGACCGCAAGTTGAAAGATATTTTTTTTATTTTTGATGTTTCTACTAGAAAGTTTAATGAAAGTATCATGGAATGATTATATGCAACATTGCGAGCAAGCGCACCAGACATAAGCGCTAAAACATTTAAAGCATTTCATAACTAGTTGCAGTGAGCTAAAAAATCATATGAACGTATCTTTAAAGAAGAAACATGGCAATTTGCTGAAGACCATTGCAATACCAAACAACATCAGATGAAACAATGCCCTATCATTTTGATGTATTGTCCTATAAAAAAACTTTTAGCATTTTAAAAATGCCATTATTGGCCATTGTTTGATTTTTTAAACAGAAAATTATTACCAAGTACAGCCATTTTAGAAGATTTATATATAACACAATACTTCATCTCTCTGACTTTACATATGAGACAAAGTTTAATATTAATAAACAAACAATTTTGTTCCAAAAAACAGGAAAATTTGTAGAAACCTTACATTTTTTAATCCATTCTTATATCATTTCCATTATCTTCTTTCTTACCTATTTCCAAGATTTAAAGATTAAGCCAAAGTGTTCTCCAAATACTGTTAGGTAACTCGTACATTGATCCAAAAAGCATTGTTTTGCGTACCCGTTACTTATGATTAAATATATCTTAAACTTTTAGTAGTAGTTTAGTGTTTAATATTTAAAGTGTTCAATGAAAGTATTAATGCAATGAAAAACGCAATTTAGATGTGGCTCAAAGCATGTACATGTATTAGAACTTACCTTTAAGGCAAAAAGGGTCTGTTAAATAGGTATAGAGACTACTAAACTTACTTCATACAAAAACAAGACCTTGGAAAAGAATTCGTATTAGATCCATTTGTGGGATTAAGGCATTTACAGTAGCAGTACCCTCTGTAAATGCTTATATCCTGCAAATGGATCAAAAACGAGCTTGGGTTGTTTAAAAAACAAAAAATATATAATTTAATAAATTATATTTTAAATTTTTTAATCGTGTTTTATATGTTTTCAGTCACTGTCAGTCACAGTTAAAAGTAAATTGTCAGCAGATAATGTACAATTTCTTGAGGAAGATAGAAAACTATCTAAAGTATATTCAGATACGTTTCCAGGATATCACGAATGGTCATTGCAACCGTGTGTAGAATTTATCACAGGTTCTACTTCCACGGACGATATATTTTCAACCTCAAAAAATCCTTATATTGAAGCCAGATGTTTTGTCAGACGGAGACCAGGATTTTTCTTCTGGAATGTTTTTCTAATCATGGTAAAGTTTCTTGCTTTTATTATCCATAAATCGCATTTTATATTGAGCCATTTTTGCAATATTTGGCTTATAATTAGTTTTTAGTTTAAATTTACAATGAGATGGTAGGAAGGTTGTTCACAGAACGTGTTCAATACTTTTTCATAACAGGTTATGCGCATTATGAAGTGTGCACGCCGTTTTTCATGGTATGACTCAATAAACATGTTTAAAAACAAGTAATTCCTTAAATATTTGTGACGTAAATTTGCATAAAGTTATGATGAAATTTTTTAAACCTAAAATCAAAATTTTGATAAATAAGTATACGTAGACGACTTAAACTACCTCTAATAGTTTCAACCCATAATGGTCGAAATGTAGTGGATATCATTGTTCGTCATATTTATATCTTTCGTTGAATCTGTAAAAATTGAATTATAGCAATATTTCATTCTAGACAGTAACTTTGTATGCATGTACTCATCTTCAAAACAACTATTTCTACCTGGTTCATGAAAAAGATTTATTATTTATTTATTTATTTTTATTTATGGTTTATTTATTTGTTTATTTATTTACTTATTTTTATTTATTTTTATTATTATTTATTTATTTATTTATCTATTTATTTTTAATAATTTTTATTTATTTATTTATTTATTTACATGTATTTATTGTTATTTCAGACGTTGAATACCTTATTGTCATTTTCCGTGTTTACAGTAGATAGAGAACTACCAGACTTTAGAATCAGGTTGGGATTTATTTTACTTCTGTCAGGGGTCACGTTCAAATTTACAATCAGTCGGTTTATTCCGGGAATACCGTACCTAACACAATTGGTAAATATTACGATAGTTTCTTTAATGTTCTAACGATTTGGGATTTGCCATTTTACTCAGTATAATTTTATATATATCTTTTTGTTCTTACATAAAGGGACTTATAACACTTTAAACGAATCTTTGTTTTCCTTCTTATCTTTCTGTACTTCATTTGACAATTTTTTTTTATTGCAAATGTCCGTTTCCGTGGTTTATCTAATGTCTTCCGTTTCCGCCACTGTGGTAGCTCAGTTGGTAGAGTGCTCGCTCCGTAAGTGGAAGGTTGTGGGTTCGAACCCCAGCCGGGTCTGACCCGCCAAGACTTGAAAGTGGGTAGTGACTGTTCTTTCGCCAAGCACTCGGCATTAGGAAATGAAAGTCACGGTTCTTTCGGATGGGAAATTAAAATAAACGAGGTCCCGTGTCACGGCAGGCGTGGCACGATAAAGAACCCTGCTGTATAATGTCATCAGCGCAACGCACAGGCAAAATTTCTGCATTTTCGCCTAAAGCTGGCGACGTCTCGATATAAGTGAAATATTCTTGACTGGGACGTTAAACACCATTACTCAACTCAACTCAACTCTTTCGTTTCCTACTCCATTTCCTCTCGCTTACAAAGACCGATATAAATATTGATATAGATATTAATTGTCATGATATTACTACAAGAGAGTAGATGTTATTCAATTTTTTAATATAAAATAAAACATTTCTTTGTTAAATTAAAATACTGTCATGTGACTTAGACCATTCTTTTTGAGTTTGTAAACTAAATATCTTACATATTTGGTGTTTTAAACTTAATTAGTTTGGTTATTTGAAAACCTCTTAATGCTCAAAATTGCCATCGAAATAACTTAACATTCGTTATCAAAACATTAAAAATCTCTCTCTCTCTCTCTCTCTCTCTCTCTCTCTCTCTCTCTCTCTCTCTCTCTCTCTCTCTCTCCAGCAAATGTCACACAAATGTGTTTTTATAAATAAAAAAAATCTTTTTGATATTGGAGCAACTGTATTTGGTCATTTCATCTTTGTAAATGTTCTATTCATTACCCTTGAATAAAGATATATTTATTTCATATACTTAAACAGACGGGATCAATGTACATGTATATATTTATATCTTTTAGGATAAATACGTGATTGGTAATTCTGTATTTGTTGCTCTCACGTGTGTATGGCATTCAGTTGTTTCTGTTACAATTGATGGTGTCTCCATGGGTGCTGAGGAGGATAAATGGGCAATAATAGCATTCGCTGTGTGCTACGTTGTTTTACAGATCCTATATATGATAAATGTTGTACTTTCAGTAAGTATATTCAGTACAGACTAAACTGTATCTTTCTCAAGCGAGTGATGAGATTCCAAAGCAATGAATGTCCGCGCATGCAGCACCGGGGTTTTGAACCCACGATTTAAGTCTTAGAAAATACCATTAGGTCACATCAGTCCATTTGAATGATTTTAGTAAATGCACACAATAGATTAACCCATCATACAGTAAAAGTAAAAACTATGCATTTGTAAATGATAACCGACAATCTACAATACCATACCGGGGCCATGTGCTGATTTTGAATGCATTATTGTAATAGAAATTCAAAATCAGCAAATGACACCTGAAAACATTGCTTGATTATATGTCTTTTTAGAAACTGTTGTCGGGAGCACCAGTATTGCATCATCAACATCCTCATAATTATTATTATTATTATTATTATTATTATTATTATTATTATTATTATTATTATTATTATTATTATTATTATTATGCGTTTATCATATATCAGAATTTTCCTTTATCAAAAAATAAAAATAATAAATAAAAATAAAAAAAACAATAAGTAAAGAAATGAAATTTGATCAACATTTAAATTCTACATCACAGGGTTACAAGACATGGTCGCACTTTAAAGAAGTTGAAGAACTGTATAAAGTTTGTAACCTCTCTCTCTCCTTCTCTCTCTCTCTCTCTCTCTCTCTCTCTCTCTCTCTCTCTCTCTCTCTCTCTCTCTCTCTCTCTCTCTCTCTCTCTCTCTCTCGTTTTGGAATTTCAAAAATAAGTAGTAATTTTTGTCTTGTTTCTGTAAACTATTAGAAAACTTTTTTAGAATACGAAATGTAACTGGTTGCCATTTATCGCGTTTTCTAAAACACGCCGATCGTTCTTGTATTAGAAAAATCGCTGGTCACATGGCGGCACATGTATATTCTATTTTTCATATGTTCAAAGCTAGGGTATGTTTAATTCATATTTTCTGTCTGTAAAATTAAATACTCACTCAATTGCAATATTACTTTAATTGATCATTTTTTATGGTTTTAAATATTCTTTTACAGAAGAAGCACGATAATCTATATTCAGAGAGAAACGAAAATATCAAAATAGAAAACAGAACGTTAAGAAGAAGAATAACTAAGAAAAATTCTGATGGATGGATTCGAAAAAATGTCTCCTAAACTTTGACATAAATGCAAAATATCAGACAAGTTAGATAAGTGTCGTTCATAAACTCTGTCTAGATTATAAACTTAAATGGTTTAAATTCTGACATGGAAGTCAAACTCCGGCTTGCTGCTACTATTGCATGTAGTACTGTCACACATTTACTGTATTTCCATGAAATCGACAAGGATAATAAGAATAAAATCTGAGTCTTATTTTATTTCTTTTTTATTAAAATAATAATTATTTATAGTTATTATTATTATTATTATTATTATTATTATTATTATTATTATTATTCATTTATATTTTCATTCATTCATTTATTTATTTATTTATTTATTTATTTATTTATTTATTTATTTATTTATTTATTTATTTATTTATTCATTTATTTATTTATTTATTTATTCATTCATTTCTTTCTTTCTTTTTTCTTTTTTTCTTTTTTATTCTTGTTTTGTCAAAAAAACGTGAATCTTTGTTTGGATGCTATTAAAACAAAATACATGGACGTTTTTCCATACAAGTTGTTGTAAAAATAAAATGGAATTGCTGCTTTTGGAGTAAAATATTGATATATATCTGTTACATTCTTGTAATGAATTCTAGAAGACTTTTGTTTTAACTTGATACCAAGATGACAATTTCGAAGCTAGAAGCGTATACATGTACATATATATAGGCTTCCCAATAACTTCTGATAATGTGAGTCTTTCATACTTAATAGGTATGTTATAATTTAAATTTAGGTAATTTACCAAATAATAAACAATAATTTATATATAATTATTTGAAGTTTTCAAATACTAGTAATAATATACATAATTAAAATTCTATTTCAACTTTAACCTTTCAAAACATTACTAAGAGTATTATTAAAGAATTATAAAATACAAAACACCAACCTTGTTTATCGCCTCGGTGGCTCAGTTGTATAGCGGAATGTTACAGGTTCGAACCCCACTCGGGTCATATGCATGACTTGAAACTTCAGATACGGCTTCCTCGCCTCACACTCCACATTAACACGATAAAGTTTCGATTGGTTCACCCGCTGACCCGGTATAAAGATTATGGGGGAGAGGTATACTGACTCTATGAGCTAGCACTTTAACAAAAGTCGCCCTGAGTGCGCGATAGAACAAAGCAGACAAAATACTGACTCGCACACTTTACGCATACACGGACTTGTTCTTAAATAAATTA
This sequence comes from Tegillarca granosa, assembly GCA_029721355.1. NCBI lineage: Eukaryota > Metazoa > Mollusca > Bivalvia > Arcoida > Arcidae > Tegillarca > Tegillarca granosa. The sequence continues at coordinate 38,534,353 of CM056600.1, read as the reverse complement.
TAAGAGATAAATCTTACTCTCGTCGCAAATAGCAGAAAAATTGCTACTGCGACGTTAAACAACATTACAACCAACCAGCCTTGTTCGGTGACACATAAAACGCATAATTCACACTATATACCAGTATATCCCGAATATCGGAAGTTTGAAAAAATAACATTACGAGTTAAATAATTTCAACAATACTCCTCACAACTGTTACTTGTTGTGTATTATTAATTTTATAATTTACTTTGCAAATATTTTTCTAAAGTATTACATTACATAAAAGTTATACTGCAGTTACAAATATGCAGCTTTAATAATCTGTTTAATGAACACTATTTATGTGATTGAAAAAGCTTATCACAACCGGCTACATAGGATAATTTGATCACCACCGGCTATATAGGATAATTTCATCATCATCGGCTATATAGGATAATTTGATCACCACCGGCCATATAGGATAATTTCATCATCATCGGCTATATAGGATAATTTGATCACCTTCGGCTATTTAGGATAATTTCATTATCATTGGCTATATAGGATAATTTGATCACCTTCGGCTATATAGGATAATTTCATCATCATCAGCTATATCGGATAATTTGATCACCACCGGCCACATAGGATAATTTCATCATCACCGGCTATATAGGATAAATTCATCATCACAGGCTTTATATAAGGATAATTTCTTCATCACCAGCTATAAAGGATAATTAAATTATCACCGGCTATAAAGGATAATTTAATCATCACGGGCTATATAGGATAAATTCATCACCACCGGCTATATAGGATAAATTCATCACCACCGGTTATATAGGATAATTTGATCACTTCCGGCTATATAGAATTAATTCATCATCACCTACTATATAGGGTAATTTTTTCATCACCGGCTATATAGGATTAAAAGACTAAACGTCATGGCGTTGAAGTCAAATACAGATAAAGCTTGAACCATTATTGGCAATCATTCTGCATTTTTGCGGTCTAAATTGGGTAAGGTGATAATTTAAAGTATTTAGAGAAATACATTCAATGATCTCAAAATATTGTGGCAACTAAAAACATATAATTCCAGTGAAAATACAAATAAACCTTGATCCATTAACATCAGTCATTTGACATGACTTTTTGCAATCTAAAATGGGTAATCATTTGAATACCTAAAGACGTTATTTTCAAAGTACAGGGTTATCAAAAAATCTATTTACTTAGTAATCTCCTTACTTAGTAATTATATTTTCGCTAGACAAGATCGTTTAATAAAAGATTATTTTAAAAAAAAACATAAAAAGTAATACATTCCATAATTTCAAAATACTGAGGCCACAACTTACATGGCAAAGGTATCGAATTGTATTATAACTGAGATTCAAAGCAAATAAATGTTTCTTTTGGATCTTCTGTTGTTTCCAAACAACACTGCACTGGTTTCTTTTTTTATTTATTTATTTTTTTTTTATTTATTTATTATTATTATTTTTTTTTATTTTTTTTTTTTTGGTTGCCTCATACATATATATCAGTAATGCATATCATAAAAAACCAGTGTTGTTTGGAGACAACAGAAGATCCTAAAGAAATATTCATTTGCTTTAAATCTCCGCACGCACGCACAGAAACACGGACGCTTCGCCATGCCATACGCTCAGCTGACTATAGCCAGTTGAGTTAACAAAACAGGATTCATGCAAAATGGCAACAGACTTTGGTGTTACATGTATTATTAAAATAGTGCTACACATATCGAGGCCATTACCAATGAACTATTTATTCGGCTTAGTTATGGGCACTCTTGATTACAGAAATTTGAATCTTAAATTATTATTTCTATTAAAAAATTCCCTAAAAACAATCTAACTTTATCATTTACTTAACGTTACATTGAAATGAAAAATGATGAATCACACAAGAATGCGTATGTGCGAAATGCTACGCAAAGTCGTACAAGATACTATGCAAACAATTTAAAAGAACGGGTATACGCATGCTGCTATCAAAATGAAAAACAATAAAAATAAGAAAAATCCAAAATCACGTGACAGATTGACAATTCTGTGCTTTTTTAATTAAGATTCATATAGTCGGTTATTGCATATCGGCAGACAAAATCTTTAGAACATTATACTTGTATTGAAATGTCTTTTTTTTTACGCTGTTATGTGTTTATTTTAAACCAATTCTTGTTCCATTTTTTTAAAGAGATCTAGCTGGGACTTTATAGGCTGATATCTATTGACTTTTAAATGTGATCAGAGTTGACAGTTTCTTAACTGAAGTTATTCTTGTTGTATTTCTCGTCTTTTGATAAACGTTTTCATCATAACCTCTACACAGGTTCAATTGATTGATAATATTTAAGTTGGAAAGTCTTCCTGTGTTTAATACTGGAGTAATTTTAAAGTTAAACTGATATCTTCCAAACGTTGTTGGCATGCCACATATCGTATAAGGGGCTTTGATGTAAGAGTTGTCTAAAGCGCGCGCTTAAGGATCACAGCGCCTCTCACCGTCTGGGTTCGATTCCCACTCGAGACAGATCCTTGTGGGAGAAAATATGTCAGTTTGCTTGCCGAATGTCGGTGGTTTTCTCCAGGCACTCCGCTTTCCTCCACCAGAACTGGTCGCCTCGAAATAAGCGAAAGAATCTTGACTTGGTCGTAAAACACCATTACTCCATTCCCTTCCACTCCACTCAACATATCGTATATGACAACCCAATACCCAGCGTCATTACAAAGGCAGTTTTGTATATAAAATATGCCCCGTGGAGAGCTAAATTACAACTTTGACATATAAATTTGATTATTTGTGTAATGATTTATCAATTAACGACCAGACGGATACAACAATTAATCAAATCCATGGTCAACAGGTGCGTTGAAGCAGTTAATAACTCGGACAAAATTCTAATGATAAAAGTATGCCTTTATTAACGATGACTTTCTATTATGATATGTTCCCTAGGTGCTTGTTTTACATGAATAAATATTACGTGTTTATTACAACATGATTATTTTTATTATTAATATAATATATATTATGATTAATCACTAAAATAATAACACATGGGGAAAATCTATTAAATAAAATGTTATCTCCAATATATGGTACAAGTCACACTTGTCGGATCATTAATTGACACCTAACTAGTATAAAAGCGGTTTTTGTTTTCCTAAAATAATGTAAAATGACATCTTTAATACAAAGTAATTATTGGATAATTTACAAAAAAAAATGTCTTGCGTATAAAGATACATGTATCTTCAATACTAGACACATGTATAGAATAAAATAATTCATAAGAATTAGGGAAACGGCTGTTCTTATATATTTTCCTAAAACATGATTGTGTAAGGGCATCTACGATTTAAGAAACAGGGGATTAAATCTTTCAAAATAACAATAAAACAACGATTTTTGCTTTTTGAATTATGAGTATTCTTCAATACTGTCTTTTGCTGATTTTGAATTTCTCTTTAAAAAATGCATTCAACATCAGCACATGACATGATTTTGAATGCATTATTTTAATAGAAATTCAAAACCATTACATGACAATATACAATAAATTAATTAGTTAATTCACAAAAATAATAATGCGACATCGGTTCTTGTTTTCCCAGATTCCAGTACGATTGGATTTATCAATCTAAGGTAAATAGTAGCATTATTTAAAACAACGAGAATTATTATTATTATCATTATTATTATTATTATTATTATTATTATTATTATTATTATTATTATTATTATTATTATTATTATTATTATTATTATCGTTGTTGTTGTTATTGTTGTTGTCATTATTATTATTATTATTATTATTATTATTATTATTATTATTATTATTATCATCATCATCATTATCATTATTATTATTATTATTATTATTATTATCATTATTATTATCATTATTATTATTATTATTATTATTATTATTATTATTATTATTATTATTATTATTATTATTATTATTATTTCAAATCTCTACGTTGGCATCTTCAATGCAAAGTAGTTCATCCACATAAATTAACGGAAAATTGATTCTCTTTTCAAATAAGTAATTGACTAATTTTAACTAGAGATATAAATATAATATTTAATATTAGTGGTATATGTATTAGTTAGTTCTAAAACAGTTTAAAATCGAACACATGTGAAAAATCAATAAGAACTTTACAATATACACAAATATAACATTGGCAGTTACGTTTATAAATTATAATACCTGGTACATACGGTCACATAACGTTATAACTGTATTTACTATTATGATCATATACTGGAGAAATTAGATTACTACTGTTCAACGGTCCATTTCAAAGGAAATTCTCCATGGATTAAATATAATGTGAAGATAAATATCAGCATTATTAATATAAATCAAAAAATATGAGTGGGAATGATAATAATAAAAAGGTAGGTAATGGATAATGTTATTATTATTATTATTATTATTATTATTATTATTATTATTATTATTTATTGTTTTGTTGTTGTTGATGTTGTTGCTGCTGCTGTTGCTGTCGTTATCAATATTATTATGTATAATATGCATGCATTTTAGTACAAGTATATGGTAATTTACAGTGTTTGAATTGAACTTAAACTTGGATATATGTTTAAAATTAAAATAATGTTGGATTAAACTTATAAACTCGCGTTCATATATTCTTGTTAAATAACGTGGGGTCAATTATCTGGACGATCATAATCAAATCCGCATTAAAGGACCGTTAATTTTAAGAAGCAAATTAAGTTTAAAAGAACTAAAATTAAATAAATACCATATTGTTATATTTTAAAAACTCATATATATATATATACATGTATGTAATTCATGGACTTCTGATATAATACAATATACTGGTATTTTATTTTAGAGTCTCGTCATGTATACATACAAGTAAAATACATATCTAAAAAATATACACATGCCAGATTTATAAGAGACTATAAAATACATAAAACTTCATAAAATGACATTGAATATATAACATAGATGTAACCCATATAAAATCAATCACTTAAATAATGGAAACTTCTACGCCTCATTAAAACATTATTACAGAATTTGGCATTATATTTGACCATATCTTTATTATATGTATATATATATATATATATATATATATATATATATATATATATATATATATATATGATACAAACGTCCAATACCTTTATAGCATAGGGTATTAGTTAAACCGGAAGAAAATACATTATTTGCATGTAGTATAAATTAAGATTGTAATATAAAAAAAGGTGACAATATCAAGGAAAAGTATTATATGACTTGGTATGAACCAATAGTTCATTAGAAAAATAGTGGAATGGTTGAGGGTCCATCACAAGCCCTATAAACACACCACCAGACTTTAATTCAAAAGTCAGGAATTTAATAAGTAGTGGTCTCAATATTTGTTTAATTGATTTATTATTATTATTATTATTATTATTATTATTATTATTATTAGTTGCATGTAATGATTCGTGGTTTTTTTTGGTTGCGTTGCCTGTTACTCTGTACATGATCTTTCATTTGTAAATCTCCTTCATATATACTATTCTGAGCAAATTATCTCAAGTTATCCCACAATATCTTAAAGTTAACCTTAGAAAAAATTCAAAACGGTGCTGATCTAATAAATGATGCTCCTAATGAACAATTTTACATTTGGTTCAACGATAAAAGCTCTTATAAATACAGAAATAACAATAATTTCCCAGCGAGATGCAGCCTGTGGGATCTAATTTTAGAACGTGGTTACGTCATAAAAAACCGGGTGATTTAAACACAACTTACAGAAAGGTGAAAAAGGATAAATTAAACACAGAATTTCATTCAATTTGTCATTTCTGACTTTGTAAGGGATGCGTAACACCACTGCGAATACAATTAATGCAATTTGTCAGGTTTCACCTTCGATTCATTGGAATTTCCGTACATCCGTGCGCATGCTTAAAGCAAATAATTATCATCGTTAAACGTAAGAGGATTCCGTTTATTTACAGCTAACGGGAATGAAATTTTAGAAAATGAATTCTACTGATCGTGTTTAGAAATTATCTATTTTTTTAAAAAAATATATTTTTTAGAAAATCAAAAAGAATTCCGAAAATTAAAACAACTTAATGCAGATTTAAATGAAACAAATGCATAGCCCTCAAAATAATGGGTTTTTTTATTTATAAAATTATTTATTTTATTTTATTTTATTTATTTTATTTTATTTTATTTTATTTTATTTTATTTTATTTTTTGATTTACAGTATTTTATTTCAACTAATTTATTTATTTGTTTGTTTTTTTGTTTATTTGTTTGTTTGTTTGTTTGTTTATTTATTTATTTATAAGAAAATAAAACAAGTAGAGCATAGAAATAGGCCGCGAGGTTAATTCAGATTTCTGAACACATAACGTGTTTTTTTCTTCATTTCTGTTTGCAATCAACGATTTATTGAATCTTTTAGCCAATCAGACATATACATGTAATATATACTTAGTTACAATTGTTCCTAATATAGATTATTCACCCATATGTTACACTTATCTAGACAAAAAGTTTTTAAAAATATAAAACTAAATAATAATATTTTTTGTTATTAGCTTTGGTTACCAATCCGTCAAAAACAGCCTTTTGTGTAATGTTTATTCAAACTACTAAAACACATTTTTGTTTTTGCTGTAATTCTCTTTATTTGCATAAACTATACAACATCTGTTGCATGATGCATATGTGCTGTGTGTAATGATTGGTTTCATTAAATACAACGGTTGACATCGAAGATGGAAAATTGTTTTACTTTTCTATTTATCACTGACCTCGGAGGTTCATAGGAGGTTCATACGCCTCCAGAGTAGGATATTGTGGGTACGAATCCCCACAATTTTCAATATATAAGACTCTAATTTCAAATCAAGTTAACGAACCTGCATTACACCATTTGACACCGTACCAATGGCAATTGTCGCTAGGGTCAAGTATCAGGATACTAATACACACACTTCGATCTTTGCTTTCCGATTTTATCAGGGAATATAAACATTTTGAAATAAAAAAAATGTGTAACATTAGCTTTTTGTTAAATTGATTTCTTATTTAGTTTTATCGGCAAATACAAGATCTAATTTTAACTTTTAAAAACGTTATTGTAATTTCTATAAACATCGGTTATTTTTCACAACATGCCCCAGTAATAATAGGAGTCAGGAAAGTTTTTAAAATAAAATCAACTACATTTTTTATATCTAATCAATATCTGTATAAAACATTTGTTTTACCAATACAAAAATGTGATGACACAGAATACAATATACACTATATGATGATTTTTATAGAGCAAATATCCGATTTTAAAAGCAAATGGCTTTTAGTTTACAGATTATCAATTTTGCTTAATAAAATACAAAAATATAGAAAATAAGCTTAAAAGATAATATTGGAAATCGGTTTTAAAGTAACTTTATCCATACCCTCTAGTTGCCTGACTGATATTCATGAATAGCATCCACATCAAGTGAATATATCCATATCCGGAAATAAAATCAATTTTGACGAGATGTATTGATATCATACAGAGAGAGTGTTTTACCTGGTAAATGGGTTTATCAAAACAGTGCCAATCAACTAGTATTCTAACAAGAACAACAACAACTATTTGTAAATAAAAAGCATGTAGACAACATTTAAGAATGGTCATATATAGCTAGCAACAGAATACCTAACAAATACACATGGCAAGCACACTTAATACCGTTTATTTTGCTAATTAAACACTTAGACTTATAACTGGTTATAATGATTCTCAGAACTTATCAAAGGACTGAAATGTTGGGTGCAAATTTTAATATCACGCCTGCAAAACCATCAAATGTAAAAATCACGTTAAATGTAAAAAGATCAAATTTGACGTTAAATGTAAAAACAGTTTACACTAACAGTGTGCCAGCATTATAAAGACGACTTTAGTCTACACTGAAATTCTGTAAAACATTAATTACATCTTTAGAAACCACACATAGTGCCAGCTTAACGCCTCTCAGTACTTTGATTTTTATTTTCATTGGAAGCCTACTAGGTGCACTTAGTTCCAATGCAGATTAATGCTAACGTGAGCTATGTTTTTGTTTTACATTTATCACCTTTCTGTTTTCACATTTAATGTTAATCGGCATTTTTACATTTAGCGTTAAAATGTTTTTACATTTAGCATCAAATGCTTTTCACATTTGATATCAAGTTTTACATTTGTAGCATTTTTTTTACATTAACGTTTATTTTGCTCATTTAACAATTAGACTTATAACTGGTAAAAATGATTCTCAGATCTTATCAAAGGACTGAAATGTTGGATGCAAATTTTAATATCACGCCTTTCAAATGATGCCAAATTGTAAGACCGAAAATCCAAAAAAAAAAAGAAGTAACTATTTTAAAAAAAAGAACTAAAAATTTCAATTTCATTTATTGGACCAATTTAAATTTGTATAAATAGCATTTGTATAAAATATGTGTGTAATTTTTTTATAGAACACTTATTCATTACAAAACTTATATGCTTGAGTTAAATACATGTTTATTGGGTTTTACGAAGTGAGTAGAAGAATTTATTTTGAAGTGATTTTTTCATTTATTTCATTTTTAAAGATGAATTTCAAGTATTAAAAACACGTCTTAAAGTCAACACTTATATTTCTTCACATTGGTCCTCCATTCAATTCAGTTTTAATTTAAAATTTTCGTTATGTTCTACGGAAATACAGACTTGTCTCCTAAAATATTTCATTCAAATTATACAACAATTTTTTTTTTCAATTTCTGTTTTTGAAACTAGTGGTAATAGATTATATCTTAACATACATACGTATCATTTTAAACACAAAATAAACACATTTTCTCCATTTTATATGCTCTATGTAATCAACTCTAAATTATAAAAAATGAAACAGAAATTTGTTTAAGTTTAAAAAACTTAATGAAAAATATACTTAAATATAATCACCATTAAATAATCAATATTTCAAAACGTACCTTATTGTTTGCTGACCATTGTTTAGATAACCTAATTAAACACAGACTGTTTCTATGCGTTAAAATATTGACATTGTGTACAATAAGTTTCCCATTTCTGTTATGTATAGTGTAAATATTTCCATTGCAAATCGGATAATTGATTTTAATTATTTTATAATAAAACGAATACCCTGGAAACTCTAATTTAAATTGCTGTTTCGCATATATTATTTGCTTTATTCAACACGCTACCATTTATAATCGTGGGATACACAAATAGTATTTAACAATTACAGCTACTCCTGACTACAACCACAACAAATGGCATTCTCAATTTTGCAATTAGTCGGAAATTAGATTGATATGCACCGTATGAAAATTTTAGTCTATAGCATAAGTGATTTCACATTTTTGAACCCTACCTAAAGAACTAAGCAAAGTTACGGCATATCATGAATTTTCGTGAAATTTTTTTTCCTTAAACCTTCTTTTTAAAGCGGGAGGTAATGGCTTTGAACCCCAAAGTGTCAAAGGTAAGAAATTAAAATTTGAGGTATAGTTTCTCGTCTGGCCTCGTGATCAAGAGAACATAGTATAGACTAAGTCACTCGGTGCGTGAATAAAAGACAAGAAGCCTGTCTATTGCATTGAAGTAGCATCTTGCCAAAAAAGTCGCACATCTTAAGCACACAAACCTTAATCAAGACAAACACGAGAAATAAATAATATCGTCGAGATGATTCAAAATTGCTGATGCAACGTTAGGCAACATTACAATCAAACAACCAACCAACTTTCTATCTTTTTGTCCAAACATAGGTCAATTGTTAGCAAGACTGTATAAATTAATGGATTCAATATGCAGTTTTTTTTCTTAAGAGACATCAGAATATTCTAATAGTATTTAGAATTTGTAAAGAATATGATTGGCGTTCCGGAATTCTTAAACCGACTCTGTGGTGAGTTGGCTTGTTGAATTTACCTAACTCGCAATTGCCACCATCACAATTATTATAAATATACATGTATATAAATGCAGAAGGCATTTAATCAATTTTATAAGAACTCATAATCATAGAAAATAGAGAGAAACAAAATGAACGTAACGTATATAAACAAAATTAATTACAGTTATGCATATCATAATTTTTTTTTTTTTTTTAGAAAACGGTCTTATTCAAAGTTTCGTTTCTTAAAATTGGTGAGATCGACACCCTGAAAGAAACATTCTCAGCTGATGTATATGTACAGGCTAAATGGCGAGAACCAAATCTGGATTCCAAGGTAAATAGTTGTCAGAAGCAAATCAAGTCGATTAGTTTTTACACGATTGTGTTCTCATCGTTGACATGAAATGATAAACTGATAACAATTACATCTTATTCTTTATACAAATACTAAAGCTTCAAGAAGGGCTTACATTTGAAAGCACTTTTATGCCTAGTTCAGAATATATGGTGCAAAAAATTAGATTAGAGATTGCTAAGCACTTTACTATTAAAGCATATAGAAATAATAAATAAAGGAGAAAATTACACCCTAAATTTCAATTAAATATGCTCTACAAATTATTAATTTGAATGCAAAGGAAATAAAGTACTAATTTTGACGCATTAACTTTTGATTTTAATTTTTAAAAATACTAAAAAAAACAATATTTTTTTGGGGATTTACAAAAAAAAACATTTTTGATTACCCATACAACTGAAAATATTATTTAAATAAATCAATAAATGAATTCGTTAGCTAATAAATGAAGATTTGTGATTGGTGTAGAGATAACTATATGTTCACTGGCTTAGCGAATTTAAGAAAAACAAAAACAAACAAGATAGAATCACATGCTGTCATTTCCTTTCCATATATTAGGGATAAAATGAAATAAGGAATTCAAACTGCTCTGTAGATTTGTTCACAAACAACGAGTTTCATTTTTGTAAATTCTTAATGTTGTCTTTCTTTTGTATAGCCGGACATTGACCAAAAGTCGCAATGGAGTCCAAAACTAGTTATTCAGAATATTCTTACAGAAACCAAGCATGCGACATGGAGGGTTATCGATAAAGATGAAACGGGTGCTATATACGTGAATGAAAAACATAGAATAAAAGGGATATTTTCCGAAAGCCTGGAACTAGCACTATTTCCATATGACATACAGGTAAGAAAATCATCATCACTGTAGTCACCTTCATCTCAGATGACGTTGTTATTTTTCGGCATCATAATGATTAGAAATCGGGTTATAGACAAACTTGAAAAAGAAAAGTACACAAAAATGTTAAGTGTAAGAAAGAGTGTAAAAATTTGTTTTTCGGCCACCTTTGTTCTTTTACATTCATCTACATGTAGGTAGTCTACTCAGGGATGATGAAAATCCCCTCTTGCAAAGACAGCAAATTCAAGAGAGCTGACACTTTGTCATACTATGGCGTGTTCTTCGGAGTTGGATTTTAGCCCTGATGTTTAGATACAGGTACATCCCGTTATGTTCAAGTCCTACTCTTTTATGCATTCTAAGGCAAACTGCAGATAATTTTTATTTCAATTGAAATATATCTGTTTGAAGTAAGTGTTTTAATGTTTTTTTATATTTGATCAAGGATATATCTATACTACTTACAACTGAGCTGTCGGAGGACGAAGTAGAATTTATTGAAGATGACAATGAACTGTCAAGTGTACACCTGGAAGCTTTTGGGAAACAACAAGAATGGGATCTCAGGGAATTCGTGGAATTCCAACAAAAAGTCACAACCAAGGAATATGCCAATTCAAAATATAAAAATCCTGGTATAGTTGCAAGGTGTTGCGCTGGAAGAAAGGCCGGATTTTTTCTATGGAACGTTCTTTTGATTATGGTAAGATATTTTTCTTAGTGTTAAGATTGTATGTATTCTTTAGAGAGAGGAGGTTGTTCTAGCAGAATATTAATAGTGTCATCTTAGTTGTCTTTATCCACTGTCTTCGCGAATATGTTCCTTTTGTATTTTCGAATTAAAATAATTCATTAAAATTATTTTGATTACGAGTTATTGTGAATCAAATTATTGAATTCACAAATATGATAATGTATGTTCAATTTTGTTCCATTTCCAATTAAGCCAAGGAATACACAATCTGCTAATAAGATTTGCGTTATCTATTTTTCTAGTCAGGGCTTGATTTTATAGCAACATCACTTGGTGTCGTTTATCATATTCGAAAACAATGATTCCATATAATAAATATAAATCGCCCGTGCCTCGAATAAGCTAGAACTCACGTTTATCGGCATCAATGTTATCCTTTTTGGTGTTACATATTGTTCACCAGAGGTCATCTGTCAACTATGTATGTTTGATTGACAAACGCATTATAAGTTCAAAATTAACTTAAGTATCTTAACTTGTCAGTCAATATATAAGCGAGGGTAAATTATTTTTTGTTTCATTTTGCCATTTGATGTTTGCTCTTGATATTGTCAAGCCTTTATTTGATAAATGTTCATTTCAGTATAATTTTTTTCTATTGTTTTTCAGACACTTATAAGTTCCCTGTCGTTCTGCACATTCTCTGTAGACAAGGGAAAACCTCAGAACAGATTACAGTTGTCATTTACATTAGTGCTCACAGGTGTCGCTTTTAAATTTGTAGCCAATCAAGCAATACCAAAAATATCTTACTTAACACAATTGGTAAGTTGTTAAATCATCAACATCTGTTTTATTTGACAGATTATAGCTGGCCAGCAATTAGGTTAGAAGATTTGAACCTATGAAACTAATCGGTCACATTCTCCCGTATGGTCCCTTAGAGTAGAGCAATAATGTTTTTGTCCCAGTCATGATTATTTCATTTATTTTTATACACGCAGTAGTTTCTTGGATGGTTGATGAGACCAGAGTACCAAACAGAAAACCACCGATCTTCTTCAAGCACACTGACAAACTTTCTTTCTTCGGATCTGTCAGTATCGGATTTGGATCTTGGCATTGAGAGACACATGATCTGCACATGCATGCAAACTTCAAACTCGGTCACGGAGGCTTCCCTACGGTCCTACCTACGAGACACTTTTCGGTTTTTTTTTTTTTTTTTCATATCACATGAGATATTGACACGATAAGGAAATGCAATTTCCATTCTCATAAACCTTTGACATGTTTATTTGTACAACCTCATCTACAATATATCATCGAAATTGTCTTAAAACGCCTTTTATAAATTTAATACCAGCATTGTTACTTTTAGGATTTGTAATTTTTGCATTTCCTGTTCCTAAAGTGTATTAATAGCATTTGTATCTAAAGATAAAAATTCAGCACAAAATTTTGAAACATTTTCGGAATTATTGTAACCAAATACGCTTCATCTATTCTTCTTTTTCAGGATAGGTATATTCTTGGTAGTATGGTGTTTCTGTATCTTGTGTGTGCTTGGCACGCTATCGTTACATTGATTGTAGACAATGATGCTGGTCATGTGGCAGATAGATGGGCATTCATCACGTTTTGTATTCTTTTTACTGTGTTCCATATTGCCTTTATTATTTCTGTATTCATAAGTGTAAGTACATGTTATATTATTAAAATTGTTTATTTATATAATTTCTTGTCTTATAAACATATCTAGTCGTGCAATCAATTCAGTTAGTTATTTTAAAATAGGGTTGTTGCAACAAATAAAGTGTAAAGTGGCGTGTTTGTTTTTTTACAAATGACATAAACACTTTGCAATCAGTTTACCGATGTATGCAGATCAAAAAAAATATTTTCTGGTTTTAAAACTTGATACTTGCCCATTCTACTCTTTATTTTTAAAAATGTTGAAGCAAAATACAGTTTATGTGAAGAAAAGCAGTAGTAGATCCGAAAAAGGCAGTTTTGGAATTATTTAATTATGCTCCAGGCTGTTAAAGCAATTTTGTTTTTCGGTTGTTGGGTATTAATTTTATTTATTTTAAATTTTAATAATTCAATTTAAGAAAACGAACTACTGTCTGATTCACGTCTGCCGTAGCACTAGTTTTTCAAGGTTTTAGAAAAGATTTAAAAAAATTTTGTAGAATGCCACATACCGTTATGACGTATGCATTTTGTCGTAATTAACTGACACCAAACTAAATGCCATCTTAGCTGGAGTATAAAATGCAGAGCTTTTTAAAATCCTTACGGGGATTTAATATGGGAAAACACACAAACGCTCATTCCGGAAATACATCGCTGAAAAATCATGCGGGTTAAGAAAATACAATTGCGCATGACCGACTTTCCCATTTTCTCTGGCCAGGTAATATCGTCTGCGACTTGACAGCAAAAGGAATATAAACTGTAAGGTCTAACAACAGCGATCGTACCTACAGCTGAATGAACTGTTCCAGAATTGTCTACCCTAACCCGCATGATTATTACAGCGATGTATTTCCGGAATGAGTGTTTGTGTGTTTTCCCATATTAAATCCCCGTAAGGATTTTAAAAAGCTCTGCATTTTATACTCCAGCTAAGATGGCATTTAGTTTGGTGTCAGTTAATTACGACAAAATGCATACGTCATAACGGTATGTGGCATGCTACAAAATTTTTTGATATCTCTTCTAAAACCTTAAAAAACTAGTGCTACGGCAGACGTGAATCAGACAGTAAATGGAAATTTAAACACTGAGGATGTTAAAACCTTCAACAGCAAATTATTTTTTTTTATTCAAGATTGTGTGGTTTTCTAATGACTATACATGTGTTGACGTTGACATAAATTTAAATTTAAATATGTTTCCTGTTTTTGGCTGTTGTCAAGACGATTTTTTAGTCAATATTGCATAGTTTGATAAATAACTGACTTCACATTATTTGTTTACTTTGACAAACGTGTAAATATATATCCCAAATACCAGTTGAATTTTGATGTGCTAGACGTGCACATTTCAGAAATCCATTCTTCATCAGTGACAATTAATATGAAGAATTAAGAAACCGAACCGACTGAATATATTCCGAACAGTTTTTTTTATCTATAAGAGCATATATGATATTTATTTTTTCTTCCCAACATAAAACGAAATATTTTTGTTGAATTGTAACCGACTTATAAATCTATTTTAGGGTTATAGAAGATTGTCACATGTAAATTATCTTGAAAGTCAGTACCACGTAGGTATCTTTATCCTATTTCCTATCAAAAAATATATAAACTATATATTCATTGTTGGACCGGTTAATTTGATTGGGTAGTTAATGGAATGTTGATTTACGTTACCCCAGCGATTTTTTCAACTATTCGTGATGAGAAAGTTTTATATTTATACCGAGGATTGGTTTTGTATACTCACATACCAGTCCTTGTCCAAATCACAATCCTAAAAACAAAGTAAAAACTTTGAAAGCTGGCAAATTTAGTTATACACGTGAACTTCCATCAAGGAAGTGAGGCCGGGTGCTCTGGAAGGGTAGGCACCTCCGGTGTGTGAGCGTATAAGCAATTTTTAGCTATTCGTGAAGAAACAATTTTATATTTATACCGAGGATTGATTTGTGTGATATGTGGGTATGGAGGCAAATTTTTAGCTATTCGTTACGCAACAGTTTTATATTTATACCATGGATTGATTTTGTGTGGTATGTGGGTGTGTAAGTGTTTCTGATCTGAATTATACCAGTGTACATTTATGGCAACTTTACGAATGGCAGTAAAATCACCTGCAATGTCACAGATAAACATTAATTTAAACAATATTTTATTGAATATAACAGATACATGAAACATACATACATACAACAGCATACATGATGGATTCTGGAACAAGAGTTGCAACTCTTATACAAGCCAGTTTCCATGATGATTATAAATTCAAACTTTGATGTAGGAGTCATATATAAGTAATAGAAAATGTATTTATCATGTTTAAACAAAATGAAAAGAAAACTTAACCAAAAAAAAAAAAAGAAAAGAAAAAAATAATACAACAATATAATATTATTTTGTTACCATGTGGTTTGATTGTGATATTGGACAACAATAAAATCTCAATTTAGAAGTCGATATTTTAATTTAATTATGCGTAAATCATGTGTAAATCTAATACTATAATACTTCAATTAAATCGCTTTCTTCAACACAAAAAAAAAAAAATATTTCTTTCAGATAAACATTGCAGATCAGGCTCAGTTAATTTTACGAACCCATAGCATTGAGACGACTAATTTGAGCTTTTTAAGATACAATATTTGACAAATTTAAATAAGGAAATATTTCAGTCTAAATTAATTCCAGAGTCTTGTTTTGGCCCATTGGAGTTGAGTCGTACTGTTTCCGGGTTTATTCCTTTAATTATTTTATCACTTTTTAAAACAAAATTGTGTTTGGTTACCATTTTCAAAACTACTGGAAACAAAAGGCCTGCGTATAAAAATGGTTAATCCGGGAATCTTCGACATAGATTTTAATTTTTTTCCATATCGCAAAATATCAAACGCCTTTGTGCATTGGCCATGTGGATTGCTTACGCTCCACATTTACGTTAAAATGGTTCTTGTTTTACTTAAAACATTCCTTAATAATATTTTAACCTTGTTTTGCAGGAAAAGGCAAGGAAATTAATGGGTGAAGATTTTCTTAATACCAACCAAAGGAAGAAAAGTATTAAATATAGAAGTCCAAAAGTGACGTCACAACCTGTATAGCAACAATAATCTTTCGTACCAAAATTATTTGTGACGACACATATTGCAATTTAAACATTGTAAAAAAAATCTGTATAACGAGATAATACGTAAAAGGCGACTTCATTATTTACATAACTTTGTATACACTATGGTTTTGTAGAACTTTTTTTTAAAATTGACCAATTACATTGATATTTATATTAACTATGGCATGTTTAAGCAAAGTGGCTGCTCAAGAGAACTCTGTTGGTGAAATATAAACTCACAAACTTTTCAGTGTGCTACTGTGAACGATTAGAAAGATTGTTGAAAATTCATTTATAAAAGAGACAACCGTTATTAAATTAACCTTAGTAATTTTTAAAGTGAAAGACTTACTTATTTACAAAGATGGTTTTTACTGTTTTTTTCTCAAAGCAAATTAATGACATAAACGAAAAATGCATACCATCCTCGGTGTCATGGAAAATCAACATCTACAGAGTCTAAGAATATAAAACTCGAGGCACAAAAGGGTCTATACTGCTCAACTGGAAGATGAAATGCATTGCTAGATATGAAAAATGGTTTCAGACATGTGTTATCCCAGTTTGGGAAATGTTTGAATTTCTTGTAAATATTTGGACATTACCATATTGGCTTTAAACTAAGGCCATGAACTTATATAACGACCAGTTTTCTTATTGTTTTATTTATAGTAACGGTGGCTATCTTTGATTCAATAACAGATTGAAAATCTTTTGTCTACTCCACCAAAGTAACTTCTACACAAAAATCAGTTTCATTTGTCCAAGTGGTTTTAAAGAAGAAGTTTTTTTCGGAAATCGGCTAGATTCAGCTTCTAATTTGCATATTCCGCTCACATGCCAATAAAAGTTACATAAAAGCTAGTTACCTGTATTACATGTCCAGAATTCTTCTTTGTATATAAAAAATTTGAACAAAATCAATCAACAACAAATAAAAACATAATGAATTTTTTCTGATTTTTTATAAAAACGACGGCTATCCTAGATTTCGGATCAGACTGAAAATCACATCTTTTTAGTCTACTTCACCTAGGGACCTACTATGGCTAAGTGGTTTCAAAAAAATGTTAAGCATCGGCTATATTTAACTGCTAATTTGCATATTGTGCGAACAATTTGCATTTTCCTTCATATTTTAAATAAAATAAAACAAAAAGAAATCTAGTTGTTTCATGTGTTAATTTTTAATGCCTTACTATATATAGAAATTTAAAATGAGAAGATGATAGCTGTCGATTGACTGAAACAATATTTTAAAGTAATTTTATATAATTTTGTTTCTTCCCATTCTCTAATTTATAATTTCTCAATTTCCATTCATTCTGAAATATTAAAATAAAAAAGTCAGTGCATGATAATGCGTATAAAACAACATTGATCGATTTCGTTGTTATATTGGATAAATCGAAAATAACACGTAGGCGATGGTTATTTTTTAATTTCAAAAATATATTTTTAACACAATTTTTCTACTGTACTGCAAGATCTTGTCTTGGTTCAGCCGATTGATTAATAAATTAGAATAAAGTAGAATTTTAAAAATCACTTGTCACGTGGCAATTAATTAATTAATTAGAATAAAGTAAATTTAAAAAATCAATTGTCACGTGGCAGTTAATTAATTAATTAGAATAAAGTAAATTATAAAAAATCAATTGTCACGTGGCAATTAATTGATTAGAATAAAGTAAAATTTTTAAAAAATGAATTGTCACGTATAATTAATCTGAACTATGTGCTTAAAAGCAAGTAGCTGAATTAATCTCAGAAGGCAATTTGAATATTATCTGAAAAGCTTTATAAATCAAAAGTTCAATGTTAGTAATTCAAATAAAACAGAATGGCTTAAAACATATTTTAAAAGTAAAATTCCATTCCATTAAAATCGCTTTTTAAACCATTTTTTTTAAAGTGTTTTGTAAAAAAAAAAACTTAAACGATTATTTTAAAGCTGCATTATTTTTTTTTTTTAAAAAAAATAGATAACTTCTCATCATGATCCATGAGATTCATTTTCTAAATTTCATTCCTATAAGCTGTATATTAACGGAATCCTCTAACGGGTTGGTTAATGTTTAAAGATGATTACGAATCGAAGGTAAATCCTTACAAGTTGTATTAATTGTCCGTCATTGATATCCAAATGTATTCGACATGGTGTTATGCATTTCATCATTATGTAAGTTTTGTTTAAATGTCCCGTTTTTTATGACGTACCCATGTTCTAATATTAGATCCAACATGCTTCATCTTGCTAGGTAATTACTGTTATTTCTGTATTTATTGGAGCTTTTATCGTTGAACCAAATGTCAAATTTTTCATTAGGAACATCATTAGTTAGATCAGCACCGTTTTAATATTTTCATAATGTCATATACTACATTTTGAATTTAATCATTAAATAAAATCAAAAAGTGATATATGACAATATATTGTTACACACCACTTTTTGAATGTATTTTTATGATTAAACTCAAAAAGTGGTATATGACACAAGGAAAACTTAATGCAGCTTTAATTGTTTTTAATTTCCATGAAAACGGTGGATTTAATTTAAAAATTAAATTCAAAATAAACATATAAATAATTTGAAAATGATATTAAACATGAAAAAGTTTGAACTTATATATGAATTAAAAGAACATATTCAATAAAACGTAATATGTTCGTTTCAGTTTTCATTTGCTTGGCGACCTGGAATAAAATATAGGAATAAAAATCATTTTCCGTAAATCTTTTTTTCCTTTAAAAAGTATATACTTACGGTTTTTCACATATAAAGTACCCTGGAGTGGAACACTGAATATCATTCCACTGGAAATGGAATAAAGGGTAAAGGTGTACACAGTCTTCGTGGTTACCATGACTATCAGGCATTCCTTGTTTCCAATCTGTGTAGTTAAATGGCTGTCTACTGTGCATCCATATAAAATTCCCTTCTGTAGACATATCAGACCCACCAATGTAATATCCTATATTGCCCTGTGAGGGATCTGTAATTGAATTTGTTTTCTGGTAAATAGCTTAAATATGGCTAGTAACTATGCTTAACAAAATTAAATGTAAACATAGTTTAAACACCATAAAATTTCAGTACATAAAATTTCCACATTTGTAATTAAATGACACCTTTGCCCAATCAAAACCAGCGATTGGTTCATGATAATGTAAAACGGGTTTGATGATTCTTAAGATACGAATGTTATTCAATACATCAAACGTTGACAGGAAACACAAACTACCCGGTATACTGTGAAATCGTCAATTTTCGTGGTTCTAAGAAAAAATATTTCGTGGGGGATAAATTCGTGGTTATGATCGTAGTTAATGATGAGGAATGAATTTCCGAAATGTGCACATCTGGCACATCAAAATTTTACTGGTATTTGTATTATATATTTACTACCCCTGAGCGGGTACCGCTGCTGGTGGAGTAAAACTCCCCGAGGGTATCCATAACTCAGTAGGCAGTACTTTGTGCTGTCAGGAAATGTACCATTTAGCAAAATTTTCAGTCGTCTAAAATTTGAAATTTATTTAAAACTAAGGTTTGTT
>CM056600.1:38472890-38514010 GCA_029721355.1 Tegillarca granosa | reverse complement strand
AATGCGAATCGGTTCTTGTTTTCCCAGATTCCAGTACGATTGGATTTATCAATCTAAGGTAAATAGTAGCATTATTTAAATAACGAGAATTATTATTATTATTATTATATTATTATTATTATTATTATTATTATTATTATTTTATCATCGTGTTGTTGTCATTATTATTATTGTGTTGTTGTTGTTGTTATTATTATATATTATTATTATTATTATTTTATTATTATTATTATTATTATTATTATTATTATTATTATTATCGTTGTTGTCATTATATTATATTATATTATATTATTATTTTATTATTTTATTATTATTATTATTATATTATTATTATTTTCAAATCTCTACGTTGGTATCTTCAATGCAAAGTAGTTTATCCACATAAATTAACGGAAAATTGATTCTCTTTTCAAAGTAATTGACTAATTTTAACTTGAGATAAAATAAATATTTAATATTAGTGGTATATGTATCAGTTAGTTCTAAAACAGTTTAAAATCGAACACATGTGAAAAATCAATAAGAACTTTACAATATACACAATATAACATTGGCAGTTACGTTTATAATTTATAATACCTGGTACATACGGTCACATAACGTTATAACTGTATTTACTATTATGATCATATACTGGAGAAATTAGATTACTACTGTTCAACGGTCCATTTCAAAGGAAATTCTCCATGGATTAAATATAATGTGAAGATAAATATCAGCATTATTATATAAATCCAAAAATATGAGTGGGAATGATAATAATAAAAGGTAGGTAATGGATAATGTTATTATTATTATTATTATTATTATTATTATTATTATATTATTATATTATTATTTATTGTTTTGTTTGTTGTTGAAGTTGTTGCTGCTGCTGTTGCTGTCGTTATCATTATTATTATGTATAATATGCATGCATTTTAGTACAGGTATATGGTACTTTACAGTGTTTGAATTGAACTTAAATTGGATATATGTTTAAAATTAAAATAATGTTGGATTAAACTTATAAACTCGCGTTCATATATTCTTGTTAAATAACGTGGGGTCAATTCTCTGGACGATCATAATCAATCAAATCCGCATTAAAGGACCGTTAATTTTAAGAAGCAAATTAAGTTTAAAAGAACTAAAATTTAATAATACCATATTGATATTTTAAAACTCATATATATATATATATATATATCTATAATATATATATATATATATATATATCTCTTAATATATATTATATATATCATAAAGATATAGTCAAATATAGTTGCCAAATTCTGTAATAATGTTTTTAATGAGGCGTCGGAATTTTTTTTTTATATAAGTGGTTTTATATGGGTTACTTCTATGTTTTCATGTTCAATGTCGTTTTTCTGAATTTTTATGTATTTTATAGTCTCTTATAACTCT
This sequence comes from Tegillarca granosa, assembly GCA_029721355.1. NCBI lineage: Eukaryota > Metazoa > Mollusca > Bivalvia > Arcoida > Arcidae > Tegillarca > Tegillarca granosa. The sequence continues at coordinate 38,512,600 of CM056600.1, read as the reverse complement.
TTTAAGAGTGGCATGTGTACAATTTTAGATATGTATTTACTTGTATGTATATATGAGCTATGAAAAAAACTCATGTTATAATTATCTTAAGATTGTCTTAAGACACCTAACTCGCTGTAGTAAATTTAGGATAGATTTTAAGACAGTCGTAAATGAGACAACGTTGTAAACATGACTAACGACTAAGATATGTCGTAAGACTATCAATAGATATAGGACACTTTCATAAACATGCCCCCAGTATATGTGTATTATATCAGAAGTCCATGAATTACATACATACATACATATATATATATAATATATATATATATCATATATATATATATATATATATAATATAATTCTTTTTAAATATATAACTGTGACAAAATTATTCATTTATTGGTATTTTAGCGTATCAATTCACACTAAATTATATATATAAGATACAAACGTCCCAATACCTTTATAGCATATCCCATTTTGTTTTAAACGAAGGGAAAAAATGATTTATAGTCACAGACCATGGATAAAATGTGTTCTCAAAACTAAATAAATAAATGAGCAACTAAATCAATAAATTAATTAATAGGGTATTAGGTAAACCGGAGAAAATACATTATTTTGCATGTAGTATAAATTAAGAGTGTAATATAAAAAGTGACCATATCAAGAACAAAGTAATTATATGATTGGTATGAACCAACAGTTCATTAGAAAAATAGTGGAATGGTGAGGGTCCATCACAAGTCTATAAACACACACCAGACTTTTAATTTAAAAGTAGGAATTAATAAGTAGTGGTCTCAATCTTTGTTCATTGATATTTTTATTATATTATTATTATTATTATTATTATTATTATTATTATTATTATTAGTTTGTAATGATTCGTGTTTTTTTTTTTTTTTTTTGGTTGCGTTGCCTGTTACTCTGTTCGTGATCTTTCATTTGTAAATCTCCTTCATATATACTATTCTGAGCAAATTATCTCAAATTATCTCACAATATCTTAAAGTTTACCTAAGAAAAAAATCAAAACGGTGCTGATCTAATAAATGATGCTCCTAATGAACAATTTTACATTTGGTTCAACGATAAAAGCTCGAATAAATACAGAAATAACAATAATTTCCCAGAGAGATGCAGCCTGTGGGATCTAATTTTAGAACGTGCAACGGTTACGTCATAAAAACCGGGTGATTTAAACACAACTTACAAAACGGTGAAAAAGGATAAATTAAACACAGAATTTCATTAAATTTGTCATTTCTGACTTTGTAAGGGATGCGTAACACCATTGCGAATACAATTAATGCAATTTGTCAGGTTTCACCTTCGATTCATTGGAATTTCCGTACATCCGTGCGCATGCTTAAAGCAAATAATTATCATCGTTAAACGTTAGAGGATTCCGTTTATTTACAACTAACGGGAATGAAATTTTAGAAAATGAATCCTACGGATCGTGTTTAGAAATTTTCTATTTTTTTAAAAAACATATTTTTTAGAAAATCAAAAAGAATTCCGAAAATTAAAACAACTTAATGCAGATTTAAATGAAACAAATGCATAGTCCTCAAAATAATGGGTTTTTTTATTTATTGACTTATTTATTTTATTTTATTTTATTTTATTTTATTTTTTAATTTACAGCATTTTATTTCAATTAATTTATTTATTTGTTTGTTTGTTGCTTGTTTATTTGTTTGTTTGTTTATTTATTTATTTATTTATAAGAAAATAAAACAAGTAAAGCATAGAAATAGGCCGCGAGGTTAATTCAGATTTCTGAACACATAACGTGTTTTTTTCTTCATTTCTGTTTGCAATCAACGATTTATTGAATCTTTTAGCCAATCAGACATATACATGTAATATATACTTAGTTACAATTGTTCCTAATATAGATTATTCACCCATATGTTACACTTATCTAGACAAAAAGTATTTAAAAATATAAAACTAAATAATAATATTTTTTGTTATTAGCTTTGGTTACCAATCTGTCAAAACAGCCTTTCGTGTAATGTTTATTCAAACTACTAAAACACATTTTTGTTTTTGCTGTAATTCTCTTTATTTGCATAAACTATACAACATCTGTTGCATGATGCATATGTGCTGTGTGTGATGTTTGGTTTCATTAAATACAACGGTTGACATCGAAGATGGAAAATTGTTTTATTTTTCTATATATCACTGACCTCGGAGGTTCATACGCCTCCAGAGTAGGATATTGTGGGTACGAATCCCCACAATTTTCAATATATAAGACTCTAATTTCAAATCAAGTTAACGAACCTGCATTACACCATTTGACACCGTACCAATGGCATTTGTCGCTAGGGTGAAGTATCAGGATACTAATACACACACTTCGATCTTTGCTTTCCGATTTTAATTTATCAGGGAATATAAACATTTTGAAATAAAAAAATGTGTAACATTAGCTTTTTGTTAAATTGATTTCTTATTTAGTTTTATCGGCAAATACAAGATCTAATTTTAACTTTTAAAAACGTTATTGTAATTTTTATAAACATCGGTTATTTTTCACAACATGCCCCAGTAATAATAGGAGTCAGGAAAGTTTTTAAAATAAAATCAACTACATTTTTTATATCTAATCAATATCTGTATAAAACATTTGTTTTACCAATACAAAAATGTGATGACACAGAATACAATATACACTATATGATGATTTTTATAGAGCAAATATCCGATTTTAAAAGCAAATGGCTTTTAGTTTACAGATTATCAATTTTGCTTAATAAAATACAAAAATATAGAAAATAAGCTTAAAAGATAATATTGGAAATCGGTTTTAAAGTAACTTTATCCATACCCTCTAGTTGCCTGACTGATATTCATGAATAGCATCCACATCAAGTGAATATATCCATATCCGGAAATAAAATCAATTTTGACGAGATGTATCGATATCATACAGAGAGAGTGTTTTACCTGGTAAATGGGTTTATCAAAACAGTGCCAATCAACTAGTAGTCTAACAAGAACAACAACAACTATTTGTAAATAAAAAGCATGTAGACAACATTTAAGAATGGTCATATATAGCTAGCAACAGAATACCTAACAAATACACATGGCAAGCACACTTAATACCCGTTTATTTTGCTGATTAAACACTTAGACTTATAACTGGTAATAATGATTCTCAGAACTTATCAAAGGACTGAAATGTTGGGTGCAAATTTTAATATCACGCCTGCAAAACCATCAAATGTAAAAATTACGTTAAATGTAAAAAGATCAAATTTGACGTTAAATGTAAAAACAGTTTACACTAACAGTGTGCCAGCATTATAAAGACGACTTTCGTCTACACTGAAATTCTGTAAAACATTAATTACATCTTTAGAAACCACACATAGGTGCCAGCTTAACGCCTCTCAGTACTTTGATTTTTGTTTTTCATTGGAAGCCTACTAGGCGCACTTAGTTCCAATGCAGATTAATGCTAACGTGAGCTATGTTTTTGTTTTACATTTATCACCTTTCTGTTTTCACATTTAATGTTAATCGGCATTTTTACATTTAGCGTTAAAATGTTTTTACATTTAGCATCAGATGCTTTTCACATTTGATGTCAAGTTTTTACATTTGTAGCATTTTGTTACATTTACGTTTATTTTGCTAATTTAACAATTAGACTTATAACTGGTAATAATGAGTCTCTGAACTTATCAAAGGACTGAAATGTTGGATGCAAATTTTAATATCACGCCTTTCAAATGATGCCAAATTGTAAGACCGAAAATCCAAAAAAAAAAAAGAAGTAACTATTTTAAAAAAAAGAACTAAAAATTTCAATTTCATTTATTGGACCAATTTAAATTTGTATAAATAGCATTTGTATAAAGTATGTGTGTAATTTTTTTATACAACACTTATTCGTTACGAAACTTATATGCTTGAGTTAAATACATGTTTATTGGGTTTTACGAAGTGAGTAGAAGAATTTATTTTGAAGTGATTTTTTCATTTATTTCATTTTTAAAGATGAATTTCAAGTATTAAAAACACGTCTTAAAGTCAACACTTATATTTCTTCACATTGGTCCTCCATTCAATTCAGTTTTAATTTAAAATTTTCGTTATGTTCTACGGAAATACAGACTTGTCTCCTAAAATATTTCATTCAAATTATACAACAATTTTTTTTTTCAATTTCTGTTTTTGAAACTAGTGGTAATAGATTATATCTTAACATACATACGTATCATTTTAAACACAAAATAAACACATTTTCTCCATTTTATATGCTCTATGTAATCAACTCTAAATTATAAAAAATGAAACTGAAATTTGTTTAAGTTTAAAAACTTAATGAAAAATATACTTAAATATAATCACCATTAAATAATCAATATTTCAAAACGTACCTTATTGTTTGCTGACCATTGTTTAAATAACCTGATTAAACACAGACTGTTTTTATGCGTTAAAATATTGACATTGTGTACAATAAGTTTCCCATTTCTGTTATGTATAGTGTAAATATTTCCATTGCAAATCGGATAATTGATTTTAATTATTTTATAATAAAACGAATACCCTGGAAACTCTAATTTAAATTGCTGTTTCGCATATATTGTTTGCTTTATTCAACACGCTACCCTTTATAATCGTGGGATACACAAATAGTATTTAACAATTACAGCTACTCCTGACTACAACCACAACAAATGGCATTCTCAATTTTGCAATTAGTCGGAAATTAAATTATTATGTTATAATGATATGCACCGTATGAAAATTTTAGGTTGTTTTTAAAATCTATAGCATAAGTGATTTCACATTTTTTAACCCTACCTAAAGATCTAAGCAAAGTAACGGCATATCATGAATTTTCGTGAAATTTTTTTTTTCTTAAACCTTCGTTTTAAAGCGGGGGAGGTAATGGCTTTGAACCCCAAAGTGCCATAGGTGAGAAATTTAAATTTGAGGTATAGCTTTCTCGTCTGGCCTCGTGATCAAGAGAACATAGTATAGACTAAGTCACTCGGTGCGTGAATAAAAGAAAAGATGCCTGTCTATTGCATACTGGCTCATTGAACTAGCATCTTGCCAAAAAAGTCGCACATCTTAAGCACACAAACCTTAACCAAGACAAACACGAGAAATAAATAATATCGTCGGGATGATTCAAAATTGCTGATGCAACGTTAGGCAACATTACAATGAAACAACCAACCAGCTTTCTATCTTTTTGTCCAAACATAGGTCAATTGTTAGTAAGACTGTATAAATTAATGGATTCAATATGCAGTTTTTTTTTCTTAAGAGACATCAAAATATTCTTATAGTATTTAGAATTTGTAAAGAATATGATTGGCGTTCCGGAATTCTTAAACCGACTCTGTGGTGAGTTGGCTTGTTGAATTTACCTAACTCTCAATTGCCACCATCACAATTATATTAATATACATGTATATAAATGCAGAAGGCATTTAATCAATTTTATAAGAACTCATAATCATAGAAAATAGAGAAAAACAAAATGAACGTAACGTATATAAACAAAATTAATTACAGTTATGCATATCATAATTTTTTTTTTAGAAAACGGTCTTATTTAAAGTTTCGTTTCTTAAAATTGGTGAGATCGACACCCTGAAAGAAACATTCTCAGCTGATGTATATGTACAGGCTAAATGGCGAGAACCAAATCTGGATTCCAAGGTAAATAGTTTAAAATGTTTTCAGTCAGAAGCAAATCAAGTCGATTAGTTTTTACACGATTGTGTTCTCATCGTTGACATGAAATGATAAACTGATAACAATTACATCTTATTCTTTATACAAATACTAAAGCTTCAAGAAGGGCTTACATTTGGAAGCACTTTTATGCTTAGTTCAGAATATATGGTACAAAAAATTAGATGTTGTTTCAAGAGATTGCTAAGCAATTTACTACTAAAGCGTATAGAAATAATAAATAAAGGAGAAAATTACACCCTAAACTTCAATTAAATATGCTCTACAAATTATTAATTTGAATGCAAAGGAAATAAAGTCCTAATTTTGACGCATTAACTTTTGATTTTAACTTTAAAAAATACTAAAAAAAACACACGATATTTTTCTGGGGATTTACAAAAAGAACACATTTTTGACTACCCATACAACTGAAAATATTATTTAAATAAATCAATAAATGAATTCGTTAGCTAATAAATGAAGATTTGTGATTAGTGTAGAGATAACTATATGTTCACTGGCGTAGCGAATTTAAGAAAAAAAAACAAACAAGATAGAATCACATGCTGTCATTTCCTTTTCCATATATTAGGGATAAAATGAAATAAGAAATTCAAACTGCTCTGTAGATTTGTTCACAAACAACGAGTTTCATTTTTGTAAATTCTTAATGTTGTCTTTCTTTTGTATAGCCGGACATTGACCAAAAGTCGCAATGGAGTCCAAAACTAGTTATTCAGAATATTCTTACAGAAACCAAGCATGCGACATGGAGGGTTATCGATAAAGATGAAACGGGTGCTATATACGTGAATGAAAAACATAGAATAAAAGGGATATTTTCCGAAAGCCTGGAACTAGCACTATTTCCATATGACATACAGGTAAGGAAATCATCATCACTATAGTCACCTTCATCTCAGATGACGTTGTCATTTTTCGGCATCATAATGATTAGAAATCGGTTAATAGACAAACTTGAAAAAGAAAAGTACACAAAAATGTTAAGTGTAAGAAAGAGTGTAAAAATTGGTTTTTCGGCCACCTTTGTTCTTTTACATTCATCTACATGTAGGTAGTCAGCTCAGAGATGATGAAAATCCCCTCTTGCAAAGACAGAAAATTCAACAACCTTTGATAAGAGAGCTGACAATTTGTTATACTAAGGCGTGTTCTTCGGAGTTCGATTTTAGCCCTGCTGTTTAGATACAGGTACATCCCGTTATGTTCAAGTCCTACTCTTTTATACATTCTAAGGCAAACTGCTGATAATTTTTATTTCAATTGAAATATATCTGTTTGAAGTAAGTGATTTAATGTTTTTATATTTGATCAAGGATATATCTATACTACTTACAACTGAGCTGTCGGAGGACGAAGTAGAATTTATTGAAGATGACAATGAACTGTCAAGTGTACACCTGGAAGCTTTTGGGAAACAACAAGAATGGGATCTCAGGGAATTCGTGGAATTCCAACAAAAAGTAACAACCAAGGAATATGCCAATTCAAAATATAAAAATCCTGGTATAGTTGCAAGGTGTTGCGCTGGAAGAAAGGCCGGATTTTTTCTATGGAACGTTCTTTTGATTATGGTATGATATTTTTCTTAGTGTTAAGATTGTATGTATACTTTAGAGAGAGGAGGTTGTTCTAGCAGAATATTAATAGTGTCATCTTAGTCGTCTTTATCCACTGTCTTCGCAAATATGTTCCTTTTGTATTTTCGAATTAAGATAATTCATTAAAATTATTTTGATTACGAGTTATTGTGAATCAAATTATTGAATTCGCAAAAATGATAAATGTATGTTCAATTTTCTTCAATTTCCAATTAAGGCAAGGAATACATAATCTGCTAATAAGATTTGCGTTATCTATTTTTCTAGTCAGGGCTTGATTTTATAGCAACTTTTCTTGGTGTCGTTTATCATATTCGAAAACAACGATTCCATATTATAAATATAAATCGCCCGTGCCTCGAAGAAGCTAGAACTGCCGTTTACCTGCATCAATGTTATCCTATTTGGTGTTACATATTTTTCACTAGAGGTCATCTGTCTACTATGTATGTTTAATTGACAAACGCATTATAAGTTCAAAATTAACTTAAGTATCTTAACTTGTCAGTCAATATATAAGCGAGGGTAAATTATTTTTCGTTTCATTTTGCCATTTGATGTTTGCTCTTGATATTGTCAAGCCTGTATTTGATAAATGTTCATTTCAGTATAATTTTTTTCTATTGTTTTTCAGACACTTATAAGTTCCCTGTCGTTCTGCACATTCTCTGTAGACAAGGGAAAACCTCAGAACAGATTACAGTTGTCATTTACATTAGTGCTCACAGGTGTCGCTTTTAAATTTGTAGCCAATCAAGCAATACCAAAAATATCTTACTTAACACAATTGGTAAGTTGTTAAATCATCAACATCTGTTTTATTTGACAGATTATAGCTGGCCAGCAATTAGGTTAGAAGATTTGAACCTATGAAACTAATCGGTCACATTCTCCCGTATGGTCCCTTAGAGTAGAGCAATAATGTTTTTGTCCCAGTCAGGATTATTTCATTTATTTTTATACACGCAGTAGTTTCTTGGATGGTTGATGAGACCAGAGTACCAAACAGAAAACCACCGATCTTCTTCAAGCACACTGACAAACTTTCTTTCTTCGGATCTGTCAGTATCGGATTTGGATCTTGGCATTGAGAGACACATGATCTGCACATGCGTGCAAACTTCAAACTCGGTCACGGAGGCTTCCCTACGGTCCTACCTACGAGACACTTTTCGTTTTTTTTTTTTTTTTTTTTTTTTTTTTTTCATATCACATGAGATATTGACACGATAAGGAAATGCAATTTCCATTCTCATAAACCTTTGACATGTTTATTTATACAACCTCATCTACAATATATCATCGAAATTGTCTTAAAACGCCTTTTATAAATTTAATACCAGCATTGTTACTTTTAGGGTTTGTAATTTTTGCATTTCTTGTTCCTAAAGTGTATTAATAGCATTTGTATCTAAAGATAAAAATTCAGCACAAAATTTTGAAACATTTTCGGAATTATTGTAACTAAATACGCTTCATCTATTCTTCTTTTTCAGGATAGGTATATTCTTGGTAGTATGGTGTTTCTGTATCTTGTGTGTGCTTGGCACGCTATCGTTACATTGATTGTAGACAATGATGCTGGTCATGTGGCAGATAGATGGGCATTCATCACGTTTTGTATTCTTTTTACTGTGTTCCATATTGCCTTTATTATTTCTGTATTCATAAGTGTAAGTACATGTTATATTATTAAAATTGTATATTTATATAATTTCTTGTCCTATAAACATATCTAGTCGTGCAATCAATTCAGTTAGTTATTTTAAAATAGGGTTGTTGCAACAAATAAAGTGTAAAGTGGCGTGTTTGTTTTTTTACAAATGACATAAACACTTTGCAATCAGTTTACCGATGTATGCAGATCAAAAAAAATATTTTCTGGTTTTAAAACTTGATACTTGCCCATTCTACTCTTTATTTTTAAAAATGTTGAAGCAAAATACAGTTTATGTGAAGAAAAGCAGTAGTAGATCCGAAAAAGGCAGTTTTGGAATTATTTAATTATGCTCCAGGCTGTTAAAGCAATTTTGTTTTTCGGTTGTTGGGTATTAATTTTATTTATTTTAAATTTTAATAATTCAATTTAAGAAAACGAACTAAATGGAAATTTAAACACTGAGGATGTTAAAACCTTCAACAGCAAATTATTTTTTTTTTATTCAAGATTGTGTGGTTTTCTAATGACTATACATGTGTTGACGTTGACATAAATTTAAATTTAAATACGTTTCCTGTTTTTGGCTGTTGTCAAGACGATTTTTTAGTCAATATTGCATCGTTTGATATATAACTGACTTCACATTATTTGTTTACTTTGACAAACGTGTAAATATATATCCCAAATACCAGTTGAATTTTGATGTGCTAGACGTGCACATTTCAGAAATCCATTCTTCATCAGTGACAATTAATATGAAGAATTAAGAAACCGAACCGACTGAATATATTCCGAACAGTTTTTTTTATCTATAAGAGCATATATGATATTTATTTTTTCTTCCCAACATAAAACGAAATATTTTTGTTGAATTGTAACCGACTTATAAATCTATTTTAGGGTTATAGAAGATTGTCACATGTAAATTATCTTGAAAGTCAGTACCACGTAAGTATCTTTATCCTATTTCCTATCAAAAAATATATAAACTATATATTCATTGTTGGACCGGTTAATTTGATTGGGTAGTTAATGGAATGTTGATTTACGTTACCCCAGCGATTTTTTCAACTATTCGTGATGAGAAAGTTTTATATTTATACCGAGGATTGGTTTTGTATACTCACATACCAGTCCTTGTCCAAATCACAATCCTAAAAACAAAGTAAAAACTTTGAAAGCTGGCAAATATAGTTATACACGTGAACTTCCATCAAGGAAGTGAGGCCGGGTGCTCTGGAAGGGTAGGCACCTCCGGTGTGTGAGCGTATAAGCAATTTTTAGCTATTCGTGAAGAAACAATTTTATATTTATACCGAGGATTGATTTGTGTGATATGTGGGTATGGAGGCAAATTTTTAGCTATTCGTTACGCAACAGTTTTATATTTATACCATGGATTGATTTTGTGTGGTATGTGGGTGTGTAAGTGTTTCTTATCTGAATTATACCAGTGTACATTTATGGCAACTTTACGAATGGCAGTAAAATCATCTGCAATGTCACAGATAAACATTAATTTAAACAATATTTTATTGAATATAACAGATACATGAAACATACATACATACAACAGCATACATGATGGATTCTGGAACAAGAGTTGCAACTCTTATACAAGCCAGTTTCCATGATGATTATAAATTCAAACTTTGATGTAGGAGTCATATATAAGTAATAGAAAAATGTTATTTATCATGTTTAAACAAAATGAAAAGAAAACTTAACCAAAAAAAAAAGAAAAGAAAAAAATAATACAACAATATAATATTATTTTGTTACCATGTGGTTTGATTGTGATATTGGACAACAATAAAATCTCAATTTAGAAGTCGATATTTTAATTTAATTATGCGTAAATCATGTGTAAATCTAATACTATAATACTTCAATTAAATCGCTTTCTTCAACACAAAAAAAAAAATATTTCTTTCAGATAAACATTGCAGATCAGGCTCAGTTAATTTTACGAACCCATAGCATTGAGACGACTAATTTGAGCTTTTTAAGATACAAAATTTGACAAATTTAAATAAGGAAATATTTCAGTCTAAATTAATTCCAGAGTCTTGTTTCGGCCCATTGGAGTTGAGTCGTACTGTTTCCGGGTTTATTCCTTTAATTATTTTATCACTTTTTAAAACATAATTGTGTTTGGTTACAATTTTCAAAACTACTGGAAACAAAAGGCCTGCGTATAAAAATGGTTAATCCGGGAATCTTCGACATAGATTTTAATTTTTTTCCATATCGCAAAATATCAAACGCCTTTGTGCATTGGCCATGTGGATTGCTTACGCTCCACATTTACGTTAAAATGGTTCTTGTTTTACTTAAAACATTCCTTAATAATATTTTAACCTTGTTTTGCAGGAAAAGGCAAGGAAATTAATGGGTGAAGATTTTCTTAATACCAACCAAAGGAAGAAAAGTATTAAATATAGAAGTCCAAAAGTGACGTCACAACCTGTATAGCAACAATAATCTTTCGTACCAAAATTATTTGTGACGACACATATTGCAATTTAAACATTGTAAAAAAATTCTGTATAACGAGATAATACGTAAAAGGCGACTTCATTATTTACATAATTTTGTATACACTATGGTTTTGTAGAACTTTTTTTTTAAATTGACCAATTACATTGATATTTATATTAACTATGGCATGTTTAAGCAAAGTGGCTGCTCAAGAGAACTCTGTTGGTGAAATATAAACTCACAAACTTTTCAGTGTGCTACTGTGAACGATTAGAAAGATTGTCGAAAATTCATTTATAAAAGAGACAACCGTTATTAAATTAACCTTAGTAATTTTTAAAGGGAAAGACTTACTTATTTACAAAGATGGTTTTTACTGTTTTTTTCTCAAAGCAAATTAATGACATAAACGAAAAATGCATACCATCCTCGGTGTCATGGAAAATCAACATCTACCGAGTCTAAGAATATAAAACTCAAGGCACAAAAGGGTCTGTACTGCTCAACTGGAAGATGAAATGCATTGCTAGATATGAAAAATGGTTTCAGACATGTGTTATCCCAGTTTGGGAAATGTTTGAATTTCTTGTAAATATTTGGACATAACCATATTGCCTTTAAACTAAGACCATGAACTTATATAACGACCAGTTTTCTTATTGTTTTATTTATAGTAACGGTGGCTATCTTTGATTCAATAACAGATTGAAAATCTTTTGTCTACTCCACCAAAGTAACTTCTACACAAAAATCAGTTTCATTTGTCCAAGTGGTTTTAAAGAAGAAGTTTTTTTTCGGAAATCGGCTAGATTCAGCTTCTAATTTGCATATTCCGCTCACATGCCAATAAAAGTTATATAAAAGCTACTTACCTGTATTACATGTCCAGAATTTTTCTTTGTATTTACAAAATTTGAACAAAATCAATCAAAAACAAATAAAAACATAATGACTTTTTTTTCATTTTTTTATAAAAACGACGGCTATCCTAGATTTCTGACCAGACTGAAAATCACATCTTTTTAGTCTACTTCACCTAGGGACCTACCAAATTAACTTTGTTTTCATATGGTTAAGTGGTTTCAAAAAATTTTTATTTAGCATCGGCTATATTTAACTGCTGATTTGCATATTGTGCGAATAATTCGCATTTCCCTTCATATTTTAAACAAAATAAAACAAAATAAAAATCTAGTTGTTTTATGTGTAAATTTTTAATGCCTTACTATATGTAGAAAATCAAAATGAGAAGATGATAGCTGTCGATTGACTGAAGCAATATTTTAAGTAATTTTATATAATTTTGATTCTTCCCATTCTCTAATTTATAATTCCTCAATTTCCATTCATTCTGAAATATTAAAATAAAAAAGCCAGTGCATGATAATGCGTATAAAACAACATAATTTCGTTGTTATATTGGATAAATCGAAAATAACATGTAGTCGATGGTTATTTAATATTAACTAAGGATATTTATTATTTTTTAATTTCGAAAATATATATTCAATACACTTTTTCTACTGCAAGTTCTCGTCTTGTTGCAGGCGATTAATTAATTAAATAGAATAAAGTAAAATTTAAAAAATCAATTGTCACGTGGCAATTAATTAATTAATCAGAATAAAGTAAAAATTTGAAAAATCAATTGTCACGTGACAATTAATTAATTAGAATAAAGTAAAATTTAAAAGAAAATGAATTGCCACGTATATTTGATCTAAACTATGTGCTTAAAAGCAAGAAGCTGAATTAATCTCAGAAAGCAATTTGAATATTCTCTGAAAAGCTTTATAGATCAAAAGTTCAATGTTAGTAATTCAAATAAAACAAAATGGTTTAAACCTATTTCAAAATTAAGCTACATTAAGTATTTATTTTTTTAAAAAAAAACTTCTCATCATGATCCATGAGATTCATTTTCTAAAATTTCATTCCAATTAGCTGTATATAAACGGAATCCTCTAACGGGTTGGTTAATGTTTAAAGATGATTACGAATCGAAGGTAAATCCTTACAAATTGTATTAATTGTCCGTCATAAATATCAAAATGTATTCGCATAGTGTTATGCATTTCATCATTATGCAAGTTTTGTTTAAATGACCAAGTTTTTTTTACGACATAACAATGTTCTAATATTAGATCCCACATTCTGCATCTTGCTAGGTAATTACTGTTATTTCTCTATTTATTCGAGCTTTTATCGTTGAACTAGAAATGTAACATTGTTAATTAGGAACATCATTAGTTAGATCAGCACCGTTTAAATATTTTCCTAGTGTCGTATACTTCTTTTTGAATTTAATCATAAAAATGGAACCAAAAAGTGATATATGACAATAAATTGTCACATACCACTTTTTGAATGTATTTTTATGATTAAATTCAAAATGTAGTATATGACACTAGGAAAACTTAATGCAGCTTTACTTGTTTTCAATTTCCATGAAAACGGTGGATTTAATTTAAAAATTAAATTCAAAATATAAATATAAATAATTTTAAAATGATTTTAAACATGAAAAAGTTTGAACTTATATATGAATTAAAAGAACATTTTCAATAAAACGAAATAGGTTCGTTTCAGTTTTCATTTGTTCGGCGACCTGAAATAAAATATAAGAATAAAAATCATTTTCCGTAAATCTTTTTTTTTTTTTTTTTTTTTTTTTCTTTAAAAAGTATATACTTACGGTTTTTCACATACAAAGTACCCTGGAGTGGAACACTGAATATCATTCCATTGGAAATGGAATAAAGGGTAAAGGTGTACACAGTCTTCGTGGTTACCATGACTATCAGGCATACCTTGTTTCCAATCTGTGTAGTTAAATGGCTGTCTACTGTGCATCCATATAAAGTTCCCTTCTGTAGACATATCAGACCCACCAATGTAATACCCTATATTGCCCTGTGAAGGATCTGTAATAGAATTTGTTTCTGGTAAATAGCTTTAATTTGGCTAGTAACTATGCTTAACAAAATTAAATGTAAACATAGTTTAAACACCAAAAAATTTCAGTACATAAAATTTCCACATTTGTTATTGAATGACACCTTTGCCCAATCAAAACCAGCGATTGGTTCATGATAATGTAAAACGGGTTTGACGATTCTTAAGTTACGAATGTTATTCAATACATCAAACGTTGACAACAAACAAACTACCCGGTATACTGTGAAATCGTCAATTTTCGTGCTGTCCAATTTTCGTGGTTCTAAGAAAAAATATCGATGAATTCGTGGTTATGACCGTAGTTAATAAAGTGAACCGCATGTTCAAAACATTGTCTTATGTGTTTAGTGTTACCGGATTATTCTACTTATTTCACTCATGTCATCAATAAGGTAAGTTGTTATAAACATATATTAAACTAATTCGTTGACATGTAAATTTGTGGGTCGAGGTGTGCACGAAAACAACGAAAATTGGGCCACCACGAAAATTTATAATTTCACAGTATGTTAAAACCAAAAACCCAATAGCATAGTATGGGCAACTGGCAAATAGAGTTAAACTCGTGAAATTCTAAGAGGAAGTAAGGACAGTTGCTCCAGAAGGTTAAGCATGTCCTGTATAGCTAATGAAAAGAACACTGAACGATATATGGGACGTCGGTTTTATACAATTTGTTATCCGTCATCGTCGGGTTATACTTCAATAACATTGCAAAAATTGAAGATCAACTCTTATAATTACAAACGTTGTCTCTTTATTAAAATGATATATATCAGTATCGAAACATCGAACTATTTTGTGTACAGTGGCGCATTGATACATTGGACATTGTTTACGTTGGCTGTGACACACTTGGATGGCCGCCTAATGAGTTAACATCGGTTTCGTACGACATAACACAAAGTAGGTCAACAAACAATTTTTGATTAATAATAAGAAGACACTGTAATTCAACAAGGTTTGATTTTTTTTATTACGAATTTTGAATGCTGTTACGTCATTTGTAAAAGAAAATGTGTAAATTTTCACTGTCACTGTTGCAAAATACATATACATGTATGTGACGTCAACATTCCATTAATTTGGCACCTAGTCATTTCGGTACCGAGTCAATTCGGCACCGGCAATAGGTCATTCGAAAAATTAGCTAAGACCACAGAAGATCGTAATTAACAACTAAAAACAATAATGATAATAATCATCATCATCATCATCATATTTATCTTATGTTGTATTTCTATGTTTCATAAGCCCTGATCCGCACACTTCAAAAGAAATTCTTATCAAACTTCCTAATACCTGTACCAACATAATAAGGTCTTTCAGACCCATATCACTTGCTTTCTGCCGCCTTTGGTACCCGACTTTAAAGGAGGTTATATGATGATTATAAATGGTCTTGTGATCTGTGATATAATATGTGGGATAAATGTAAAATTATTATCTTGTAATTAAACTTACTAAATTAAAAAAAATAATAATAAATATTAAATCTTTATACAAACATGAATACCTACTGGTGCCGAATTTATTTTTATTTTTTATTTATTTTTATTTATTTAAAAAATTTTAACGAATTTAATCGTAGTCGGTGCCGAATTGACTTTAGATTAGTGCCAAAACGACTGTTTACAATTGACTTGGTGCCGAAATGACTTGATACCTCGTGTCAGTTACCACAAGAAGTTTGCCGAAAACCGACATGCTTGCAAGTAAACAGTCGGGATTTTACATCTTAGAAGGGCTTCATCGGATAGCACATCTATTGTTTTGAGGAATGGCAAAGCATCTGACAAAATATTGTCGAATTTGTTCGCCGTAAGCAGCTTTGCCTGCCAGCAGTAAGTTACAGACGGATTGTGTTTTTCAGCAAATTTAAGGTCATCCATTTAATTTTACTAGTTGCACATTATTATAATAAACTAATTTTTACATATTATTGTGAAATACGGATAATATTTTTTCAGGTCTTGTTTAATCATTTCAAGTCTTTTTTTAAAAAATTGCACGAGTGTTGACCTACTTTGCTATTTGTGTCGCCATTGTAAACATTGGTCTTTTAATAACAGTGGAAAACACCGAAAGTAGCTCGGCAAAAGTGCAAAGTTATTTAAGAATTGTACGCTACGCAGGTTTACACAATTTGTAATAAATTTCACGTTCTACACCCCGAAAACAACGTACAAAGTGAAATTCAATTCTTATAATTACAAACCCGAAATTAAACAGTTTTTAAGCTGACCTACATTTCAGAAGTGATGAGTTGATTTTCCGAAAATCGATGTTACAACGTCGCGGCATAATAATACATAAAATGTCACCTTTAAAAGACGAAATGCCTTGTAAAAACTAAAAAAGGCTTTAAATTGACATCTTTTTGTTCATTTTCTTGTTAATTTCAGTCAACATATAAATGATATAACAATTAAATCCCTTGAGAAAAAAGGTACTATATTATGTCTCGTGACAATACATTTACCAACAACAACGTGAGACTATCATACGTTTGTAGGACACCGCGGCGTGTCAACTTACAGGTTGACCTTTCCCATAACAAAAGAAAACTGAATGAACAGTGTTTAAAAAACCGTGGAACCAACTAATGAAATGGAATTAATGTTTTCTTGGTTGAAACCGATTTTTTTGCCAACTATGGGCTGAAAAACTAAAAAGGTTTTAAATTGACATCTTTTTATTCATTTTATTGTTAATTTCAGTCATCATATAAATAATATTACAATTAAATCCTTTGAGAAAAAAAGGTACTTTATAATGTCTCGTGACAACACATTTACCAACAACAACGTGAGACTATCATACGTTTGTAGGACACCGCGGCGTGTCAACTTACAGGTTGACCTTTCCCATAACAAAAGAAAACTGAATGAACAGTGTTTAAAAAAAACCCATGGAATCAACTAATGAAATGGAATTAATGTTTTCTTGGTTGAAACCGATTTTTTTGCCAACTATGGACTGGGAGTGAGACAAAGGGATTTCGTTTTATGATGACACCGGTGGTAGCTGTAATGGCCATGAATGCTGATCAGAGACATGTGGAGGTAAAACAAGGGGTAGGGGGGTGCATTAGACTGAACGTTACCAGATAGGGTATCACTTATATGTTTCTTTCGTGAACAGAACAGTCCCTACTATAGCTGTAAACTGAGGCCTCGTTTCTGTGGCCTGACATAAGCAATACACAAAGGAGTTGATAAATCTACATTGGATCCGAACAATTACAGACCGATATCTATTCTCACGGTTATATTTAAAGTGTTTGAGAAAATTCTATATATCAGGCTCACAAAATATAATGTCATCAAAAATTTTCCCAATCGGCAACAGCAGGGATTCCAACGTGATCTGGGTTGTTTTACTACCTCTTATATTTTACAAGAGACAATTTTTTATAACAAGGAACGAAATAGCAAACATATGTAGCCTTCCTAGATAGCCAAAAGGCTTTTGACACTGTTTGGAGAAATTAGGTGTCAAAGGCAAACTCTGGAGGCTTATAGATGATTGCCATATAGGTACAGTAGGTTCTGTCACCTTTTGTGACCAACAGTGTCGGTGGTTTCCAATGCAACAGGGTATCAGACAAGGTGGTATCTTGTCCACACCATTGTATAATGTGTATATAAATGATCTATGAGATATATTTGAAAGTAATCTTTACTCAGCTTGTATACAATATGTAAAAACAGGTAATGCAGATGATATCACTGTGTTAGTATTTCTCCTGTTGGTCTTCAGTCGATGCTCGATGCTACCTACAAGTATGCCTGTGACTGGAGGTTTACAATTAATCCAACGAAATCAGCTATCATGATATTCGGTACATCTTTTCAAACAAATCCTGAATTACAAATTGGAGGTGAAAAGATAGAAATAGTGTCTAAATTTGATCATCTTGGAAGAAAACTTAACAGCAAGCTGGACAACACAGATAGGACAATAGACCGATGTAAACGAGCCTATAGCGCATACTTTGCAATTAACGGTATTGGAACTTCACAGATGAACCCAAATACAGCAGTCAACCTATATAAGAAGATTGTTATTCCAAATGCATTATATGGCTGTGAAGTTTGGTTAAACATAAAGCCAAACAATATCAATAGACTTAACAAACTGCAACACTTTGTACTTAAACATATACAAGGGCTACCAACAAGGACTCGATCCGATATAGCTGAATCCATGTGTGGACTTTACCCCCTAGATGCTGAAGTAGAAAAGCGAAAACTCTTATTTTTTGGCAAGTTGTGTCGACTGGACAATATTTTATTGGCTAAAATTATTTTCAAAAACGTTTATTTAGTTATCTGATCGACCCTTCCTATTTTAACGAGTTCATAAAGGACTTTTACTCCATACTGAAGAAGTACATTCTGCTCAGCTACTTACAGTTATTTGTGGATCTAGGAACATTTCTAACTGCACAGAAATGGAAATCAATTGTAACTAACGCAGTGAAACAGATCCAGCACAGATCTTGGCAATCTAGAGTCTCTAATAACACTGACTTTGACAGATTTACTAAGTTACACAATACTAATCTCACTCCAGCGTTAATCTGGAAAATTTCCATCAGCAGACAAGAACAAAATATCTCAAGGAAAATCGCTAAAATATGGGCTACTCCAACATACTTTCATGCTTATTGTCTGGTTTGTGGTGACACGACTATAGACCCCATTCTCCATGCTGTCTGTGATTGTCCTAGACTTTACTCGTACCGAAATTCTTTTTACGCTTCGACACAACTTTTTAATGAAAATATATCTTGCGAAATTTCAAACTACAGCAAAACAGAACTGCTTAAAAAACTTCTCGATGGTCACTAAGAGCAATTCCATCTAGTAGATAAACATATATTAGCAACCTGGATGTACGGTGCATTCGATTTCATTATAAACTGTGTAGTTGCATGCCTTGGTAGCATCGAGCATCGACCGATCACCAACTCTAACTAGTCATCGCATTTTGTGATATAACATTTGTGGTATAACTAACCGCATTATATATATTATGTACATATGTATATACAGTTAAAGTTAAGATAGTTATAGTTTATTATATCTTTAATTTCTGATGTAGAGGAATTAAATAAAGAATAGAATAGAAAAGAATAATTTTTGCAAAATTTAAAAAAAAAATGATTTTAATGCTTTAGGTGGAATATTTGCCGATCTCGAAGGCATTTCCATTTGATTACAATGTTAAAAATAACTTCTATTTATAGATGTCTAATCCCTGAAACTGGTGGAAAGTAGTTTCAGTAGAAAACGTTGTTATTGGAAAATAACAACGTCATTTGACAGGAAAACGACCAATGAAATTGCTCTAAATCGTGTAACAACGTGAAGTTTGTAATTATACGAAAATAAATTGTCAAAAATGACGTCATACAGAATACATCGACCAATCAAAACACAATAAAAATTACAATGCGCAGTTTGTAATTATATCCGGATAAGTTTTATATGTAATTTATATTTAACAATATTGTAATAACGGCAATAAAACGTTTTGAAGGCCTTGATAAACCTAGGCTTACAATATCAATGAGACGACAATATATAAACGAAACTGTACGAATAACTGTGAAGTAAGGTCATGATTAACTTTCAATACATCTTTTCGTCTTGCATTGAATTACCAATTAAGGAAGCGATTTTCTTTTAAAATATCATGCCGGATTTTTCATGTTATTGAATTATTTTTAAATGACAACGTATACAAACATAATATTAACCTTTTAACTAAACTACTTTCTACTGTTCCAACCACAGGCGCTTGTTCACGACAAACGTTCTGATTGGTCCATATTCCAAAAGTGAAAGTAAAGTTTCCCGGATTTTTTTTTAGGTAAAACCAATCAGAACGTTTGTCGTGATTCAGCACGGTAAGACGATTGCCATTCTAAGTGTGAAATGGCGTTTGATAGAAGGGACGGTCTCCGTTTAACTTGTGTTATATAGTTTAGAGACAGTGACGGCAGTTACGATTTGCACCATTTTGTGGATGAAGGTTTGAGAGATATTCATTTATTATTTTTATTGTCCACCAATAAATAGAAAAAAACGACCAAACCAAGGTAGGCAAAAAATAGGATAGCGAAAGTTGAACACCTTGTGTTATATTAGGGTCAAGGTTTTTTTTAAATATCGAAACAAGCGCCTGTGGTTCCAACAGTTTTTTATAGGCGAGTATAATAAATATCGCCAATCTATTTTTTTATTAAAGAGCAGCTCGTAAAAGGGAACGTTGTATATTATTTCATTAACTATAGACCTAAAATATTTTAGGTCAAAATGGTTGTACAAGTTTATCTCAATGTAGAAAAAATGTATTTGTGACAGAAAATGTGTATTCGAGGTAAAAGTCGTTTGGTCATTCCTTGAGAAAAACATTTTGGTTCAATAGATGGGATCAAGCAAGGACGAACAAGAGTTCTTATACTAGCATTATGTTCAGGGCATTTTGTACAGGTAGATTTCATTAGTGTGTAATGCCTAGCGGGACATCTAGCATCGGGCATCGGTTGTGTAAATTTTTTAATAAAATGTTAAATAAAAATGAAATAAAACTTACTCTGCATGTGCTTTGAAAAAGCTTCATTTTTCAAAAACGTATTTTCTCTTTCGGAATTTACTTCTACAAGATAACCACCAAGTAAGCTTTCACACGCAAACTAAAAATGTAATAATAATAATAATAATAATAATAATAATCATATCATTATATCACCTGCATTCTTGCATTGCTGTTTGGCTTAGACAATTCAAGAATACTACGACTCATTGAATGAATAAGTCAGATACTTACAATTACAAATCTAAAATGGTGCGTTTAGTTGAATAGCCTTGTTAATATTTTTGAACGCACCCTAGGAATATATCGTACCTCTAAGAACTACTTTACTTGACACTTTTACACGACAGGCCTTACGAATACCACATTAACTGATTACAGAAAAAAAGTAACAATACACATTAGCAATTACAATTTGTTACTATTTATTTTCCAAAATGTGCACATATGGGATATCAAAATTTAACAGGCATTTTTGTAAGATATTTACTATCCCTTAGTGGGTATTGCTGCTGGTGAAGTAAAACTCCCCGAGCGTATCTCAACTCACTAGTCAGGACTTTGTGTATACAATATAGCAAAATTTTCAGTCGTCTTAATTTTTGAAACATGTTAAAAACTAAGGTCTGTTCCCTCATGCAAAGCATTTCTTAGCTGGATTTAGATTTATATACTTTTAAAACTTTCGATTTATAAATTTTTAACTGTTTGACTTATGTTTTTATCTATCAAACTTTTCGGTCCCTAGTGTCACTGATGAGGAATGATTTTCCGAATTGTGCACATATGGTACATCAAAATTTAACAGATATTGTTTTTAAATATTTACTATATATAGAAATAGTAAAAGTTACCTCGGCACCGAACCAATCAGCTTCCGTGTCACTAAATAAATAACAAGCGTTATCAAATAGCATCCATTCTTTATCACATTGTCCGTAAACTGAAAAAAATAAAGGTTATAAAATATAGACAATATCAGAAGATAAGCTATCAGTTCCGTCAGGGTTTTGTTTCTTAAATTAACATCATCGCCTGCTTGGTTCAAACCTTTTGCTTTACATTTTTTGTACAACTTTTCATTTTTACTTGTGCCTAATGCTTAGGAATCAAATTTCACTATATTTTGTTAATAAAGGATGTCCCCTTTATAACCTTACCACCGCATAGCTGTCTATAATTTTGTTCAAATTAAAGATTTTTGTAATATTATGAAAATATGTTTTTTCCTTCTAATTAATTTTTGTTATTGTTATTTTTTATTTATTTATTTATTTATTTATTTATTTATTTATTTATTTATTTATTTATTATTTTGTTTTTTTATTGTTTGCTTGTTCGTTTGTTAAGCGTGAATTCGCTTTTAACTCAACTGTAACTTTAAATAAGACAGTTAAAAGAGGGAATGGTTGTACTACAAATTGGGAGGTTGATATGATTCATAAGCAATTTCATCCCTAATATGTTTTTGCTATTTGATGTAACTAGACTTATCATTATGAGACGGCTTTTTTATTTGGAAAGGTAGCTGTAAAGTTATTTAGCCCAAAATATAACACTGTATCTGATTCTCTACAACAGGTTTTATTAGAAGTGGTTCCAATATTTTAATAGTGTGTGTGTGTGTGTGTGTGTGTGTGTGTGTGTGTGTGTGTATGTGTGTGTGTGTGTTATTGAGTGGTTAAGGCTGCTGCTTATAGCCACATGTTAGTCGGTGGCAGTTTCCCAACTTTTTGGATACACAAATAACAATTTTGTATAAAAATAACATATTACTTACCTGAAACAATGATGGAATATAATCCAAAACCAAAGTAAACCACTTTCAACATTTTGATGTTTCGTTAAGAAAATTTAAATCATAACCCCATTTTACAAACTCATATTTCAGAGATAAGACACCGCGATCTATATGTCAAAGAAAACACCTGGTCATTAATTAGGACTTAACCAGATCGGCTCAAAGTATATGTACTGAATAAAGGTCGTAAAGGAACTGAAATAAAATCTTCAACCTTAGTACAATATATATATATATATATATATATATATATATATATATATATATATATATATATATATATATATATTAAAGCACTTTAATATAATAGCACAATAAAGCACTCCACTAAAATTAATAATTAATGCATAGGTTTATATATATATATGTATGCATCAATTTTGGTGGAGTGCTTTAATTGTTTAAGCTCGGTTAACATTTCAGAGACCAACATCACATACCTGTTCGGTAACATTGTACCTATGGCATCTTGCGTTTAAAGTTGAAGCTTAACCACCCAATTATCGCGGTTTGATTGCAAAAAGAGAATCTTTCATGTGTTAAAACAATAATTAATTGTATCTTCGTAAATTGTATTGTAACAGTTATCGCGGATTTCGATTTTGAAAAAAAAAAAGAAAAATAAATAAGTGAAGTAAATGTCAAAGAGTAAACCACTTGTATCAAGTTCTTAGATGATGGGGACTGGTTTTGCAAGATTAACCACTTATATGCGCCGGCAAAATCAAAAACAGTTTTGAACTATATCTTCGAGTGAGAAAGAAACAAAAATGGTGTTTTGATCTTCAAAATTGCGCTTTAAATAGACCATTTAACCGTTGAACAATAGCAACAACCACTGCTCCGTAAGATGAAGCCTTAGATCATACGGTCATATGGATCTGACTGACTCTGTGTAAACCATATAAGGTCGCCAACATAACGATTATACCCTGAGGAACCACTGTAAACATATGAATAGTGTTGTAACACTGTGTCCGGAGAACGAGAACATTTCAAATAGTCTAGTTTATCTACACTTTGACCTCAAACTAATTGCAACAGAACAAATTTTGTTACTTATATGCTCTCAAATACATGAAATGTTTATAGTAAATAGTCTACCAAAATCTGACAAGGGTAAACAAGTTTTTGAAAAGTTTTAATTTCTTATGGGGATTTCTATAGACAAGGGAGATAACTCCTGTAAAACAGGTGGAGTTTTAGTCCAATTATCAGATGTTTTTGCTATTTTTACAAAAAGTAAAGCAAAGACCCTGAAATTAATCAATCATAATTGATTCCATATGTATATTCATTATTTCTGATTTCATTTAAAGTGAAATCATTGGCCCATTTTCATTCAGTTGCATTTTATTTTAAGTCTCACAATTTAATGTTTCTATAGTGATGAGGAATTAATAACAGAATATTCAAAGTAATGAAGTAGAAGTATAGAAAAGTTATGTTTTTAACCTGAGATATACTTATTTTATCATTTCTGTGTATAACAAAATATATTTGAGGTGAATAAATCTTTTTTCCATCTCATAAACATGCCCTAAATCAGCATTTTGCATAAATCCTTTCAACAAAATAATTTAATTTTTTTACATTCCACTGACATATTACATTCTAAATTGACTTAAATTGTCTATTTTAAGTATATGTATAAATTTACATCTAATTTCTAGGTTGTTCTTCATATAGTATCAGAGAAAACTTGATGTTTTTGAAAAATTTTGTGTAAAATTCGGGATAACAATACAAATTTATCTCCCTTTTCTATAGAAAAAAGCAATTGGTAACTTCAATTGGCAAATTCCACTGGATTGAAATTGGTATATTTTTTATGGTGAATAAAAACACAATTTCTAAAAACAATCACAAAAAAGTTTTCTGTTGCAATTACTTTGAAGTTTAACCCTATTTTTTCATAGATTGACTCGACTAAAAAGAGAAATTGCTAACATTGTCTTCCTGTAAAACAAACAAAATCTACTTGTGTTCTTTTTAAATTCAATTCAGAACAAACAATTTAAGGCTTCTTGTACATTGTGTAACTGTTTTATTCTAACAATAATCATAAGAATTCATTTTATAACATGAATAACATGAATGCATGTACAAAATGACATGAAATAATTGTTGTGGCTTCATGTACTGTCGTGTATTACAAAATAACGATTAATTCGACTTGAAATCAATTTCCTAGAAATCAAATATTATGTTTCATTTTCACCATATCTTCACTTGTGTCCTTATTTGCTGTGTTTGTGATAAACTTAGTATGACTTGAAAAACTTACTTCGTGACGTCAATCAAGGAAAATAAGTCTAACACTGGGCTGACTCAATATAGACTATTATAAGGTCATCACGTGACCGGAATTGCAAGAAACCAGGATATCATACAATATTGGCAAAATGTTTAATTGGCCTACTAAAAAATAATGACACTTGCCAAAAGTTTCATTATTATTATTATTATTATTATTATTATTATTATTATTATTATTATTATTATTATATGCTCCTTAAAATCACAGTCTTTTAGTTTACATAGGTATGCTTTGAAATATTTCAATAAGAAATAACAATCAACTTTATCAAATGATTCCAAGTAACTACAACCCAACAGAAATCAATCCTGATAATTCGTATAAATCCGCTATACTACAATTTTTTATATCCGTGCTAAGCATCATATAAGGGGTACACTTTATTTATATGTCTGGTAGCGATGGTCGATCTTGATTTCTTTTTTCACTCAGATATAAATTACATGAATCTGTACTTGGTCCAGCTTTATACAATCTTGGTCTCTACAATTCTTTAATTCTGTGTATATATCATACTACATTTTGGTATTTGGCTGAAGCGTGGTTTCTTTTAGATTGCTCTCTAAATAATAAAAAAAAAAAACATTAAATTGTCTGATGGTGTACATGTTAAGATAATTTATGTTTATATTTTTATAAACAGCATGTTTATTCTCACTTATAATTAAAATTTCCAACACGATATACATGCATTTTTATAAGGACATGTTACATTTTCTCAATGGCTTATATTAACAATCCCGGTTTATATATATAAATTAAATTTAAAATGATACCATGTGGATGAGTTACCAGTGAAATGATAAGGTTCCTTAAAGGTCGCCGCCTTGGTGGCTTAGTGGTAGAGTGTCTCCCTCGAAAGTGGAAGGTCGTAGACAATGAAATTGTAAATATTGTAAGTAATAAGTCAAGCTTGAAAATCAATCCGTAAAGTTTGTGTTCACACTTATTTTACAGGTTAGATTAATGTAGTATATTTTACCTTTTTCATACGCCTCGTTGGTATGTCCTTTTAACTCGGGTTTGTTTACGCTTATTGTTGTATCTGTACCATCTGATATTATTAATTCGTCTACAATTGGAGGTTTCTCTGGCCAATGATGTTGTATAAAAGTTTTATATATAAACCATCCTAATAATGACCCTACCATTGGCCCAGCTATTGGCACCCAAAACCAGTTGTAGTTTCTATAGCTACGTAATAAAAAGCAAAAACAAAAATGAGTTTCCGTATTCTTGTAGGTAAAGGACCATAAAGAGTACCAAATAAAATCATCATCTGATCACTGTAAAAGATATAATTTTCCGCGATATATTTAAAATGTAATGAAAGCACATGGAATGAACCCTAGCTACCCCAGGGACATCCAATAAATCTGCACACGGCATAAAGTTGTCTCTAAAGGGACATGAACGACATAAAGTTGTCTCTAAAGGGACATGAACGACAAGGCAATTTGCAATTTTTTTTTTTTTTTTTTTTTTTTTTTTTGCGCATACGACTTATTTGTCACCAAAACAACATTATTTCCGGTGTAAACTTCGACATTGTCGACATGAAAAACACCTAAAGCAACAACGTTTTGCTTAATACTGAAACTATGTTTATGATGATGCTGATGCGGCAGATAGGTTTTCAGTTATGACTAGAGTGAATGGAAAATTCCTAAGGTACAAATAATTAAACAAACGGTGCAAAGAGAAACAAAGTTAGTTCCCTTATATCCATGTTGCGTTTTGTATGTCTACATATTATAGATTTAAAAAATATTAACTAATTAATATTGTACTTATTCTTTAACTTTTTTTATTAAGTGGCTGTTTTTATAACCGTATTTGGTTAAAAAAGAAGACTAGTTTTTACAAATATTCGCCGAATTAAGTAAAATATCAATATTGCAAAATTTCGTCAAAACAATGCACTTGCCTGGTCGAACTTCATGTAATTATCGCAAGGTGTACTACAAAAAGTTTGATATTTATGTTTCTTTTCTCAAGAATTTCAAACATATTGTGTCACAGTATAAAGGTAAGTCTAATAAATCCTGATGTTCTCCGACTTTTATTACCATCAAACAAGTATTTCCGTTCATTTATGATTACTTGTCGGTAGTCAAATTTTTACGCCTGAATTTTATGCTTTCCCAACATGTTGAAATATTTATTTCAATTTATTATCTCTTTTTAAATTCTTACAGAGGGCCAAAATCATAATTAATCCATACATGAGGTTGTCTCAACCTATCCAGAAAGTGGCGTTCACTACGGTACAAAAACCAATTACGTTTATGGAATGAGAGTTTGTGTGTTTCTCGATATTAAAGTATATTAAATTCCCGTAAAGATTTTAAAACTTCCTGCATTTTATACTCCAGGTAAGATGCCATGCATTTCGGTGTCTGTTAATTACGACAAAATACATGTTATAACGGTATGTGACATGATACAAACTTTTTTGATATGTCTTCTAAAACCTTGAAAAACTAGTGCTACGGCAGACCTGAATCGAACAGTAGTGAGAGTGCACATATTTCTTTATTTTGCATTATCTTGCTTTAGTGATGTTTCAAAGTCTTCAAACACGGACTTGTAAATAACGATTACCAATATTAGCCGCCCTTTTCCCGTATTGTAAAACAAGGCTTATTATTTTCTCTTCAAAGTTGGAAAAGAAACTTTACTTATAATCATAAAAGTCTTTTCTAAAAATTTTGTTTAACGTAAAAAAAATCGTCCGAGATAATTTTGTTTTTGAAAGTACGGGTGTAAGATTATTACATTAATTACTGTAAGGGTGCTCTCTGAATAGTGACTGCGTAAACACTTTCAACTTTGAAGCAAACCCTGATTTCATTCACCCATATTCTTTGATGTTCAAATACGATCATATTTTCAAATATCAAAAAATGTTGTTGATAAAAATTTACAAAACTCTGTTTCTGTTTTTTTTTTTTTTTTTTTTTTTTTTTTTTTTTTTTTTTTTTTTTTAAATAGAAAAATTGTATTATTTGTTATTATTTGTTACCTAAATGGTTCTATTCCCCAGCCTGCTATTGCTGTAAACATCCTCGGTCCTAAGTCTCTGGCAGGATTTATAGCATATCCGCAGTTGTATCCAAATGAGGTACCTATAGCAAACACGATAGATCCCAGAGCTATAGGCATCAATCCTTTATTAGGCATCATATTTTCGCTATCGACGATGGCTAGTATACATCCAATTAATAAAAATGTTGCAAAAACCTTTAACATAAAAAGTACGAAGTGGATTATAATATTTCTGCTATTATTACAAAAAATGAAAAAAGAAAGAAAGAAAGAAATTAAAAATTGTTCCGAGAAAGTGGCGGTGTTGATTGTGGTAAAAATAAACTAAATGTTATGTTTAATTCATTGACTCGTTTTTATAGTAAATGTAATGTTAATTTTAGAACATAAGGGTCACCATTAACTTAAAGCAAATGTAAAGTTATTTTTAGTACATAAGGACACTTACAAACTTATAACAGATGTAATGATATTTTAGTTCGTAAGGTTTCATTAAAAACTTAAAGCAAATGTTATGTCATTTTAGTACATTAGGGCCCTTAATAACTTTAACAAATGTAATGTTATTTAAATACTTAGGGGCCATTATTAACTTCCGGTAAATGTAAAGTTATTTTTAGTACATAACGATTTCAACTTTAAGATCAAGTTATTAATTTTTACTGTTGAAATTCTTTTTTAAAAATAGTTATACTTAGACTATAAGGATATTTTAAAAAGTATGTTGAAAAGAAACTTTATTTTCAAATAGAAATCTTTTTTACTGCAAACAAATTTCTCTAATTTCTCTTTTGAAAATAAGAGAAGTACTTATCCCTCACTCTTAAGTTAACGATTCCAGCATGAATTAGCAAAAAAATAAAATCAATACGTTTAACACAAAATTCCTGTTTTTATGTATCTTTCCAACTTATGTTTGGTTTTTGTTGGTTACGTCTCTCTTTAACGTTTTAATTTTTTGCAAGCTCAATAGACGTAAAAGGTGTTTAAGCACTTATAATAACCAAGTTACCACCAATATGATGCCATTGTGGAATTTGATTTTTTCTATCATATTCTATTCAATTGCAAAGTTGATTATTTTTGCGAGGAATTCATTTCGAAATAGGTTCGTCTCTCTTGTCTGGTATTTTTTGTTCTTACTCTTTCTTTTAATAAAGTGCAATGTGTCGTTTCTTGTTCTAATTTTTCAATTTTTTCTTTGTTTTTTTCAACACAAAACCAGACAAAACTTCGTAAAGGACTCATAATAAATTCAACCTTTAACCTTTATTCTCATTAATGAATATATATATATATATATATATATATATATATATATATATATATATATATATATATATATATATATATATATATATATATATATATATATATATATATAATTTGCTTTAAATATATATTGTAAAAAGTGTGTGTGTGTGTGTACCTGGTCAAAAAACGCAGTTGTTGTTGTAACATGTTCTTGAGGGAATGTACAAAATATGCCTGCCGTTGCAGTAGGTCCTGTGGTTTTACGCTCACCAAGATCAAAATGATTTATTCCATCTACAGACAAAAATAAAGATATATTAATCATTTAGCAAATTTATTATGTGACAGTTATATATTTTATATATTGAGTTCATTTATAGTTCACCTCGTCATCCAAAGGAACAACATCTTAACAGTAATAAGACTTATTTCAGATATACAAGTTTACAAGGTGTTACACATTACAGCAAAAGACGTTTTTTATCATTATATTTTTTTATAGTATGAACGCTTTTGACAAAAACATTACTTTTTTGTTGAAATAATTAATACAAGTTAATGGTCAAATGTGCCTTTACTCATAAAGTTATGACTCGGGTCATACATAAGACTTTATAATTTGAGATACAGCTTCTTCGCCAATCGCTTGGCATCAAAGGAACAGGGTATCGACTAGTTCACCCGGTGCTAGGAAATGTGACAGGGGGATTGGGATGTTTGTCTGCGGCATACTGAATCGACGATCTATTATTTAGACGATGAGTTGCCTTGAGTGCGAACTAGTACAAGACAGGCCAAAATACAAACTAGCACATTTCACGAATACCAGAACTTTTTTCTAGATTATCAAATTAAGATTTATAAACATTAATCTCGTTGCTGAAATATTACTGATGCAATGTTAAACAACATTACAACAAACAATTCAAAAAGCAACTAGACTACCCATAACCGTATTAATGGTTCATTTTTATGATAATTTAAAAATATTTATACAGAATTAACTACAAACCATAATATATTCCATATTGTACGGCAGCAGCGACAAATGATCCGGCAAATTCAGCTAAAGTGTAAAATGGCAATTTCTTCCATTGTACTTTACCCATTAAACATAAGCCAAATGTTACAGCAGGGTTAAGAAGGCCACCTTTCAGAAATGGAGATAAGAAATTCATACAATGATAAGCAAAAAACAAACAGAAAACATAACCCTTAGAAATTACTTGAGTGAAAATTAACTACCATTGTTTTACCTTGCTACGGCATAAACGCGAACGTAAATTTCAGTTATTTATTTAAAGTTCATTGGTTTTTTATTATGTTCTCTGCAAAAATAGTAAATATATAACACAAATACCAGCTAAATTTTGATGTGCCAGATGTGCACATTTCGGAAATTCATTCCTCATCAGTGACACTAAGACCGAAAAGTTTGATAGATAAAAAACATAAGCCAAACAGTTGAAAATAATGAATTTAAAGTTCCAAAATTATATAAATCCAAATCCAGCTAAGGATTATTTTGCATGAGGGAACAAACCTTAGTTTTAAATAAATTACAAATTTTAGACGGCTGAAAATTTTGCTTAGTGGTACATTTTCTGACATTTTCAAAGTACTGCCTACTGAGTTATGCATACCCTAGTGGAGTTTTACTCCACCATACAATTTTAACTCATACAATTTGAAGAGGTTTGACCAAATTGTTCAGAATGATATACTAGGCAATATCGGAATTTAGGACACCCGAATTACAAACAACATTTCTTTTTAAATCTGTCATATTTTAATCCTTGTTTTTAGGTCAAATGTTATCAAAGATTTTTTCTATCTTAGTCGAAAGTGAATGCAGGATCTTTCTGGCGTAAGACCTTTCCATCTATTGATAGGCATATACACGTACATATAGCTGTTTTTACTTAAAACTTGGGCGCAAAACCGCATTTTATCAATCAGTCATACTTAAGAGGTTTGAAGAAATTTGGTATTATAATAAAAGCCATCAAGTTTGTCTTAAAAATACACGCTGGATTTCATTAATACAAAAACTCTGTAAAGTTGTTTAATGAAATGCAAGACTCCGCTGTTCAAAACTTACGTAAATCGAATATTACGAATATAAAATACACGTACAATAAAATAAAATATTAAGTGGAATGAAAAATCACTAACGAAAAAAAATTTGGAAGATACCACTACAGCACAAGACGGATTAGAACATCGAAGGTATGTCCAAGACTGTAGAAACATTTAGAGAAATGCTATGCAATTGTGGCTTTAAATGAAAAACTTACCCGACACTCCACCAGTAAAATAGATAGCCAATGTAAGCCCCATACCTCCCGCAAAATTGACAGTTAAAAAGCTGCTAAGTGTCTGCTTACTCAAGACATACTGTGCGCCGGACCCGATTGCAAACGTCTAAAAAAAATTTTTAGGTATTATGTTTAATGTTAAGTACAGAATTTGAAATCATATTTTTAAAAAACACATCGGAATTTCGCATTCTATTTTTAGATTCCAACAAAGTTTAACTTAAGCTTGGACTATTTCAAGAAATCATAAAAACAATGTTGCAAACTTTGTTTCTTTGAAATATATTTTCATATTTGATCCAACTGATGATAAAATAAAAGTGTGTGTGTGTGTGTGTGTGTGTGTGTGTGTGTGTGACGATTTCCATGATTTAAAAAATTCACCAAAAATTAAAACAAAGCACAATAATCAAATATTTAATGAATAGGTATCAAGGCACAGTTCCAATAGAGGTATGACAACTTTTATCGAGCTGTAACCATGAACTGGTAAAATCAATGGATTTTTATTTTATTCGGTTTGTATCTATTATGGCATAGTATTTGTCCAAAGTACCCATAACAGATAAATATTTAATGGTTAGCGAAAGAGGGGACACTATACTATTTTTTCGATTCTAGGCCAGACCTGGACGAGGTTAGTTTACCCATTATCAAAAAAAAAAAAACTTAAAAAATACTTTTATCAATATGAATTGGTTGTTATTCATTTTCTTAATTCTAATCTTATTAGCCCGTAACAAATGGAAATCCTAAAAGCTTCGGGCAACTCGATATTATGCTAATTATCAGCTTGAAGCACGCGCGAACATGTGACAGTAAGTGGACAATGGCGTCCACAGAAAGAAAACGTGTTCGTGAGAGAGCGAAAACAGATTCTGTAAAGAAAAGAAAAAGTGCTAACTGGGACAAATTGAACTTCTCAGGATTCGATGCTCAAATGGAAAAGGGTGGCGAATATAAAAGCAGTTTGGCTTGGATATGTACGACAAAGTGGTCGCATTGCTTTTGAACGCTTGACTCTTTGCTGTGTTTATTTAAGTTGCCTCGTTTTCGATAAAGAGTCACGTGACCAGTGTTCTAAAATAAGATCTTTAGTAGATCAAACTAGTAAAAGGTCTCCCCCCCCCTTAACTTAAACGTAAGTTAAAATTTTATCATGGAACCAAGTTTTTGTTTGTATTTTTTTTTTTTTCGTGAGAGGCAAAGTTAAGAAAAAATGCGCTGTTTAATGAAATATTATGCATGGAAAACCTAATGCAGCTGTAAAAAACATGAAATGCATTTACATATACTTTTGAATAAACATAGACAAAATATAATGGTAAAACCATATCATATAGTGATAAAACTAAAATATATAATCGTAAAACCAAAACAAATAACGATTAAAGTAAATAACACCATGATAAAATGAATTCATATATCATTTTGTACCATATAAGACAGCTATGGCGTTCCATACTTTACTAGACTACCACATCGTTCTATCTATTGTTAAATATATTAAAACAATACTAATTTACATTTCAACAAAAAAGTGTGGATTTTTTATTCAACATTCAAGGAAAAGATGTCCCAGAAATGCATAATTTAATTAAATGGCCAGTTAAAGTAGTAAATCTGACAAAAGGTGGACATGTTCAGTCTTAAAATAAACCCCAGGGCGTTACAGTAAAGCACATTTCTAAGATGAATAATGACTTGGATAAGAGTCCGAGTGAAGGCCATTACACTAACAAAGAAATTCCTTCAGTTTATATCGAAATATATATAACTTGTGACGAAGATGTAAGAATGCTTCGATGATGTAAATTAAATTCTGGTAGTGTTATGCTTAACGTACTTTTCTCTTGTCAAGTGAAACAAATCCGAGTTGTATTTTTTCTTCGAATACAATTAAGAATTTTTAATTAAGTGTTTTGGGAACAAAGCTGTGCCATTTTACTAACGAGAAATGGATCTGTATGATAATAAGATGCTGCGACTAAGATTAACCCAAAGCTAGCCAGATCAAATTTTAGAACTCAAATTTATCAAAGGGTTGCAATCTAATATATAGCTTAGATACGTTAGTCGTGTTTTGATAATAATTATTTACACAACACTGAAAAAGATTTAAAATAAGACTGGTGAAATGAAGAATACTTTATAATGATAACTTAGTACTTTAAAGTATAGTACTACAAATACCACTGCTAGTGTATATTTTTACGTTACCACTTCACAATTATTTTAATGTACGTGTCTGTACAAACTACCATAAAATACATATGTATCCACGAAACCCCTGTCTATATAAACGTGTCTCTTTTAAACGTTCTATATACTGAAAAAGGTTACTTTTACATATATTTAATGTGTATTAATTATCATCAACAAAAGCATCAACAAAAATAATAATCATCATCATCATCATGAAACAATTTAAAAGTATTTATTTTTTTTATCTGTTTATTTATTTTTATTTATTTGTTTATTTTTCATTTATTTATTTATTTATTTATTTATTTATTTATTTATTTATATTTTAATTTATTTAACAGACTCAAATAAATGACAGCGTATTTTACAATGCAATGAATTTCGAATACACTTTATTCTTTTTGAAATCAACATTAAAATGCATAACGCATAAATTTAAAATCTTTCTAAGGTGTCATTTATATCCTTTTAAGAAATATATTGTTGCAAGTAACAATTGTTTTATTTATTTACTTATTTATTTTTCTTTTTTTTCACAATTTTAACTCTTTTTCAAGAACCACCAGCTAGTTACAGATATGTCAATGGATACAGAGATGATCCAGGTTATTGGTATTGAAGTTGTCGCAGAAAACAACAAAAAAGAAGAATGGAAGTTAATTTTATAAAAATATTGACAAAAAAAAACTTACCACGAGTATAAATGTTCCAATGAATTCTGCTAATATTTCCCTTCCAAGAGAACTTTTAATTTTAAATTTAGACATTTCCTTTTTTCTACTGCGGTATGATACCTGTCACATAAGTGTCGTGGGATACGTATATTTGTTATGACCGTATATCAGCAGAAATTAGTTCAGACTAACGTCACGTTATCAGAGTTAAACATCTGAATAACGTTTAATACTAACAGTAGACAGACTGATAGATAATACATACCAAACCTTTAAAGCAATCTGGATGATTTATTATTTCAATAGTTTGTGAAAAATATTGGTTATGGCCTTGACCTTAAATAGAATTCAACAACATATACACTGAAAATCGCCTCTACAAAAGGTATATCAATTTCAAACTTAAGAGTGAACCCGGTTCTTGTTCGTTTGTAAAATGTAGATTCCGGCGCTATGCAAAATCATCGAATTACTTATTGACTCAGTGCATTGAAAAATGCACAACATTCTGTCGATTGGCTGTTTCGAGTTGAACTGTATTTTTTGGGTTGGACTCAACAAGTTAAAACGCACACTATTAATATTCAAGCAGTTAATTAATTGCATTCATTATGTAAATTATAAGAGACAAAATATATATCATCTCATTTGCGACAGCAAGATAATTATTTATATAACCTTTGAAAAATTTCGTTTTCATGATCTTTACTGACCCAAAATTCTTTATATTAGGGAACATTTTTTCGTGTGCTTATATTAAACGCAAATCGTCTCATATATTGAATATCATCAGCGGTTCTTATTTTTCTTCGAATGAACAGAAATTGTAAACATACAAATATAAACATTGCATTTATCAGTTTATGTCACCGTTTTTACCTTGAGGCACAGATGAGGAAATCTGCTTATGCAATAAATAAGAAACTTGCAGAACAAGTCGTTTATTGTATACAAGTCATGTATTAATTAACTGACAACAGATAATTAATATAAAAATGTAAAAAGCATGATATTGTACACTATGCACTGGTTATAATTGTTGTTAAAACAGGAAATTCACATGTAATGACATAAATATATAACATTATTATTTATTGTTGATGTTTTTACTTAGTGGCAAATTATAAAACAATATTGTTGAGTAAAACATAAGTTCGCTAATAGCGGTAGTACTTTACTTTAGTAGTTTTACAAGGAACAATAATACGGTCCTTTAATACCTTTTCATCTATAAAGCGGCAAATAATAAAAATAAATAAATAAATAACTTGATAAATAAATAAATAAATAGATAATAATAATGATAATAATAATTAAAAAAATTTTTTCTTAACATGGGCTAAATGGGAAATCGCAATTTTTCTTAAGTGTAGCATAATATCAGTATGTCCAACAAGTTACAGAAAATACATGTACTAACATACTA
Source organism: Tegillarca granosa (assembly GCA_029721355.1). Taxonomy (NCBI): domain Eukaryota; kingdom Metazoa; phylum Mollusca; class Bivalvia; order Arcoida; family Arcidae; genus Tegillarca; species Tegillarca granosa. The sequence goes on along the minus strand of CM056600.1, from coordinate 38,476,515 downwards.
CAAGATATCAAAAATTCAAATTTTTCGATTTTCGATGACATTGTAACAGGATGATCAAACTTTAAACTTTAACTTTATTGTGTCGTAATAAAAATATATACAGATTACAGAGAAATTTATTTATTTATTTATTTATTTATTTATTTATTTATTTATTTATTTATTTATTTATTCATTCATTCATTCATTTATTTATTTATTTATTTATTTATTTATTTATTTATAATTTTAATGTTTCAGCAACAAACTATAACTTTGGCTTTTTTCACTTTAGCAATACAGACGTATATTGGTTGCAGAAGGACGTCCTAGAGGTCATATGTGTGTTTCATAAGTCAATTACCAGAAAACTAAACGTCTGTTTGGTAACAAGCTTACAAGTACATGTATTATGATGGGGTATACCGTGAACTGGAAGAAGCAGCCAAATGTGATACTGGCTACTTCTGAAAACTGGTAAAACGCAATAAGCCACGTCGACCAGAAATCGGCAATGGAGAAAGGTTAAATAGTGACCCTCACAGTGTAGCTAATGCTTTTGCTGACTTTTATTCTGATATATATATATATATTTATATATATATATATATATATATATGTCTCTTGATAAACCGGAATGTAACATCGTATTAAAAGAATCCATTGAACATGAGTATAATGGCATTCTAGAATCCTTAAATAAGGAGAATAGTAACGCGCAATTGAACCGATCGCTACTACAGAAATACTTAATATCGTTAAAAGTACTGTATGAAACTAAGGAAAACGCCTAGTCAAGATGAGTGAGTGAGTGAGTTATGGTGTTTAACGTCCCAGTCAAGAATATTTCACTTATATCGAGACGTCGCCAGCTATAGGCGAAAGTGCAGAAATTTTGCCTGTGCGTTGCGCTGATGGCATTATACAGCAGGGTTCTTTATCGTGCCACGCCGTGACACGGGACCTCGTTTATTTTAAGTTCCCATCCGAAAGAACCGTGACTTTCATTTCGTAATGCCGAGTGCTTGGCGAAAGAACAGTTACTACCCACTTTCAAGTCTTGGGTCAGACCCGGCCGGGGTTCGAACCCACGACCTCCCACTTACGGAGCGAGCACTCTACCAACTGAGCTACCGCAGTGGTCCTAGTGAAGATGAAATACAGGGATAACACATAAAGTGTGGTGGAGAGAATCTTATTACAGCTATTACAAGACTTTATAAGGCTCTCTTTGTAGCAGGTTATGTACAAAATACTTGGCGTAAGGGTGTTATTATCCCAATATTCAAAGATGGCAACAAAGATATTTCAATGCCTAAAAACTAGACCTATTATGTAAGCTTCAGCTGTTTGAAAAAGTACTTTTGTATAGAATGCAGCAAGTTTCGTTTTTACACACTTTCAAAACTGCCAGCAGCAAGATTTTCAGTCAAGTCTTGGTTGCATTACCACTGTTTTTATCATACAAGAAACCATATACTAGTATTATAATATTGAACTTAACAGCAAGGTATTTGTCGCATTTCTTGACGTAACAAAAACCTTTGACACTGTCTGGCGTCTTGGCTTAATAGTTAAGTTATCAAGACTAGGTGTTAATCTATTACAACTAATTGTGTCACAATAATACATATAGTACAAAAATATTGGATGGGTCACAATCCTGCTGGTTGAAGATTTACAAGTTGTCAGGCAAGGAGGGGTATTGTCTACATTTTTATACTTGGCTTTTATAAACGACTTATTAGATCAGCTTAGTTGTGTTTATGGTGCTTGTGCTAATAAGATAACTACATCCACTCCTTCATTTGCAGACGATTTTACCTGTGTAAGTCTCATCAAATGGGTTACAAAGCCGCTTTGTATTTTTTATAAATATGCTTGCTTAGTATTTGTCATAAATATGCTTGCGATTGAATAAGAGATTTACTTTAATAGTTCTAAATCAGATTCTGGTCTTTGTGGCAAGCGAGAAAATCGGCCAAATATCTGTTGTGAAATTCTGAGGTAACCCTACCAGTATCTAAGGAATACTCCCAATCTTGGCGTTTTACAAAATGTATCATTATGGTAAACTGGTAAACGGAAAAAAGAAATGTGTGACAAAGGTTAAAAGGACTTTTTTGCATTAACAGGCATTGTCAGTGAAGTAATCAACCAAATTAGTTTAGCTTTACAAAAGTGTAATTATTCCAACAATTCTATATGTGTGCGGGATTTGGAATGTGTTAAATCAATGTCATGAAAAGGACATTGATAAATTTCAACATTTTTTGTAAACACATCCAGTCACTTCCAACCCAGACTCGCTCTGATATGTGCGAAAGTTTATTGGGACATCTATGAAGCTTCAAATTGGAATCGCCATACACAAGACAGTCAAGACTTCAGAACTTACATAGATATAGTGAATGACATTCTACCAATGTCTCTGGTCTCCAAAAACCGAATACGACCTGACTACTACAAAGTTTGTAGTGAAACTATGGACTACACCACCAAACAATACAGTGTTCACTTGTGACATTTGTAATCAGGTTTTTAATAATGTGTTCCAGCATGCCTCGTGTTCTTGTTCAGCTTTAGATACCCTAAGAACTATGTTATGGACAACAATCACTGATAAATTTGGACTGCAAGTTAATGTTGAGCTAAACCCAAATATGAATATAAACAGTTTGTAGCATTGATTGGAAAAACCGCGGATAAGCCTACAGAACCCCGATGATTGGAGAGACTTCTGTAAAATTACATTCCGTTACATATTTAAATGTGCAGTTTGGTATAAACGATTTCGAAACAGATAAGCTTGCTGCCCCAAGATCAGAACCTGATTTTCATATACCAAGTAAAACGCCATAATATTATAGTTATGACATGTAAATACCTTGTATTATATGTTTGTGTTCTTCGTTACTTGTTAATTAAGTTTATTATATATTGTTCATCACTTAATTTACAATATTCATCTTATAATTTATTATCTCATAGCATGAGGAAATAAATATCTATTTATTTATTAACTTAGTAAATATATATATTTATGATATGACCATGACTATGAACACCTTATTATGTTCCTCTTTCGTTATCAAAAAATGTCATTAGTAAGGGCTTAAATTAATGCAGTAACAAGTATTTAGAGATTATTATATGACCATTTTGATATCACACCCTTTATCAGCCCGAGAGTCCTGATATCAGCCAGAGGGCCGAAGGTCCGAGGGCTGATATCAAGACCTCGAGGGCTGATGAAGGGTGTGATATCATGGTCATATCATAAACTTTTTATATGTTTCCTTTGAAATATAATAATTAAATTTTAAGCAGTCCAGCAGATTTTATTTTTTATATCTATCATGATCTCATAGATATTTTTTTGCTGCATACGTCATACGTCAATGTAACCCTTAGCAACCACTGACGTTGATTTCCCGACAACTACATTGTAGGTCAAATGTTCTGTCAGTCGCCATATTCGTCCAACATGACGTGGACAGAGGCATTTGTTTTCTTCATTAAAGAGTGAAAGGTTGTTAAAATAAATTAAGATCTGCAGTCATAAATGATGATCGTGATGACAACAGCGAATCTGAGTTTTTGAACCGGCATCATATTTTGGATAGGTTACACTGATGACAGGGAA
>CM056600.1:38419071-38472790 GCA_029721355.1 Tegillarca granosa | reverse complement strand
AATGTTACTGTATATCAGTTGTTTAAACGTTAAGTTGATGGTCACAAATGTTACTGTATCAGTTGTTTAAACGTTAAGGTCATGGTAACAAAATGTTACTGTATATAGTGGTTTAAACGTTAAGGTCATGGTAACAAAATGTTACTGTATATCAGTTGTTTAAACGTTAAGGTCATGGTAGAAAATGTTACTGTATATCAGTTGTTTAAACGTTAAGGTCATGATAACAAAATGTTACTGTATATCATTTGTTTAAAGTTAAGGTCATGATAACAAAATGTTACTGTATATCAGTTGTTTAAACGTTTAGGTCATGGTAACAAAATGTTACTGTATATCAGTTGTTTAAACGTTAAGGTCATGATAACAAAATGTTACTGTATATCATTGTTTAAACGTTAAGGTCATGATAACAAATGTTACTGTATATCAGTTGTTTAAACGTTAAGGTCATGGTAACAAAATGTTACTGTATATCAGTTGTTTAAACGTTAAGGTCATGATAACAAAATGTTACTGTATATCATTTGTTTAAACGTTAAGGTCATGATAACAAAATGTTACTGTATATCAGTTGTTTAAACGTTAAGTGATGGTAACAAAATGTTACTGTATATCATTTGTTTAAACGTTAAGGTCATGATAACAAAATGTTACTGTATATCAGTTGTTTAAACGTTAAGGTCATGGTAACAAAATGTTACTGTATCAGTTGTTTAAACGTTAAGGTCATCATAACAAAATGTTACTGTATATCATTTGTTTAACCGTTAAGGTCATGGTAACAAAATGTTACTGTATATCATTTGTTTAACCGTTAAGGTCATGGTAACAAAATGTTACTGTATATCAGTTGTTTAAACGTTAAGGTCATCAACAAAATGTTACTGTATATCATTTGTTTAACCGTTAAGGTCATGATAACAAAATGTTACTGTATATCATTTGTTTAACCGTTAAGGTCATGGTAACAAAATGTTACTGTATATCATTTGTTTAACCGTTAAGGTCATAACAAAATGTTACTGTATATCATTTGTTTAACCGTTAAGGTCATGGTAACAAAATGTTACTGTATATCAGTTGTTTAACCGTTAAGGTCATGGTAACAAAATGTTACTGTATATCAGTTGTTTAAACGTTAAGGTCATGGTAACAAAATGTTACTGTATATCAGTTGTTTAAACGTTAAGGTCATCATAACAAAATGTTACTGTATCATTTGTTTAACCGTTAAGGTCATGGTAACAAAATGTTACTGTATATCATTTGTTTAACCGTTAAGGTCATGATAACAAAATGTTACTGTATATCATTGTTTAACCGTTAAGGTCATGGTAACAAAATGTTACTGTATATCAGTTGTTTAACCGTTAAGGTCATGGTAACAAAATGTTACTGTATATCAGTTGTTTAACCGTTAAGGTCATGGTAACAAAATGTTACTGTATATCAGTTGTTTAAACGTTAAGGTCATGGTAACAAAATGTTACTGTATATCAGTTGTTTAAACGTTAAGGTCATCATAACAAAATGTTACTGTATATCATTTGTTTAACCGTTAAGGTCATGGTAACAAAATGTTACTGTATATCATTTTTTAACCGTTAAGGTCATGATAACAAAATGTTACTGTATATCATTTGTTTAACCGTTAAGGTCATGGTAACAAAATGTTACTGTATATCAGTTGTTTAACCGTTAAGGTCATGGTAACAAAATGTTACTGTATATCAGTTGTTTAAACGTTAAGGTCATGGTAACAAAATGTTACTGTATATCAGTTGTTTAAACGTTAAGGTCATCATAACAAAATGTTACTGTATATGTTTAACCGTTAAGGTCATGGTAACAAAATGTTACTGTATATCATTGTTTAACCGTTAAGGTCATGATAACAAAATGTTACTGTATATCATTTGTTTAACCGTTAAGGTCATGGTAACAAAATGTTACTGTATATCAGTTGTTTAACCGTTAGGTCCATGGTAACAAAATGTTACTGTATATCAGTTGTTTAACCGTTAAGGTCATGGTAACAAAATGTTACTGTATTCCAGTTGTTTAAACGTTAAGGTCATGGTAACAAAATGTTACTGTATATCAGTTGTTTAAACGTTAAGGTCATCATAACAAAATGTTACTGTATATCATTTGTTTAACCGTTAAGGTCATGGTAACAAAATGTTACTGTATATCATTTGTTTAACCGTTAAGGTCATGATAACAAAATGTTACTGTATATCATTTGTTTAACCGTTAAGGTCATGGTAACAAAATGTTACTGTATATCATTTGTTTAACCGTTAAGGTCATGATAACAAAATGTTACTGTATATCATTTGTTTAACCGTTAAGGTCATGGTAACAAAATGTTACTGTATATCATTTGTTTAACCGTTAAGGTCATGGTAACAAAATGTTACTGTATATCAGTTGTTTAAACGTTAAGGTCATGGTAACAAAATGTTACTGTATATCAGTTGTTTAAACGTTAAGGTCATGGTAACAAAATGTTTACTATATATCAGTTGTTTAAACATTAAGGTCATGGTAACAAAATGTTACTATATATCAGTTGTTTTAAACATTAAGGTGATGGTAACAAAATGTTACTGTATTCCAGTTGTTTAAACGTTAAGGTCATAATGAAAAATAAAATGTTGATTTATTCCAGTTGTTTTACATTAAGCCCATGGTGACAAAACGTTTAATATTTTATACGTAACATCTTGTTTTACTTCTACTCTACAAGGTTTGAACTTTTAATATTGTGTCCGTAGTTTATTTTAATTAAATTACATTTATTATTTAAAAGACCCTTCAGTGGTGATTTCAATAATATTAATAACTACATGCATTATTACTGTAAGTGACATGCTTGTTATTTCAAATATGCTAGCAGTACGGTATAGAACAGTTTAACTTCCAAAAAGAATAAACATTTTTTAAATCATTTTCAGGGCTAATATAAAGAAAAAGTAAATGGATTTTCCCACCCACCTACGTACATGCACGCTCCACCTTAGCTCAAAAACCACTTGCCGTGGTTACTTGTTTATGTTTTTTGGTCATGTTACCATTCATGTATTGGCACAAATTGCTCTTAAAAATATTTTTCTTTTACATTTTGGCATTAACTACATTGTTTTGATCATGTTTTAATGCTACGTAAAATGCATAAGTGAGCGTAATATAATATATGTATATTAACCTCTATTTTCGACGTTTAATAGATATTTATAAACCTACGTTTATTGACAACAAAAACGAATTAAGTGTCCCTCTAGGCAACATTGTGACATTAATGATCATTCGTATTTCACTAATGAGCCTGATTTAGAAAGCAGGTGTAAATATGAAAGAAAAAAGTGCACGGAATGTCATAATCACCGATGTAATGATTTAAACTGTCTGCAACTTTACCCTTAGTAGAGTCTATTGTGTTCTTATGATTTTTTTAATGTTTTCCTCTCAGCAGGTACACTTCTTTGACACAGATGACCTCGACCTTTGACAGTCTTTTAAAGTTTACGCTGAAGGCAAGGCGATGCGTTCTTTGAACAGTAGAGGAGAGATCGGTTACAGAAAAAGCGAGGCGTCTTAAAATAGTCAAACCGAGACCACAACTTTTTTAAAAAGAACAATTAGCAAAAACAACAATAAATAAATAAATAAATAAATAAATAAATAAATAAATAAATCACATTTCATTTTAGAAGCACTTTATATAAGGGACATGTGTTCCAGTCTTGCAATGACATAGCAATGGCATATAGGTAACAGGATATGCCCAATATTATTGGATGAGGAAACGAGAGCGACAACATGTCCTCGATTTAACACTCTATTCGTGAAATCCATGGTTACAAAAATGCACACTTGATCAATGAATGTTAGTTATATACACTGTAGACATTGTTGAGGAAAATCATATGTTTAACATTCTGACACGATAAAGTGAAAAATTCAGAAAAAAATATTAAAACTAATTACTGCTGGAGGCAAACGATTTATATATATACTTTAAATCCACCTACTTTAAAACTTCAAACGAATTAAAATTATTAAGATATAAAACTGCCGTTGGTGATATAAAGCCGTTTGTTTTATATTTTGTAGGAGGTATTTGATAAACGAAAGAGTTTTACGTTTCAGTTAAGATTATTTCACTTATCTCGAGACGACGCCAACTATAGTTGAACTTGCAGATACTTCAAATTTTATAATAATTAATGGTGTAGTGTTTTTCTCTAAAAATAGTATGTAAGATCTCTCTTTTAAGAAAAATTCTTTCACTTCATGTTTTTAAAGGTTTTTTACCCAACCTTCCATTACAAAACACAGGACTCTACCCACTGTGCCAGAGTTTTACAGTGTCATCAAAGTATTAAAAGAGTAGAGTTAAGTGGTCCGCCATGAAGAGTAGAGTAATATTGTTTTCCGCAATGGTCAAGGTTTTTTTTTTATAACTTACATCGAGTCAAAATATTGATTATATTGAAAGTAATAATGGCAAAAACGTCAAATTCTTGACAACACGTAGACCAGGTCAGACCAGGAGAGTGGAGTGGAGTGGAGTAATGGTGTTTTACGCCCCAGTCAAGATTCTTTCACTTATTTCGAGGCGGTCAGTTCTGGGATGGTGGAGGAAACCGGAGTGCCAGGAGAAAACCACCAACCTTCGGCAAGCGAACTGACAAACTTTCTCACACTAGGATCTGTCCCGAATGGGATTCAAACCCAGGCGGTGAGAGGCACTGGTCAGACCAGGAGAAACAACATTTCTAATGACGTCATTTTATAATAAAATGTCTCTAACTTGCATGTAACTTTTAAATAAGTTCTAAAAACCTATAGGACTTTTATAATTGTTTAAATTTTTAAATTTTTGACAAAAATACATGTAGGTCTGAATCGGACTTTTCCTAGTATTGTAAAATTAAAAACAGGTTTAGTTTTTTTTTTTTTTTTTTTTTTTTTTTTCATTTTTCTCTCATTTTTTTTCATAAAAATGGGTATTCCGGAGTGCTTTAATAAGACGAGTTACATGTTGATAATACCCACTAAGTGGAATGTCAATAAATGAATGTTTTATAGATACTAATGACAATTCAGAACTTTGCCAAATAATTTCGTATAATAAAGACGGTCTATGTAAGTCTTGAAGAGATAGTAACATACGTCTACCATATGTATTGTTCATCTATACTTAAAGTCAAATGATTTGTTTTGATGGAGAAATGCCATGTGATATTATGTAAGACAACTGGTAATGTTAATAACAAACTTCTCTTCTGTTTTTCACATTCACTTTTCTCTGTATATATATATATATATATATATATATATATATATATATATATATATATATATATATATATATATATATACACAGAAAAGTTCAACTTGACAAATGTAGAATTTTTGTTGCTCCGTAAATCTCTTTTGTAGACATTTTTTTTTCAAATCCTTATTTTTAAATATGACATTGATTAGTGCACTGTTTTGTCAATCCCACCTGGCAGCAGAGATTGACTCAAACATATAGTATCTGCTCCCCTGTTTTATATTTATTTACTTATTTGAAAATATTATTCTATATATCCAAGTGAGCATGATTAATCTCTCTCTCTCTCTCTCTCTCTCTCTCTCTCTCTCTGGAAGAATAAAATTGCATTTGACTTCCTTGCAATAACTGAAATTTTTAAAATTTTAAATTGATTTAAGTAGATTTGGTGTAAAATTTAAATAAAAATAAAATAAAGATACTTCAAGTTTTTCGTAGTATCACACTCTTTTCACGTATTAAGCTACCGTACGTCTTACTACAGATCGGTGATATATTCTCTCCTCTATTAAATGTTACACCAAGCGTGTAAATATTATTTCGTCTTCTAGAGCAGCACTTATTTCACAAACACTGAAAGGATTAGAATCACTTTTAAAAAGTATCGCAGGGGTCTTTTTATACCGATACGTGTGGGTTGTCGGACCGGTATATCTAAATCCATCCAATATACAGCAATGTAATAAGTGATGGGAGAAAAACATGTGAACTATACGGGAATATTATATATAGTTAAACACTTTCCTATTTAAATATTCATTTTGGATTTTTATTTTATTTTAAATTCAAAGATCTTAATATGAAAGTTTATAGGTAAGTTTTAGTTTTATTTATTTATTTATTTATATTTTTTTTTTGGAAAATCTATGATGTTTTTATAATTATATTTTTACAAAGTTCATTTACGTATAAAGTAATTTATCACAATACAAACTACATGTAGATTTTTTCGGTACATATATTGTTGTCTCGAGAAAACTTTAGTTTTGGTGCGTGAAGGGTAAGTAGTCGGATTAAGTGTTTATAAACATGTCCTTAGTCATGAGTACAACAACAACATCAACAATAATAATAATAATAATAATAATAATAATATAATAATAATAATAATAATAATAATGTTGTTTATCGCTGTATATGTGTTAAGTGACATGTTTGTTTATTTTTAATTAATTTCCTGTCATTCAAACAACATTTCCGATAAAAAAAAAACGAAGCTTCCCAAATAAGTAAGAAACATCCTTTGTACACATGTAAGGGCAGTTTAAACGTCCACATCATTTTAGGTGGCCGTCAAGCAACATGGCCTTTGACCACTGGCTCAATTTGACGCTGACCTACGATATAACAGCATAAAGACTTCAAATCAATAAAGTCAGTTTTGTCTCTCGAACCAGAGTAATTCAAATCTTATTCTGTTAATATGCTCCGTGAACAATGCTTTTCGGAAAACTATTTGCTGTTTCATATTGTCGAAGCTCCTAGAGAACTGTATTCGTTGCACCGTAACAATTTGATAAAATCGACAGTAATCGGTCGTAAAAGTAATGTATTGCTTAGACTAATCGAACCCCCATTACGGGGTGACTACCCAAAGTGGCCGATAATTTAGTTGAAAAACAAGATTTTAGAATTAGTTGTTATCAGAGTATTTTTCAAACTAATTAACATTTATTAGATGTTTTATGATTTGTATTCTTACATGCCTCTGACTAATTTATTATCTTGACGACAAAAATGCCTTTACATCTTTAATCATCATCATCATCATCATCATCTTCTTCTCTGTCGTAGTTGTCCTCGATAATTACAACTGCATCATCATCATCATCACCACCATCATAATGAACAGCAACGACAACCAACAAAATAATGATTTATCGCCATAGCCATTATTACCACCATCAAAATTAATCTTAATTTGTCCAAAGGATAAAACTGTGGACATAGAACATAATCAGTTTGAAGTAGAATTGATCATTTTTTGGAGGGTGAAGGCTTTTTAAATGCTTAAGTGCGGAAGTTCCTAAACTGTTTCATGGATTAGGACCCTAAACAATGATCGCAACCAAATAGTCTACCGTATCTCGTTTTATTGGAAATGTTCATCTAGTCAGTCACAAAAGTTTTTGAGCAGAGATTAATGAAATTGTTATTGTGCACAATGTCATGGTAAATTTGATAGAAGAAAAACAAATAGTATAACTTTGAAAAATATGGTTTTGAGTAAATAAAAACACTCCTACTAATTTTATTTGATTATGCCACAGTGTATTAACTATACCAATATTTAAATATTTAAACCTATTAAATTTTTTTATTAAAAGTAAACAAAACTTGAATAATCATAAGTAGAACGGAACAGGTAAAGTTTCAAAACATATAAGTTTATAAAAAGCTAAACAAAACGCCTTAACAATTTTTCGATGTTTTAGTAGAAAAATTTATGTACATATTATCAAGATTGAGGGATTATTAAGGTCAGAATCTTACGGAGTTCAATTACAAACATACATGGCTTTTAAAGATATCAACATTTAATGTTCTCTATACGCCCTTCAACTGATATTCTAATTAGTGATTACTAAATAAAACCTCTCACAGTACTCACGGATTTCTGTATGAATTTGGCACCGATTGTTACTATATTATTGTTAAATGTTACTAGTATTTAGTATTTTATTGTTTATCATTATAATTTCATTTATTTGTTTGTAACATCCATCTCTAGCCATTTATTTATTTATCTATTTATTACACGTTTTAAATAAGTTGTATTTTAAACTTGATTTAACGGTTGAACTTGTGTGAACTTAAATTGAGTTATTTTTTTTAAAAAAAGAGAATTGCATTAACAGTCATTGTTAGATGTTGTTGTGTAGGGTGCTCTTTCTTCAACATATTGTAAAAACTGGGTGTTTTTTTTAAAGTTAGTTGTAGATAACTTCGTTAAACAATATGAGAAATTACAAATAGATCACGTACTCTTTTGTCTGGCATCAAAACAACATAACGCGACAGAAACAACTAGTGTTGTACCTTTTTTGTTGTGTACGGATCCTTGCCAACAAGCTCAGATTTTGTTTTGCCCTTTGTTAAAATTTATAAATATTTTCCTGCAAGTTGAAGCTTTTTGTTTTGTTTTAATTTTTTGTTTTTGTTTCGATTTAATTTTTTGTTTTAATTTTTTGTTTTTGTTTTTTAATTTTTGTTTTTGTTTTGTTTTAATTTTTTGTTTTTGTTTTGTTAATACATTATTCCATATTATGAAATTATAATACACGTATCGCATAAAAAAATCAAGTTGGTGAGAATAGGTAGAGCTTCATTACTAGTTGTTGTGTGTTAATTTATTAGTTAGTTGTCTCGTGTGTTATTCCTGTCTTGTTTTTTTCTTGTCTTCTTGTTAATTTCGTTTGTTTGCTTTTCGTTCTATGCAGTAATATACCTCTTTCTCTTGCTAATGTGTATTAGTTTTCAATTAATACGGTATGGCAGAGCTTGTTCCCACTAGGGGATTATACAACGAGAAAAGCTGCTTACAAGTAAATTGTTGACTCAGGGATATCACAAAAAAACTTTATAGCCACCATCACAATTTTGTTGATAAGAATGATGTTGCTGTTTCCAAACTTATCCTGAATATATTTGACTTCCCATAGTTCCATGTTCCTTTCATTTTCAATTTTAATTTTAATTTCACACGTGACGGACGTAGCTAGCTAGACATAAAGTGTTTACCCTTCCGGAGCACCCGGCCTTACTTCCCAAGTGTAAGTTTAACCTATTTTATCATTTTTAAATAGTTTTGTATTGTGAATTTAACATGCACTGGTATGTTTGTGTTTGAATTTGTTGTCCGTTTATCTCTTTTGCATTTACTATAGCCAAATACATTTGCACCTTCAAACTCAGTTTAACATGCACTATATAATAAAAATTAATTGGTTTGTATCTCCTTTGACATGGACCTTTGGAAATGAGCATCTTTGTTACTTATCACGGTCAACATCTGCCTTCATTTTTTGTCATTGACGACTTCTAATATTCTTGCTTTAAGTTATATTTTTGGGATTTCATCTGAAAGATATCAACGATACATCTGGTGACAATCGAAAAGTGAATAAATTTGAAATCTTAATTTTGACCTTTTTTAAATTTCCAAATATTTCAAAGAATTTTTGTTGTAACAATTCTTTTGATATCGAATTAAATTAGTAATGTGTTTAGTTATTTGCAATATAATTCGTTTGATATCGAAATTTAAACGGGTTCGGTATTAAGGTGTTTGCTATAACAATTCTTTTGATATCGAATTTAATTATTTGGGTATTTAGGTGTAAGCAAGTCTTTTCATCAGAAGTCAATCTAAAATAACACGGGACAAACGTAAAAATGACGGACGATACAATTACAGTGTATAGTAATAATGATGACGAAAGGTCACGATGACTGTTTACAACACCTGTGGTATTTCATTGTATTACCGGCTACTTATATTGCTTGTGTGATGGTCAAAAATTATTTATAACTGTTTATATTACTATATATATATATATATATATATATATAACATTTGTAATATCTTATCCTGACACATACTACTTCAAAAACAAGCCACTTCAGAGATAATGAAAATCGAAAATAATCATTTGACCACCCAACTTGCACCACGCTGTAACACGTGTTCAGATTCAATTATTCTTTTGTTTGATTATTGTCTAGAACTTTTTCACTTATATTGAGACGTTACCTGTTTAATGTAAATAACAGATTTACGCGTCCATCAGTTTGTATTTTCGTGACGCACTTGCAATGACACGATGTGTCACATCGACCATGACAAGCTTTGTCGTTACAAAGACAATGCAACACCTACCATGACACGATGGGTGTGTCAAATCTACCATGACAGACACGTTGCTACCACGAAAATGTGTAACAACAGCTATTCTGACACGGTTTGTCGCACTATCTTGAAGGTTGTAACACTGGAAAACATCTCATGATACGGTATGTTGCTATCACGACAGTGTGTCGCAACTACCACGTGCACGTCCACGACAGTGTAACACACAGTATGTCCAAACTACCATGACAATGTGTGTCCAATCAACCATAAAACATTGTGTCCAAACTACCGTAAGACCACTACAGTAACCTACAGTTGGTAGAGCGGTAGCCTCGTATGTGGGAGGTCAGGGAGTGAACTCTGGCCGGGTCTGACCATGACTTCAAAAATGACTGTTTTTACGCCAAGCACTCGGCATTGAGAAAAGAAAGTCACTGGGTCCTCCGGAGGGGACCTTTATAAACCAATGCCTCGTGTCACGGTAGTTGTGGCCTGATAAAAAAAAACTTCGCTGCACACTATGATTGCCCTGAGCGCACTGCAAAGATAAAAAATTCTTCCACTTCACCTTTAGCTGGTGACCTATCGATAAAATGAAATATTCTTGGCTGGGAGATAAAACCCATATAACCGACCAGTTAATTAACCAACCAATACAAACTATCTTGATATTTTATGACCCACCTAAAATTACACGGTGTGACAAATAAACCATGCCACTGTATAAAAGGCCTTCAATGATATGGCATGCCGAACTTTCCATAACACGGTATGACTATAATACCATAAAACGGTATGACGAACCTACCATAACACGGTATAACAAATCTTCCATGACACACATATGACGAATCATCAATTGCACGGTATGACACACCTTCGATGACACGCGTATGACGGACGAACTTATCATGACACGCTATGACGAACCTAAGATAACATGATATAGCAAACCTCCCAGAACACATTATGGCACACCTACAATGACACAGTATGACGAACTGACCATGACATAGTGTTACTTCTTATTTAGGGTATTAACTTTCAGTGCTCTTACATCTGTTTATAATGTGTGCTTGGCAAAAATACCTGTTTGATAATGCAGAATTTAATGTCATGACAACTATCAGTCTGTCTCGATCTTGATTCAATTTACCTAGCAAGCACTTTACCTAAGCGGTAAAACATTTTACCAACTGTTGTCCATGGTATGCCAGGTTATACTTTGAAATCAGAAAACAAGAGACGCAGTTAAATTTTAATTTGTGTGAATCTGTTTCTTCTTTACTTCTCTTTCGAATTTACGTTGAGTAAAACCGCAGCAAGGTGATTTTCAACAATGCATGAAAAAGATAAAGAGAAAAAACTAATCTTGAATGAAGTGCCAATATATTTCCTTTTTAGCTGTTCATGTCAATCACTTTTGGTTTCCATGTCTTCAAAAAACAAACAACTATGAACTCTAACATCAGGTGAATAACGTTCTGTAACTTCATTATCAATCTGATGTGGGAAAAAGTGTGTTGTTATGTACATGTATAATAATACACACACTTATGTCAATATTGCTTTAGATTTACACAACACACACACACACACACAGAGAGAGAGAGAGAGAGAGAGAGAGAGAGAGAGAGAGAGAGAGAGAGAGAGAGAGAGAGAGAGCGTTGTGTGTTTTCTTTGGTGGATTTCGCTTTTTTATCGGAGAATAGATCATATTGTTATTTTTTGATTAATTATTTTATAAAAGCAAAAATTCATTGAACTTCTATTGATCATTGTGTTTAATTTAAAACAGAAACAGTTTTTCTTAAGATGTAGAAAGGAATACGTTTAGTAGGTTATTCCGAAGTATATTTCAATTATTTCCCTTTGTGGGAATCTTTTTTACAAGAGGTTACATAAATGACGGCGGGTACAACCTTTTTATTATTGAGAGTTGACGACATGCAATTGTTTTACTAGCATATGTTTGGTTTGTTCTGATTGATGTACGATTGGTGCACATTTACATTAATATCAAACGTGTGGGCTAAGGGATCGTATCTTGTGTGAAACATTATTGAAATTTCCTTTTCCAAAATCTAATGATTGACCGTATATAATGGCAGTGATCCAAAGCTATCATTTTCTCTCACTTCATTAGATGACCACCTTTGAAACCGCTAAAAGTATTTAAACGCTTAAACATCTAAATGATTATCACTTGCATAACATACAGTAGTGAGCATGTTTAAACAGAAAAAAATAATGTAGCTTTGAAAAGCCTTCTGCCTGGTTTCAAACACATTGTTGTTATATCGCGGACGGGTCCTTGATCTAATGGCAGTTCTTGATAGAACAAAGAAATAAAGCAACTCCACAGTGTTGTTTTTTGTAAGTATCAGCAAGTACTTAAATAATTTGATCAAGTTTTCCAGAATTTTTGTCAGTCTTAAACGTAAAAGGGAAGATTAGAAGGCATTAAGATACATGAAGGAAAATAACTTCGTTATATCACAACTTAGCTTCTTCTTCAATGTTATCACCTAAGATGCATTTAGCGATTATTCAAACTGATAACATTTCAAGACTTGTTAAAGCACAAATAGTGCATAACAATTTTATAGGTAATTCATGCAGTTATGTTTTTCTCCGTGTTACATGTGATCAACCGACTGCCTTTGTGATAACAATTTATATGCAGTATACAAGGTGCTTCTTTTATAAGTTACATAATACATTTCTGTTTTCGTCATCAGTAATTACATACATGTACGATCCCTTGTGTGTTACCATGCGTGTGTAACAGATAAATTATATGTATATGCTTATTAGTATACAGAGTGCAGCCAAACTTGTCAAAACCTTCTATTAAGTGAAACTTAATCAGGAGGCTAGAAAAACTTCGTCAAAAGACGCATAGAAAAGATCCCTAGCATTTACTCCCGATTAAACTCTCCAATCTATACACTAAGTAAAAAACATAAACTAACAACAACAACAACAACGACAATTACAACAACAACAACAACAACAACAACAATAATAATAATAATAATAATAATAATGTTAATAATCGATAAAGTAAAATGAGTTTTGGCGAATTTCTTCGTATAATTGGTCCGAATGTTGTCAAAGATGTTACTTTAATAAAACACTTAAAAAAAAAAAAAGTAAAAATTTCAAAATGGCGGTCATAATCCAATATGTCTGACATTATAGTTTTATTTACATTTATGTTTTGTTTTATGAGACTTGCCATTTTTGTTGTATTTTGTATATTTAGTTGAGGAATGGTAATTGCCAAGAAATAGCTTCTTAAACTTTCTGACAGAAACCAAATAGATGCCATTAATCAATTAATATAACAAAAACCTGAGACATGCCGTTTTCTTTTGTACATACAATCAAAATTAATGTGGGAAAAAAACACATGTACGCTTACTTTAAAATAAGACCATTAGAAGTACCGATTGCACATTTGCATACCATATACTCATATACTCATAGCATATTCGACAAGAAAGGAATGCCAACTAAATTTATACTGATGGGTTACACATTTGAAAATAAAATAAGTTGCATTCACTTAACATTGACACTCATAACATTTTTTTTTCCATTTGTAATTAGTTTGGAAAAATGTGAAGATATCCGGTCTTGTTTAAGCTAAATTTAAAAGTCGTTATAAGCATTTTGATTTTTATACAACTGATCAACAACGTTAAAAAATCACCGTTACAGACCACAAAGTAAAAAGACCGACAGTAAATAAATATTGATGTTAAAATGTTCATAGAACATTTCAAATGGAGGTTACAAACTCCAAACTTTGTGTAATTGATCACATAAATTTACTTGTCTGTCAAGTGCTGTTTTAAATGCATTCTCTATACCAAACATCTTTATTATCCTTTTTATCTACTCCTCATGTAGGTGCTACAAGTCGACCGTTTATCAGTAGTCCATCTGGCGGAATGCTTGTTTGCACTCTTCACTTTAAGTGGATAATCCTTCACCAAGCACTTGACATTTAGATTTCAAAGATAAGGGTCTTTAAATTCGATTCTCTTGTGATGCCTCACAGGGTTTCTTTTAAACACAAGGAATTGATGGAATTTCTGGTGGTATCTTGGAATCGATGTCCAAAATAGTCTACATAAAAATTTAATTAATCAGTCAGTCAATCAATCTGTCATGTGCTGATTTTGAATTTGCTGATTTTGAATGCATTATTTTTTATAGAAATTCAAAATCAGCACATGACAAATCGGCCAATCAATCAATCGATCAATCAATCAATCAATCAATCGATCAATCAATCAATCGAGCAATCGATCAATCGATCAATCAATCAATCGACCAATCAATCGACTAATTTTTCGCCTTTTTCGTGTTTTTAAGCTTCTTTCTCTTCGTACATAAAAATTGTCAAGGAGTTCTTTGAAATCGACATTCCCATCGTATGCAGACGACATGGACGATAAACATTATCATTAAAAGAAGTGACTAGAGAAAAAATTGAATACTTGAAATGGGGACAATTTTTAAAATATTATTACGGATTAGAAAAATATTTAGAGCATAGCGAATATATAGAGATTGACAGAGTTTTTGAATTTTTATATTATCTCATATAAATGTTCCATAATATTCTAATTTAGAATTACGTGATTTTAATATTTATCTAATTTTTATATATGTCTTTTATCGTGCAAGTATGAAGACGATACGGCTTACTATTTGAATAATAAAAGGCCCCAGTTGTTATCAATCAGTTGTCGTAAATTTTTAAAATATTCGTTTAAACATAACCCCTATCATGAACTATTTAAAGATGGATTTAAAAAAAAAATATCTCTTGAATAAAATAAAATTATTTTGAAAATTGTACATGTATGTCTGGAAAGTGCAAGGTTGAAATCTGGTTTACAACACACACACACACACACACACACACACACACACACACACACACACACACACACTATATATATATATATATATATATATATATATATATATATATATATATATATATATATATATATATATATATATATATATTTAAGTACATTTTGCCATCAAAGACAAAACTCTCTCTCTCTCTCTCTCTCTCTCTCTCTCTCTCTCTCTCTCTCTCTCGGTTTATTATTTTAGGGGGTCTGATTAATATGGACCGAACCGAGAGTAATGAGACACCCAAGGTTATAGAGATGTCATGTGCTACTTTTGAATTTTTATGAAATAAGACATAAATAAATCACAAACATACTAGGCCATGTCCAAAAAAAAAAAAAAAAAAAAAAAAAAAAAAAAAATTAATAAAATTAATAAATAAATAAAATAAAAAAGTAAGAACTTATTCAGTTTAACAAGTGAACTTCCATCAATGAAGCGAGACCGGGTGTTCCGGAAAGGTAAGCACCTTCTGTCGAGATAGCTATACCAGCCACGTGCAAAATTAAATTTGAGTTTAAAAAGAACATGGAATTATGGGACGTCAAATACAGCCAGTATAAGTTTGGATACAGCAACTTCATATCTATTAACAATACTGTGATGCCGGTTAAACCACCCGATCCACCCCCAAAACAATCGTATCACTCTTAGACTAAATTTAGTTTGTGATGTCCTCTCCTCCGAAAAAGTTTCGGAAAATGTTTGATGGGAAAGATAAATTCTACTGTTTACTGGTATGTAATTATTTATCAAATCTTGTATCGTAACATATCAAACAGTGGTGGGGGATTCATTGGTTAAGTGGTATACAGCGTGTTAAGGGATCTCCAACCGCCTATGTTTGATCATGAATCCCTGTGAGGAAGTTTGTCGGTAAGCTTATCGAAGGTCGATGGGTACTTCGGTTTTCTCCACCATCCCAGAACTGTTTTGATATAAGTGAAAGAATCTTGACTGTGACCACAAACACCATTTCTTCACTCCACTCCCACGGAACTATTTTTCCTGCACTGTGGCTAGACTCTTGTGACGTGTTAAAACTGCAAATATGTTAGTTGTAAATCCATGTACTATACAACTATAATTGTAGTCAACATAAGAAATGTATTAGAAAATTTCGTCACATATTAGGCGTTAAATACTTCATACTGAATTACATTCAGATAAGGAAGTTTTTATTTACACTTGAACTATCAAAATCGTACGGAAAAAAGAAACATCAGCATTTCCTTACATTTTAAATGTCACGCGTCTTATTAGACATTTCATGTATAATATATTTTGAAATATATAATATTAAACGTTATTTTACATAAATATAAAAATATAAAAAAATTCAATTAATATTTTATAAGAGAGTAATCCATATTCAAATTTAATTTTAATCTTTAACTATTTTATTGCTGGAGTTACTCCAACAATTTTATCAACATTTTTACATTTATGTATGAGATTGAGTCTAAAGTATTTTTTCGAGACGGGACTTTTGACACACAATGGAATTGACATTTAACCTTCATAAACAAGTTCCTCACCTGTCCAGGAATTACCCGTACATGTTTCTTGTAAAGTGATGTAAAAAAAATTTTCTTAGTAAATAATTGACCACTACAGTGGCTTACTTGGTAGGTTTAGCTTCGTATTGGGGGGGGGGGGGTCAGGGTACAGTAGCTTACTTGGTAGAGTGTTAGCTTCGTATTTGGGAGGTCAGGGTTCAAACCCGGCGGGGTCTGACTTAAATAAAGGTAGTGACTGTTCTTTCGCTTAGCACCCAGCATTTAGAAATGAAAATCACGAGGTTCTTTGGAGAAGACAAAAAAACCGACGCCTCGTGTCACGACAGGCGTGGTACGCTAAAACTGCTCTCCCTGCACATAGTCCTTTAATGGTCAAAATTAAAGCATCAACAGGTATGCTCATTATCTTTTTGACTCAGAATGACGAACTCGATTGCCATTTACATAAAAAACAGTGTTCAACAAAAACTTTCCAATCACTATATCCACAAAAATTTAAAATTGAAAAAAAGGGTTGTTGAAAGTTGTCAAGAACAGTGGTACATTTCTTAAGCCTCGGTATGTAGTCAAGCATATGTTTCTTGGTCCTGTTTAGTTACTGTGGTGAACCGTAATGCTATATACATGAAAAGAACTGTATTCAACTTAAAAAAAAAAAAAAAAAAAAAAAAAAAAAAAAAAAAAAAAAAAAAAAAAACCCTGCAAGGAATTTGATTGAAACCGTTGAATGTTGTCACGAACAGTGGTTGGGTACCAATGGTTGTGATCTCTTTGTAATTATTTTAGTACTCAGGCTTTTGTGGCTATGTTTTTTTTTCTGAACATTTTATTTTTGAAATTAAAAAATGGTCATATCATTTGAAGATCAAAGTAGAATATGTTTATAAATGTAAAAGCAATGATTTACAGAACTACTTAATTTGCTGTTTTTAGTTCACAGAATTTAGTTTATTTCAGGATATTTGTCGTTAAGATATTATTCATTCATTTATTTATTCATCTATTCATTATTTTATGTATCTATGTATGTATGTATGTATGTATGTATGTATGTATGTATGTATGTATGCATGTATGTATGTATGTATGTATGTATGTATTCATGTTTTGTATGTATGTATTCATGTTTTGTATGTATGTATGTATGTATGTATGCATGTATGTATGTATTCATGTTTTGTATGTATGTATGTATGTATTGTGTGTGTGTGTGTGTGTGTGTGTGTGTGTGTGTGTGTGTGTGTTGATTTTATGAAATTATTTGTTTAATTATTTCATATGATTTCTGTCGTTGCTGCATATTTTCAGATTTAAAGCCACGACGTTGCATGTAACGCTTCTTTTAATTATGTTATTATTTTCTTGACTTGCATTTATTTGAACTTTTGAAGTGCATGTTTGTTTCGAGTTCTCAAAGATTTGAGTCAGTCTGGCAGTTTTCCTGATTAAATTGAATACCAGGCCTCAGTTTTACAATCATTTTAAGTAAGTTTTTCTTTAACTCAAATCTGACAATTTTGAATTATAATTGCTTTATTAATGTTTAAGATATACAGTTATATAAAATGACATTTTTAAGATCACTTCAAGCCTACAACATCTCTATTAAGTTTTATCAAAAATGTTTACACAAAGTTACAGAGGAGATTGTCAAAATTTTCTATATTTCAGGTAAGGAAAAATCTTAGTTAAAAATGATTGTGAAACTGGGGCTAGATAATTAGGTCAAATACTCTAAAAATAAATTTATTTTTCTTCATTTAACGTTATTCTGATAGATTATACTATCAAAACATAAAATAACGTGATAATCAAGTGATAATTTTACAAGAATTTTACACCCTTGCCCGCTGTAGAGCCACTTGTCAAAACCAAAGTCTGTTTTTGGTGCTCAAAATCAGCAATGGTTCAGACGTTTATGGCCATACCAGAGAGTATTTTGATACACAAGAGACATTAAAATGATTTGACATTGGATAAGTAAAACTGTAGAACCAAATCTTTTACTCAACATTATATGGTCTTACGTTTAGATACATAATACTACCGGTCGTCACAAAAAGCTGTTGAGATTGATGGTGGGACGCTGATTGATATTGCACCAACCAACTATTCGTTATTGTTCAACAGATCAAAATGCTAGATTCTACTTTTGACTTTTTAGGTTATAAAACCATGACAACTCCAAACAAATTCAAATACATAACAAAAATATATATTTAATTTTGATGTGCCATATTTGCACATTTAAGAAAAAGTCATTCCTAGGCGCCGAAAAAGTTGACACGTAAAAAAAATAAGCCAAACAGTTGAAAATGAATAAACCCAAAGTTCCGAAATTATATGAACCCAAATTCAGCTGAAGAATGCTTAGCACGAGGGAACAAACCTTATTTTCAGTCATGTTTCAAAAATTAAAATGACTGAAAATTTTGTTACATGGTACATTTTCTGTCAGTACAACGTACTGACTACTGTGTATACCCTGGGTATTTACTCTTCGAGCAGCGGTACCCAGTAAATATCTAACAAAATTACCTGATCAATTATGATGTGCCATAGTTGGTTATCGAAACAGAAGCAAGTTTATTTATCTAAGGAAATGTATGTACATCCGTGTAATAGGCAAATGTCTATAATGTTCTACCTAAAACCAGTCCGCGCCCAGCAAAACTTTAAGATGCTAGATAACAGAGTCAGTAAGACGCAGACAAGCACAACACTCCTGTGTCTTCTAATTGTCTTGACATCAGTTGAACTAGTCGATAATCATTTTAATGTCACGTACCAGGGAAAGGCGATGCATTTTAAATTCTTTAGTTTTAATTATGACCTATATGTGGTTCAATATCCCAACATCCTGTTCTCGGGGCGGACGACGCTATTATTTAAGCCATCGAGGCTGTTCACAAAGAAATGGAATAACAACTTCCTCAACAATTCCCTATATCCTCGCGATCTGAGCCAATCTTATTTTTTTTCTATTTTACGTTCCATATTTCTCCTATCAATAATGCACCCTAGACAAGTATGACTATCGTAATGCGCTTGATAGCGATGTGACTGAACAGGAGATGGAAGACTGACTTATATACTGCTTTTAAATTGGGGATTTCCCGGATGCAATAGTGTGTAAAAATATAAAAATTATATTTCTTTTCTTTCTCTAAATAGTCTTAAAACTTTTAAAAGCCTGATAAAATTAAGAAACATTTGGTACTTTTTGATGCATTCTTCATTGAAATAAAAATGCAGCACATAAAAAAGGAATATCATGCATTGCTTTTAATTAAATGGTTTATTCTAAACCCTAAAGTGTTCATCAATTAGCAAGGACGGATATCATTCGTGACTTAATGCACCAACTCAGGGTTAATACTGTATAAAGTACTTCAGAAGTCGACTACGTTTGAAGTCATTAAGTGTGTGTAGTAGCTTTTACTGCAGTAATTTATGTCAATTTAATGACTATAACTCAATCTGGTTTTTACTGAATATTTGGCAGAAATAGTTTTATTTATTCTTACACTTTAGCTACACCTGCATATCAAAATAATCCGAAATTACGACATTTTTATGAGATTGAAGTATTTCGTTTTAAGTAAAATTCAAGATCTTTTGATCTTTTAATTTACTTAAATGCGAAGGTCAACGAGGTTCAAAGCATTCATCGAGAAAATGCAAAAAATTATTTTATTTTGCTTGTACTAGGGACAATTGCCCTAGGAAAGTGTATTCAAAGCTAGTGACAAAACGTTTGATATCTTGATGTTAATAGTTTTAAAAAAATCCTCTTTTTGACATGCTGCTGACC
Organism: Tegillarca granosa; assembly: GCA_029721355.1. Lineage (NCBI taxonomy): Eukaryota > Metazoa > Mollusca > Bivalvia > Arcoida > Arcidae > Tegillarca > Tegillarca granosa. The sequence continues at coordinate 38,452,313 of CM056600.1, read as the reverse complement.
TATGATCGACTTTGCTAGCAAAAGTTCAAAGGTAGATTCTTCAAGGTGAAATATTTTAAATAAATTTATTATTAAATAAAGCGTGTGTGTGTGTGTGTGTGTGTGTGTGTTATTACAGGTGCTATGTCATGTTTCTTTAGCTCTTTCATAAAAATTTACGACAATGTACACCACCTAAAACGAAAGATAAAATTAGACCGCCGACATGCATCGTAACTGACAAAGCAGATTCTTATCAAAACTAACTCAAAAATCTCTACTTAACACCTTTTGTTCAATGAAGTGTGTAATAAGCATAACAATCTCATTGTGTATGATGTAAAATTGAGACAGTTTGTTAAGGGAGATGTTTTCTTTAAGATAGGCATCATGACATGTGATACCCTTTAAGACCGGTGCTGATTTTTCCGATAGTAACGTTTTATGGGAGATGTAACCATTTAGCAAGCATGTGCTATCTAAATTCTGAATCAGTCACAGTGTTAATTACATCAACACGACAACGATTAAATTTAGAAGCAGATTACATATTAACTGTTTATACGTAACGTTGATATAATGATACGTGGAATTTACGCAAAGTGCATAGTCTTCATTCAAGTTATTTTGGAATAGACCAAACAATAATTTATGGCAATGCTGAATAGGGGTTTAATAAAAGGGGTTTGCAAAAAAAAAAAAAAAAAAATAAATAAAAAATAAATAAATAAATAAATTAAAAAAAATAATAATAATAAAATAAAAAAATAAAAAATAAAAAAAGCCTAATAGTATTAAAATTTTAAAAAACATCAAAATAAGAAACTATAATTTTAATGAAAGCACGCATTTGCTTTTGTTCATTTAAATAATATTCTTCTGAACAAGAATTCAAACATGGAGCTGCAGAATGTCATTGTTATGGCAAATAGTAGTATAGGATTTTTGAAATTGTGCGGCATCAATCCCGATATTAGTTTAAACAAAGATGTCTACCTAGTGTTAGATCGTTGAATCGTTGAATGGCTTTCAACTAATTGAACGATTTTTTATACTGACAGCTGTTGTTTTTTACCGTAATGTGCATATTGCCATGTGCTAATTTTAAATTTCATTATTTCGTAAAAATTCAAAATTAGCAGATGACAATATGAATATTAATAGAATACACTAGTAGGAAGTATAATGCTAGTTATCAAAGCTTTTTCATACCTAGCATCCAGCCGGGGTTGGATGTAATAGTGCAGCCATGCTAACTACTAATAGTGTGTATTTTATGTTCTTGTATGTGATCGTGTACACTGCTGTATATGATGGAACATTTTTTGAGTTGGTTAGGAAAGTACAACTGTCTAGATGAAATTCCATCGAGCATGTCTTATTCCATGTTGCCAGTTTCTCAAAGTCTTCTTGTAATGTGAATCAGCGGAGTTTGGATTTGATTTGAAATAATGTCCATCGTCGAGGGCAGGTTGATATGTTGTGGGCCTAATATGGAAAGGTTTGAATCAAGGTGGACACATTGCCTTTTTTGTCACAACCCCTTCGTTATATACACAATTTTGTCAGCATTGTTAAAAAGCTAATATATCACTTTTGAAGACATGCTTTTCTTAAACGTTTGAAAATTCTTCTACTGCATGTATGACGTCATCATCTGACCTAAAGTGGATACTTGAAAATGGCCGTTTTTAGTTTTGGAAATAGATGAAAGTCTAATTGAACTTGATCAATCAAATCAGGCGGATGCTCAATCAATTTTAAAGTGGCAGCCGTTAAAGGCAGCCACGGCAATGGCAAACTTGTAAACAAGGACATTGCCCTGGTGGAAATACACATATTTACTGAGTTTTCCGCGGCGCTTCAGTTTAAAATTTCCCCATAACTGCTTAAGAAGTGATGCACAGTATGTGTCATTGATGGTTAGTCCATTTTGTAGATAATGTACCAACAGTCTTTACCTTTATTTGGCGGAGGAAAGCCATGGTACTTCAATTGATTAGACTGGTGTTTGGCCTCTTGGTGAAATGATGGATCCACGTTTAATTCACAGAAACAAATCTCTAAAGAAAATATGCAGGATCTATCTATAAAAATGTTTAGATTAGCAAGCGACTAAGTGTGCCTGGTGTGCTTCTGATCAACTGTCGGAAGTCTTGATACACAAGCTGAGCTTCCTTACCGGAAGATCCTCAGTTAAGATGGAATTTCCTGTGTAATGTCAACTGTGCTGGCTATATATCTTTCTGTAACTAGTCTGTCAGCCATAAAAATATCATTGATTTTATTGACCTGTTCTGGGGTTACAGCAGTGACAGGTCTTACAGGATAGGGGTCATTCTAAAGGCTCCGCCTGTCGTCGTATTTGTAGCATATAAAAAGGGTATCTTTCCCTATTGTTGCTTCAGTACAAGTATGGGTATCCCTAGGTGCTAAACCTTTCGTATGCACATATCGGATCGCTGCTCTTTCAATGATTTTGTCCATTTTGCAAAATTCACTTGCACTGTTTACTTTAGAATGCTATCTCGTGGATATAATGACACCAGTCTTTGGAAATACGCTTTAAATAATCATGGAATTTTAGGGCTGAAAAAAGGACATCGTTGCTATCCTCCTTCAAAATAAGGCTCACAACATATCAATTAATCCTCGTATCACGGTTTGAACCCTATTGACGGAATATTACAGCATAAAGGCAGTTAAATATGGGAAAGATTGGATTTTTATTTGCATTAAAACAACACAGTAAAAAACATCTACATACTATAAGTACACTTATTTTAGACTCTCGTTTACGTTTCACCACATGTAAATAAAAACTAAAAAACATTCATAACATCTACATGTCTAAATGAAAAAAATGTACCAAAGAAAATATAAATAAATAGTTAACAAGAGAATACAAATATGCCACGGTGGAATTCGACTTGGCACACAAATACATAGTATTGCACAATAGTATATATATATATTTTCTTATTTGCAGTGGTTTTTGTGTGTTGCTTTGAATTCTCTTTGTATGTTCCGTCCCATTCGGGGCAGATCATATTGCGAGACTCGAATATTAGATTTTTCTTTGGACGCACTCCCAGAACTTAACTCCTTTGATATAAGTGAAAAATCCTAAAAGGGAATTAAGAAATTAATGCATGTATTTTTTCCCGTACTATTTCTATATAATATTTCATTGGTTCGTTTTTTTTCCTGCGGACTCTAGTGTTTCCTCTATCCAAGAACTTCTCTCCTTATAGTGAAACTGAAAGGGGAGAAAATAAAAAAAATCAATCTATGCATTTTGTCCAGTTCTATTTCAATGTTTATTAGTCTGAAATCTTTTTTCCTTGAACTCTTCTGTTTCCCAATCCCGGAACTGCGTACTTAGATTTTAGTTTTAAAAATCTTGACGGAGTGTAAAATATGCATATTGGCTAGCTCCGTTTCTATATAATATTTCATTGTTTATTTTTTTTTAACGTAAGAAACAGCAGTTCAAATGTGTATGAATGAATTTGACATAACCTGTGTAACAAATACAGAAGAACAAGGAAACCTTTTGATAGTGAAATCCAAGAGCCTTGAATAAAATATAAATTGTACAAAGATAATTAAGATGTATGTTATATAAAGATATTTTGCTTATTTACAAATTTATTTAACAGAATAAAGTTAGTTAATTCTGAATTCATTTTTATTTTGTTCAAAAACCACCTGCATATTTTTTTAATTATTTTTTTTGATATACAATGTTCATATATGTGAATAGACAAATTATTGTCTTCTCCTACATACTTTGAAGTAGACACATGCTAGTTACAACAACTGCTTTGAGATATCTGCCATAGTATAAGATACGTATTGCGGTGGTTAACCAAAAGTCATTACATACATATTACTTAGACAAGAAGACTTCACATTTCTGTTTATTTTTTGTTGTTTCACGCATATTATACTACCGTTTGTTTTCCTCCTTGAATCTCTCCCCCCGCCAAATAATACTTTACAGCTGACCTCTTACAGTATAATTAAGCCATCCATCAGTCGTTATAGCAAATTTTTAACTTGTCAGCTTCTTGGGATAAGTACATGCACATGTTAAGGGTAGTGTAATTTTTTATTGGATTGTTTTTTTTCGTGAACACCGCTTTCGACATAGATTATCAAGGATAATTCTATGTTTAATTGACTTGTTTCACCAATGTGGTAATCCATAGTGTGCCTACAGAATTTCAGCATTTTTCTTCATGTACCTCAGTTTTCTCCACAATCCCAGATAAGACCGTCTCGAAATAGACTTGGATGTACGCTCTGTTACTTTACCTACAGTTAAAGCTTAATGCATCAAACGCATTTGGTGAAAAGAAACTCAAAAAAGAGTAGCAAGCGACAAATCACTTAAAATTTTATAAACGAACTCAAATTTTACAATGCATTATAATAAAGGCATACAGTATCATTGGCAAGGAAATTGAAAATTCGATGTAATCAAGGCTGTAACCAGAGACACACGCTATGCGCTACATCAAAAGCATGGAATTAAAAATGCAGGAAGCAGGATAAACATTTTGACCAATGATTACCGTACAGATCTATTATGGATTGGTTAAACTGCGCGCGTGCGTGCGTCTGTGTTGGTTTCGAGGGGGACTTGCAGGTTTGAGGCTGGGCTAAGGGACCTGTAGACACCAGCATAATGATGATAATATAAGATTTGACAAAACATTTGGAATTTTTTTAAAAAAATGTTCCTAATATCCGTAGTATCTAACCGCATTCACACTGACGTTTCAGAGAGAGAATTACCTCATTTAAACACTATAATTAATACTTTTAATTAAAACAAAACACTACATCTTTTACCAACAAGAGTCGGATAGTGGAAGTCAAGTGGGTAATAGGAAAGAGGGCTGATCGCATTTATGAAAAATACGGAGATCCATAGATGCCATGAATAAAGCGTATCTACTCGCGTATAAATTTTACAGGCATGTGTTTGTATAGGTATCTGGGCTCAACACAAAATTAAAAAAAGCATGATAATTTTTTAAAAATATATTTTTTTCAAGAAATCCAAAAGTATATGACATAGCAACTGTTTTGCATGCATATAACATACCTTTACGCGTATGTATTTTTAAGCATGTCATAATACATGTATCATGACGAATTTTCGTTTTTTCTTCAAAAATACATAATTTTATGACATGATACTGTTTGCTTATGTCAATTTTTCTCTCTGTCAAAACATATTTATAACCTCTTGTTCTTACTTTATCATGAATGTCAATTTCAAAAATCTTCAAAAATGAAACTCTATATCAATATCTTTACTTACTATCAAAATTAAGCTATTTCAAGGTTATTTCATTCAAACGACCAGAGCCTCTACCTTTTTACTTTAGCTTAAAAAGATTTTAAATAGTAGCTAAAGTACGAAAGTTAAAATTAGGATGATATGACCTTGGCCTTTGATTTCATTTTAAAGATCAGTTCATGAAAAATGCCAAAACTTGAAAACCTATGACAATATCTTCCCAAAGGATCAAAATATAGCAATTTTAAGATAATATCATATATAATTTGGAACTGACCTATGACCCTGGCTTTTAGTAAAACGTTAAAATCAAAATCTACGTTAAAATTTAAAAAAAAAATTATTTAGGAAAGGTTACATTAAAAAACCCAAATTAAGGTAATGACTTTTAATTTTAGCGTTCGTTTCAAGGTTACAACAAACTCTCTCTCTCTCTCTCTCTCTCTCTCTCTCTCTCTCCTCTCTCTCCTCTCTCTCTCTCTCTCTCGTTTGTTTGTGTGTGTGTGTGTGATTAAAATGAAATATGAATCTATACAAGGCTGAATTGTGAAATTAAAAATCAGTTTTCACTGAAGATTGAAAATTTAACATGATGCTACGTTACCTCATCTTTCTAGGAATGCTAAACCATTTTATAATTGACGTTCTAACAATTTGTCTTTTATATTGGACTGTATATTATTGATGAGAAATGACGATACCTATTGCAGTAATAAATCTAAGATAGATCTTTGTATTCATATATATTTACGGCATCAAGCGTTTTTATTTCTAAAAAAACCATCGGTAATTTTTCACGTTATTTTTCAAAACGCCACAGAAACACATAAGTAACTTTTTCGTTTATCGTGTCTTGAATTCAATTAAAATCTGTAATCAATTTCAAAACTTTACATTTTGTCCATTAAGATAAAGTTTATAGAAAGGTGATGCATGTACTTATAGAAGTTTTGTTACGTGAAGGACTTACATGTTTTTGTCCAGACTGGTTTCATAGTTTATCTAACATATTCATATTCTTTCATTTTTTTTATTTTCAGACTTGATGTGGCAGTTTTGACCATTAGCTGGTTTTCTGTAGTTCAGTATAGTTTTGTTCAAGCCAGACACAAAGTAAGTTTAAATTACGACTATTTAACTTCATAATTACACGAGCTCTTTCCTTCAATCATGTCACTCATACAACACTCATTTTGACGTATGAATTCGATAACAGTCAGGAATAGGTACTAGAAATATTGCAATTATTTTGAGAACATACATTATGAAATTTTCAAGATTTTATTTGAAAAAAAAACATCTTTCTATTTTACGCATTAAATAACTTTTGTTTTCGATATAAATTCTTTGAATGTTTTGCAGAAAATTTTGGAACTATTTCCATCTAAATACCAAGTGTTTTCAGCATTATCAATATATCTGTTTGGCGGGATCTGATAAACTGCACAATCATTGATTTTAATGCGTACTTTGATATGTTTTGAGAACATTTTATCTGAAAATAGGTGGGTGTAAATGCGACTTACACTACTGTTTACTTCTCTGCAACATGCAATGCACGTGTAATTACAATTAAGTATCTGCAGCTTGCAGTACTTTAAGATATATTTACTTGGCGTATATTTCAAGGAAGGAAATTATAAATCAATTTGGCACGAACAAACCGCTACAATAGTTTTAGTTAAGAGTATATGATGTTTCAAATTAAAGATACATTGACTTTTTATCTAAGGGCAAAATAGAAGCTTTATAGCTGCAATTAGTTTGAATTAACCGTAATCGCTGTCTGTCATGTTGTAGGTCCGCAGTAACTAATATACGCAGTAGTGATTGATGTGTACAGGCACACAGGCCCGCACTTGTATCTGCATCATTGCCAATTACTTTAATTAACTCCATAGTAAGAAAACGCTTCAATTTTTGCAAAAAGATAAATTTTCATAACATGTGTTCGCTCGAAAAATAACTATTTTAATACAATTGCTTATGACTGAAGCATTTATTTTTCTTAAAATTGAAAATGTATTTCTTTAATAAGCATATGTTTTGATTCTATGTTTACTTGCATTGAAATCTAACGCAATTTCGGAGAAAATAGTGTAAAAATTTGTATAAAGTGTTTAAATCTACAAAATTTCTTAATGATTTTAAAAGTAAACTAAATTTGCAGAAAATCAATTTAATCTGTAGTCGCTATGTCTTTGAACAGCGGTATTTACTCCTTACTCAAAAAAAAAAAAAAAAAAAAAAAAAAAAAAAAAAAAAAAAAAAAAAAAAAAAAAAAAAAAAAAAAAAAAAGATTTATCAAGATACTATATTGAAGCAGTTGATTTTTCGCAACTGCCTCAAACAGATAACTCTTAACTTGTAATTCAGGAACTGGTAAAATACATACCCCCGACTCAGTTTGAGGAGGTATATAGGAACCATCAAGTCTATCTGCCCATGCAAAAACGTGTCCACTCTATAGCCTCAATGGATGTTTTTATCCTAAGAAATATCATTGGTGTAAACCATCTTTTTAAAAACTTGTACAGTTGCTTAGTGTACAGGGCGTCAACCAATAACAAAAAGTATGCAGATTCTTATGTCTTGCGCTAAACGTAGAGAACGTTGCTTGACCATCTATAAGTATACAGTAACTATTTTGTGATATGTTATATATACCTGTATATACTGCTCATATTATTACTGTGTACCGGCCATGTACTTTCTACAACCTATAAGTTGTATTTGCTATTGGTAATAAAGAATTAATTATCAAACGCGATCACACACACACACACACACACACACACATCGCATGGCAACATTTTACATGTTATTTTTGATAAATACCTGAAATTTCTATATGGTTTATGATCAAGGACAATTAAGAATTTTATTACAAACATCAACTTCATTTCTGTGTTTTATGAAAACCAAGCAAATAAGGTAAAATGTTGTTTTTTTTAATTGGTTGTGCAAATCAACATTTTTATTTTTAAACTTCAGACTCAAATGTTTTTAAGTAGTGTTTTAAATTTTAAACCTTGGTCACGAATATCGTTTATTCAGTGTTGTTTTAGCGTAACTTACTTAACTGACCTTATTATTATTATTAATAAATCTCGGCTAGCTTAGATGCGTGCGAAAACTTATTTTTTAAATTGGAAAATACATAGCCAATTTAAACCAAGTTTTGTCTAGAAATATCATAGGTGAAGTAGAATATTTATACAAGATGCTCACTATTACTATTAATAGCAACACGCGATATATGACAGAAATAATTCATGAAGGGGTTCATTTAAATATAAGATTAAAAGGTATGAAGAAATATAGTCATATTACAGGAGTTCTTTTCCAAACATTTTTATTGCCTCGATTTTAGCAGAATATGCGAAATCAGTTTTTTCTCTGAAAATTGGTCCAATCAAATTTGATTTATATTTCACAGTTAATACGGTATGGTGGAGCTTGTTCCCACTATGAGGACTTTCTACAACGAAACACACTGCTTACAATTAAATTGTTGACTCAAGATATTGCAAGCCTAGGCTAATCAAGACCCTTAAAAAGTTTTATGGCCGTCATCACAATATTGTTGATAAGTATGTAGTCACTGTATCCAAACTTATACTGGATATATTTGACTTACCATAAGTTTTTGTTCCTTTCATTCTCAAAATTGACTTGCACGTGACGGGTGTAGCTAGCTAGACAGGAGGTGCTTACCCTTCCGGAGCACCCGGCCTCACTTTCTTGATGAAAGTTCACGTTTATAACTAATTTTGCCAGCTTTCAAAGTTTTTACTTTGTTTTTTGGATTGTAGTTTGGACAAAGACTGGCATGTTTGTTTTATTTGCACATGTCATGCCCGTGACGACCATCATAGCAGGGATAAATGCCTGATAAAGATTTATAACTATCAACCAATTTAGCTGAAATATGACATGTAGAAAATAGACGTGTAACCATTTGGTATATAAATCAAATTTACCGGTTTTTTTCTGTTTATATTTTATTATTTTTTACTCTTCAGAAGCAAAACGAACTATATTATATTAACCCGATTAGTTTTTTTTTTTTTTTTTTTTTTTTTTTTTTTTTTTTTTTTTTTTTTTTTTTTTTTTATAATAACGTCTAGAGCAGTGGGAGCCGAACTGGATATAACTAAGCATTTCAAAACCTTTTGGCCCTCTAGTGATTTTCAGATATTTGATAAATTCCTTATCAAATATGAAGATAATATCTGACCGAAATTTCTATATCGAAATGTTATGTCGAAAATTTGTTCACGCTACATTTTTTATCAATAAGAAAAAAAATTATGTGTTTTTTTGAATGTTGAAGAGTAAAACACTTCCTAGAAAATTTTAAGTTCCCATCCGAAAGAACCATGACTTTCATTTTGCAATGCACTCGGCTTGGCGAAATAACAGTCACTACCCATTTTCAAGTCTTGGGTCAGACCCGGTCGGGGTTCGAACCCACGACCTCCCATTTACGGAGCGAGCACTCTGAGCTACCGCAGTGGTTGAGATATATATCACAAATACCTACTAAATTTTGATGTGCCATACACATTTAAGAGAATAACAAATAGAATTAGCTTTAAAATTACTTATGCAAATCAAAACTACATTGTACCAAACAACTAATGACTCACTAAAATCACATCATAGCCGTATTAGTTTAGGTGATGATGATGAACTAAAATCCATCTGTTCGTGGAATTTTCTAATCCTTTTTTTGAAAATAAATATGAAAGAAATTTTTAAAATATGTAATTTTAGTTTTAAAAAAGATGCTTTTCAGTAGAAAAAGCAAATACAAGTAGCGAATAAATAAACCTTGTCAAAAAATAAAACTTGTATTTGTTGCTTAGATTTTAAAAAAAAAAATAAAATAAAATAAAATAAAATAAAATAAAATAAAATAAAATAAAATAAAATAAAATAAATAAATAAATAAATAATAGTACAAATTAGATGTTGTAGACAATAAGATTTTCGTGTTGCAGTCAATTGTAGAGAAAAAAACGATAAGTTATAAGACTTCTAACAATGTCTGTGTTACCGTATGTTTTGTTAAGAGATAAAATAACCTACCAAGCCTTGTAAAATATAAATGTTATTGTATATCATCCACTTAAAGCCAGATATCTTTTATCTTAATACAGATAATAACATCAATCAAATGACATAAAGTAAATCTTAAAAGGTTAATCGTCGACCACACTAAAATCAAGGGTTACCTTAAAGTGCACATTTAAATATCTCTGATTGTTAACATCATAGACTGTCTTTCTCTAAATTATTTATAATTCATTGTAGCGTTAGTAAATCACTTGATTTTCTTGTAATACATCTTATTGGCTTATAACGGAAAATTGGTAAAATCTCTGATTGTCTTGTAATACCGGTAGTTCTTATCATTTTGAACAGCAGTGTCTGAGATAGTATTTCAATCGAGCTGGTTTTCTTCTAATATCTGTAAACAATAATCCTTGTGATCTGATCGTCTTCTAATAAATACATCTAATTGTCTAAAACAGCAGTATCTAGGATTGTCTTGTAATCCTTCGGATCTTCTTGTAATACAATTAATTATCTTAAACAGCAGTTTCTGGATATTACATTTCAAACATTCTAATTGTCTTTAACATCTGTAATTGTTTTAAACAGTAAAATCTCTGATTGTCTTGTAATACATTTAATTGTCTAAAACAGCAGTTTCTCGATATTTCATTTCAATCATTCTGATTGTCTTTAAATATCTGTAATTGTCTTAAACAGTAAAATCTCTGACTGTCTTGTAATCCATCTTTTCGTATTGTAATACATTTAATTGCTAAACAAAATATCTCAGATTGCATCGCGAACATTCTTATTGTCTTGTTATATCTATAATTGTCTTAAACAATTTAATCTCTGATTGTCTTGTAATACATCAAATTGTCTAAAACAGCAGTTTCTTGATATTCTATTTCAATCATTCTGATTGTCTTTTAATATCTGTAATTGTCTTAAACAGTAAAATCTCTGTGTCTCTTGTAATTTTTCTTATCATTTTGTAATACATCTAAACAACAGTACATGTATCTCGGATTGTATCGTTAACATTATGATTGTCTTGTAATATCTGTTATTGTGTTAAATCGTAAAATCTCTGGCTGTCTTGCATTCATCTTTATGGTCTTGTTATACGGCCAATTGTCGTGCACTATCTCTGCTTTGTAAAATATTTGTGATTATATAGTTATCCATTTGACCGTTTGTAATCCATTTAATAACTTTATAGTTTAATAATTATAGTGTCTTGTAAGCATTTAACCTTCACTGACGTGTAGTACCATTTTATTGTATTATTGCCATGTATTGCAATATATAAAAAAGCCTTTTTATCTACCCGATATCGATTTTCTTGAACTGTAATGGCTCTTTTGGCTTATTAAAACCATCTCGTTGTACAAGTGATTTTCTTGTAATATTTTTTACTAAAATGATCATTTTCCATACTGTATACCTCTAATAATCTTGTGATCCTTTATATTGCCTCATATTGAAATGTCTGCGCCCCTGATGGGTTTGTTTGTCACCTATAAGTTATATATATGTATATGTAGAATTAAAATTCATAAAGAAATTTTATCCTTTCATTAAATACTAATTTGACTCTTTCAGCCAGAGTCGGTATTGGTCACACTTTATTTATTTTTGTTAGTCTTAAAATCCTAATTTAGACTGTTTCGTTGCGATGAGTTCATAGCGTCATCGGTTACTACCGATAGTATTGGACGCGGTTTGACAATGACAATTGGTAAAACGAGCGCTCTTACTTTTTGGCTAAAAGATAATCTATAGGTATCTTTACCTGATATGTACACACACACACACTCACACACACACACACACGCACGCACACGCACGCACGCACGCACGCACGCACACACACACACACACACGCGCGCACGCGCGCGTTAACTTCTGTTGTTTCGTGTTTTTTGTAATGATTTGTTGGGTTTTATTTGTGGCGAAGAACATTAATCTGAGTTCATCAACATACTGTGCTCAAAAATTGTGCTTGGTATTTTGACTCCGATATTTTAAGTTTGTGAAGAAAAAAACATCTCACTACATTGAGTTTTAATCCCATTTCAGGAAGAGCATATTGAAGACAGCCATCACAACAGTCGACATTCTCGTAGTAAAAATCAGGATGGCTGGAGAACGTGGGGTCAGTGGTCAGCATGCAATGCAGAATGTGGTACAGGTGTAGCCGTTAGAGTACGTCACTGTAACCATGATAGTGACAGGTAAAACAAAATGTCTGACTGTTACAAAAGATATGGTTTTAATTCATCTAATTCTTCCTTCTTTAAAATAGCATAAATTGACATTAGTCTGTTAATAAGGGCGGTGTGTTCAGCAAGAAGTAAAGCGACCGGATTTCGCAAACGTAAGCAAGTGTTTTTTCATAATCAAATCGCTCTCTAAATCACGTTTTTGCCACAAGCACATGAGGACAAAACTTCGTTTAAGTTGTCGCTAATATATATCAAAGATTTGCTGAACCACACACCTTAATCAGCCTTGTATTGACCGAGAAATATGTCAACTCACTGAAGTTTTCCTCGATTAGTATGGCTGATTAACAAAAAAGAACGCGTATACAAATGGATTTCTCTAACGACCAAAAGTTTCTAATTAGAAAGATTTTAACTTGTTTTAGCTCGGTGCATCTGACAGTGGTCAACAATTCTAAAATGCAAATATTTTCAAATTGTTATAAAAATTTCAGAATTTCGCTTCTCATTGGTTTTTATTTTTTTTTATTTTTTTTTTTTTAACTTTTTTAAATAACACATGAAAAACGTCAAGATACGGTGTCGTTTCTATATAAAACTGTTGTACTTTTCGCGCATTCAAAAGTGAAGAAGTATGTATAACACAAATATCTGTTAATTTTTATATGCCAATTGTGCACATATCGGAAAATCATTCCTCATCAGTGACACTAAGACCGAAAAGTTTGATAGATAAAAAGCACAAGCCAAACAGTTGAAAATTGATAACTCTAAGTTCCAAAATTATATGAATTCAAATCCAGCTAACGAATGCTTTACATGAGGGAACAAAACTTAGTTTAAAATAGATTTTTTAAAATTAAGACGGTTGAAAATTTTGCTAACTGGTTTATTTCTGACAGCACAAAATACTGCCTACTGAGATAACGTGTGTATGATTTATTTTAGGTCTCAATATGAAATGTGTAGAGGGAAGAAAAAAGAATTCAGAATATGTAATACGCAGGTAATGGTTGTTATACACAGATATTGATTGTTATACACAGGTATTGATTGTATAACACAGGTATTGATTGTAAAACATGGGTAAAGATTGCCACACAGGTAATAATTGTAATTCGTAGGTTGTAACTAAGATACACGGGCACTGGTTGTTTTACACAGGTAATAATTATGATCCATAGGTAATGATTGCAAAACACAGGTAATGATTGCTATACATAGTTTGTAAATAAAGTGCAAATGTACTTGTTGTAATGCTAGGTAATGATTGTCATGGACGGGAAATAATTGTAAAACAGAGTAATGATTGCAATACACAGGTAATTCTTGAAATATATACAACATAGGATATAAACGGTATATACGAAACTAATGCTGGGAAACTATCTCTTTCTGTCAAGAATAATTAATGTTTATTTAGATAAATTAAAAAGACTTTTAGTATATATATTCGTTACCATAACGATAGCTTCCAGTTACGTAAACTATGTATTTTATAGTTTAAATCAAATTCAAGATATGATCGATATCGAAAACCGCATGTAGAACTCGTTATCAATTTTATCGCTATATTTTAGGTCGAACTTCATTACCACCATGGAGTCCTACGTCACTTTATTTCTTAAAATTTCTGAAAAAGTCTAAATAATTTTGTTCTCAAAAATTGTACATGAAGCTTTACCTGTGGAAAATACAAATTTTACAGCATGAAATATAAAAAAATGTTTATTAATCGGAAGCATTAATCGAATTCCAAGCTAAATCCAGGGTTGTAGTACACAAGTAGTTGAGTATCGATGTTTTAAGCCCAAGTCAAGATTTTTCAGTGACATTGAGGGGTCAGTTCTGACACGATGATTTTACTTATATCGAGGCAGTCAGTTATGGGATTGTGGAGGTAACCGAATTGCCCGGTTAAAACCACCCAAATTCGACGAGGGAACTTAAATTTTCTCACATTAGGATCTGCCGAGTTTAATTCAAACATAGGCGGTGAAATACGTAAAAGGGCGCTCGGACACCACGGCCTTTAATTTTGCGTCAGAAATTTCTTTATTCCGTTTAAATGAAGATTACTTATTCCCTTTTTTCATTGTTCTTGCTTTACACATCTGCACTATCCTTTTTCTCCATCTAGTAGTATACATGTATATATGTTTAAAACATTTATTTTTATGTTTCTATGAAGAAATGTCAAAGGGGGCAAAAAACGTTACGAGCCACGTTATGTTCAGCACATGACAACGATGACATGGGTCGAGGTAAAAGATACAGGTGGATTCCATACCTACTACGTAAGTTTCTCTCTCTCTCTCTCTCTCTCTCTCTCTCTCTCTCTCTCTCTCTCTCTCTCTCAATACCGTTTGGTTTGTCTCAGTTTATTTTTTTTTTCACTCATTATATTGAATAATATTGGTAATTTGGTAAATAACATGTACAGTTACTGTGAACGTTTTGACACTGAGATTAAGTTTGAATTAATATTTACCCATTATTGCCTTTTGTTGAGGTCACTATGCTCTCATAGTGTTGCTTTGGGTAGCAATAGTGCCCGAGCGACAGAGATCTTTAAAGAAACTGATGTGACCTCTCTCTCTCTCTCTCTCTCTCTCTCTCTCTCTCTCTCTCTCTCTCTCTCTCTCTCTCTCTCTCTCTCTCTCTCTCTGTTATACTTCAGCGTTGACGCCTTGAAAAACTTTAAGGAATAGTTCTGCTTATGTAAAACTTTTTGGGAAGAATTTTGCTTATAAAGCAATTAAGCAACAAATAAAAGATTAAAAACAGTAAAATAATTGGTTTTGTTTTTTTTCTAGACACAAACAGATGTGAGTTAATATGCCGAGCAGCTGGTCGGGGATTTTACAACAGTTTTCCAGAGGCAGTAACTAATGGATCTATATGTAATCACAAAGGTACAGCAGTCTGCATAGACGGAGTGTGTAAAGTAGGTATCCCAGAGAGAGAGAGAGAGAGGGAGAGAGAGAGAGAGAGAGAGAGAGAGAGAGAGAGAGAGAGAGAGAGAGAGAGAGAGAGCTAATTAGTCGGAAAATGGAATGGTATATTTTAACTAATATTTTACACATGAATCGGTTTTATGTTTCTAAAGTTTTTTTTTAGATTTATATACAATACTCATCTATATCTTTGCAGCTAAAAATAAGGTACTTTTAGAATTTAAGTGGAGTAGATTAAAGTAATGGCGGTATACTTGTGGGAAACATACTAATCAAATGTAATGAACAATCTAACCTAATAAAATAAGCAGTATCGTATAAAGACTGTTTAATGACAAATATAATTAATTACAAAAACTAGTTACTTCCTAATGAATCTAGTGTTAATATTTTAAATGTATTTATAAATAGTCCAATATGTCCGTCATTGTCAGCTTTGACAGAAATCTTGGATACTATAAACATATTGAGTTTGATCAAAATTACCTTGATTAAAGTTCTTTTATCAAAGATTTTGATCCAATTCTTTTATCCTTAGCAGAGAGTTGTGTACCGTTAAGTATAGTAACTTTTACTTTATATTAAATATATTTTAAAAAAAAAATGACACATGAAGTTAAAAAGGTTGCTTGTGTAATATTATTGATGACTGTATCTCAAGCTACCTTACTGTCTTAGATCGGATTGGATTAATGGGGTTTTACGTCGAAGTCATATGTCGAGGCGGTCATTTCAGCGAGTAGAAAACCTTAGTGTCCGAAAAAACACCTAACTTCGGCAATCGAACTGACAAACTTTCTCACAGCTGCATCCGTCCCGAGTAGGATTCAAACCTAGACGGTGAGAGGCACTCTAATCCTACCTGACATCTTTAGACCACTGGGTACTTTGCTTGAATCTCTATTAATATTTTCTGGAACCTCTTGTTATTTTTTTTTCCAGAAATTTGGTTGCGACAAGATTGTAGGGTCTCATGCTGTCATTGATCAGTGTGGTGTTTGCGGTGGTGACGGTACCGGCTGCCGGCTTATCAGAGAAAAATACGACGATAGACGGCCAAATTACGGCTACAGTACTATCGGTATAATCCCTGCTGGATCTACATTAATAAATATTACACAGGATAGAAGAACGAGAAACTTTTTAGGTATACAATATAGTTGCTGAAAAAAAACCACTAAAAACATCTTTTATTTCTGTATCAAAAAAAAAAAAAAAAAAAAAAAAAAAAAAAAAAAAAAAAAAAAAAAAATTTATGAATGTTTTAAAGCAACTTAAAGTTGTCTCCCCTTATAAAATTGTCATAAAGTTTTTTTTTTTAAAAACAATTATCGTTAAATACATTAACGATAAAATTAAGAAAATCTTTATGACAAAACGAATAGCAACTTAATTATACTTCTTATGTATGGTAACATAAATTAATACAATTAATAAAAAGCAAGATTTTAAATAATGTGACAGAAGATTAGTCATCAGTAATCAATCTCCACCTAACTGACACATGCAGAAAAAATAAAACAAATTACAATCAAGTATTCCTCCTTTTTATAGATTCAATTTATCTCGCGTATAATTACAATAAGCTTGTTAGTAACTGTTATTTTTTTTGAAATTTGCTTTCTCCAATGTCTGTCTTTAGAATTATGGTAAAAAAACGAGCATCTGGATAAAAACAAACGACAAGCGCCCTGCGAAGGGGACTGAATTGGATTTGAACCGAAGGATTGTGAGACACTGTAATATATAAATAGATATATAAAAAATGAAAAAAATTACAACTAAAGATACGTAATAAAATAGTATTGTTTTTCAGTACTGAAACATAGGAAAAATAGCTGAATCACGTGATACAATTATTCAATAACCAAAATTACTTAACTCAGCATAACAGACGACTAATTAAAACATAAGGAGGTATATCATACATTGGGTTATATAGTAAGGTGTAAAATTATTTCTCAGACAATTTGATATCGTTATTTTAGCTTTAAAAGTTCGAGATGGTGCTTATATTATCAACGGTAATAGGCGTTTGTCTCCAGAGGGCGAACACAGAGGAGCAGGCACTGTATTTGAATATCACAGGAGAAAGAAGTTGAAGTGTATTGCCGCTGAGTGTATTTTTTCCGAAGGTCCAACTAATGATGACATTGAGTTAATGGTAATCATATAAAATACAGTATAGGAATAAATATAGGAATAAAATGTGTAACTAAAAATTAGGGATAGTTAAAAGGTCGAACAACATTCGCAGTTAAAATAGAAAAATCGAAAAAAAATTAAATCATGGTTTTCTGTTTTATTTTTATTACTTACATGCACACCGAAATCTACAATCAAACATTATTATTAAATAACATGCTCCATAGCTTGGCGGATATATTCAAATGCTGTTTTGAATTACTTCATGCTTTATAGCAATTCGTGACTAGATAAAATTCATCTAAAGCATATATTTCTTATCTGCATTGTACTATTGTGTACTTTTGTTAAGAGTGCTAGTGAACTTGCTCACAGTATCATATAATTCAGACCATTAATGGTAACCAAACAAACCAATAGAAGCAAAACAATTTTTTTAATGTTTCCCAAACCGGGAATCGTACCTGTATTTGCAAATGTGTTCCAAACATTAAAAATACATAGAATTTAACGTTATTAAAGGATCTAGGAAAACTGGTAAAAGTTTTTAATTTCAAGTTCTTTAATATCCGTTAAGGTCTCATTCATTAAACTTTTATTTTTCATTTTGTGATTATTAAAAGCCACTCCTTATTGCAAAGCGTTAAATCATACCCTCAAGAAAGAGGCGAACAAACCAATCGTTTCAAGAGTAATCAATTAATTTTAATTTAATCAAATTTATTTCAGTTATTAACATTTGGTGTAAATGGGGGCGTGTCATTTTCTTATGCTGTTCCGGTACGAGGGGTACATCAGGATCACAACATGACAACAACACAGACATCAGGCTTTATCAACCCAACTGTAGTCGACACTCCTGTTGGTGGTACAACATTAATAAACAATAATGAAATTGACTATAATATAACAGACGTCATTAGAGTAAATGAGGTAATTACTATACCAAATGAAGTTCCTTCCGTAGAAACTAACGACGATAAAGGAATCACGGTGTCAACAACAATTTTGCAAGATTCGAACCTCTTACATAATGTTACAACATTCAGAAATGTTGAAAATATCAAACCAACGTCGCCAACAATTTCTAAAGATGTTTCTGGACAAACGTCATCCAAATCGATTGAAAGAAATGGAAGGAGAATGCCAAAATATACACAAAGTTTTAAATTCATGAGAAAAATGCGTAGAAAAGAACGGAGGAAAAAGAATAAGTTGGACAGATCACAAAATGATAAACGTTACAAAAACGGTAGATATCCGCCAATAATTGTAGAAGATCACTTCCAAGGACCGGATGTGGATGCATCCGGAAGTCAGCCGTCTCGCACAAGAGGAGGAGTTGTAATACAGGTAGAGAGAGATGAAGGAGTTATGATAACAGGAAATGAAAGAGATGGAATACGTCAGTACAGATACGTGGTGACAGGATACACAGACTGTAGTACAACATGTGGACCAGGTCAGTAAATCAATCAATTTCTGCAAATGAATTTACAGGGTATAGTTAGGTTGCAAAGTCATTCACTACTAATATTACTTCTTTTTATGCGTATAATTGGAACAAATTAAAAGTATAACATGCTATTCTATGGAATATTAAAAAGAAAGTTTCTTTTTGCATCAATTACTACATTATCTATTCTTGCTATTTGAAGGATTTCATACATTTTACCTGAATTGTTGGAGTTTAACTGTGGCGCCAACCAAAGCTGCACAGAATCTGCCTGATTAAATACTCTAAATATGCTATCAAGTACATTTTGTTCAGTTTCTGTTTTTAAAACATATTGATTTAATTGGGTTTTATGTCCCAGTCAAGTATATTTCACTTATATCAAGATGTCACCAGCTATAGTTGAAGTGACAGAAAAAAAGAGACATATCATTTGCAATCAGAAATATTTTTTTTGTAAGCTTGACCAAAACAGGGTGTAAATGCTTCATGTTACTAAAATTCGTGATAACAATGTGAATGAAGAGTATAAGTTACTTTTAGGTAGACGTCAACCTAAAATACAATGTATGGGGAATGGAAGATATGTTGATGAACGATATTGTCGATCTCTGACCACGCCATATGCTCAGACTGTAGAGTGTAACAACCAGCCATGTAACTCCAGGTAAACCAATCTCACTTACAGTACTTAGTTTCTGTGGGCAGACTCGATTTTGTATCTCGAACTAGATAGATACACCGGTAACATCGTGATCGGCATATTGCTACGGAACAGGGCAAAAAGTATCATTCTGAATACTTATATGGGCAATAAGTCACTTTAAAACTAGGCAATATTTACAGTAATCATAAAGATAATTTGAAGCGTTTTTTTTTTTTTAAGTTTACAATTTCAGAGATCGTTCTTAATTAGTTATAGGTAATATTAAACGAAACGAACTAAAACTCAAAAGTTTTTTTTCCTTTTTTTGGACAGCTATCAAACGTTTTGTGATTTGCAATTGATTGTTGAAAAGACAAAAATGAATAGTATTTTATAAAACTTAAGAAAAGTGTTTCAAAGTTTCGAT
This sequence comes from Tegillarca granosa, assembly GCA_029721355.1. Classification (NCBI taxonomy): domain Eukaryota; kingdom Metazoa; phylum Mollusca; class Bivalvia; order Arcoida; family Arcidae; genus Tegillarca; species Tegillarca granosa. The sequence goes on along the minus strand of CM056600.1, from coordinate 38,432,097 downwards.
TAAATAATTATTTATTTTTACATGTATTTTAAACCATGCTAATCACTGACTAAACGAGTCTTGAAAGCTTTGGACAACTGAGCCCTGGTATCCGAAATAAAAGGGGTGAAAACTGCATAGATCGCGGGTGAAGTCGTGCTTCTTAATCAAGTCCACCTCTTTTTGTATAATGAAATGATCTAAATAACGAAAAACAATTAGACTGATCCTAGCATGAAATATTTTGTCGACTCACTTGCCAAACTTTAGTGTTTTTGTTTTCCAAACATTCTGCTTCGAGTACGATTTATGAACAAACCGGCTCCATAAAAAACCTAAAGCAGTAAGCGGTTTGTTTTAGAATACAATTTAAGCTTTACGTAAGGTTTAAATATTTTATCAGTGTTAGCTTCAAATATTTGATTTCTAATTACATGTAATTAACATTATTTTATGTATCTATATGTATATAGATGGGAAGCAGGTGATTGGTCCAGTTGCAGTGTGACTTGTGGGGTAGGATTTGAAAAACGGAAGGTAGATTGTGTGCAGGAAATATCTCCTAATGCATTCGTGTCGGCTGATGACTGTGAACAAGCCGATGAACCACCAGACACTCGTTCATGTCAACGTCAGAACTGCAGCAGATGGGAAGTCGGGCTTTGGAGTCAGGTATTACTCATTTTAGAGTCAGCTACATTATGAACATTTGGTTGGTTGTAATGAGTTTCAACCATTTATATTTTTAATCTGATCAATTACTTTTCTGCTTAACGAATTTCTTTCATTATGACTAACTCGGTGGCTCAGTGGCCCCGAGAGCGGGAGGTTGGGACTCAAAACCTGACTGGTTCATACACGAAATTTAAAATTTGAGATACTTCTTCCCATCCTAGCACTAAACATCTAGGGGACAGAGTTTCAACTTGTTCACCCGGTGCCAGAATAATGTGACTTGTAGAGTGGTATGCTTGTCTGTGGCATACTGACTCGAAGAGCTATCGGGGAGCTGGCACTTTAACAAAAAGTCGCTCTTAGGGTGTGCTAGTACATGTCATACCATAATACATATTCGCATACCTCACACGCATAAGAATTGGTTTTTAGATTAATCCTTAGAGAGTAGTAGCTCTGCTCTGGTCGTGAATGGTTGAAACATTACTGATGCGACGTAAAACAAAACTAAAGCAACAACAACAACAACTTACTTTCATTAATGATTATGCTTCTAGATGTTCATATCCTAATTAACCTTGCGATGGTAAACTTTGTAAACTTTAAATTTAGTCAGACCTTTTATTCAACTATATCCAAACCCACCAGGCTAAGAGGCTATACCATTCAATTACTTGGATCAAGATCTCCCACCCTTGACGGTTTATTGGCTACTTTTTAAGATAAACAGTATGTTTTAAGATTTATCTTTTTTGTATACAATTTTTAGTTTCAATTTGATTATTCAATGTTAGGTGTTTTTTGGTCCGTAAAATCATTGATGCTTAAAATTTTGTATGAAAGTTTTGTCCCACAAACACTGTTACACAATAGAATGGCTTGTTTGATAATGGCTCCCGGGTTGCATAAACGCCAGACGATTTTTCGATTGCGACGACTCAACTGTAATTTTCTCTGTTTTGGCAGTGTTCTGTCTCCTGTGGATCTGGCATCAAGAGAAGACAAGTTACATGTGTTAGAAACACAAATAGTGTGGATAGCAACTGTGATCCACAGCAAAAACCACAAACTGAAGAGGAATGCTACCCTGGATCATGTTCAACCAATTTAATAAGCAGATGGTATGCCAAAGAATGGCCATCTGAGGTTAGTATTTATTCTTCTAGACTATAACTGGTCTTTTAGAAGTGGTGGCTTAAGCATATGGAAAAGAATCTGAATACCAATTACATCTGCCAACAAATGCCATTCTTCAAACGTTTATGGTTTTAGGAGTTTAAGATTGCTTGTTTCGACAGATCTCTTGTTTTACATTTAATAAAATCAGTAAATCTAGTTTTTTACTAGAGAAATAATTATTATCCATGCACTATAAGGTAATATGTTTTATAATACAAGTAATAAATAGTTATAAATCGTTAATAGTTGAAAAAGAAATGCTGCAAAATATGTTAACGGTCAAATAACTGGAATAGCAGAGCCCATATCTTTTACAATAATATACATGTATTTGTTTTCAATATAACGTTGACACATTTTAGATATTTTGTTTCGTTTATTTAAAAATTTTTACTACTGATTTTAAATACGTCATGTGAAGAATTTAGAACTTTACTAACAGTAGTATTATCAATTCTGTACATGTTTGTACAAATTTGGAATTCAGCACTTGAGTACAATGGTACTAATGGTACTATAATAATCGAGAGTTTGTTAGTACATGTAATAAAATAATCTCTTCATTACTTTTTGTAGTGTCCTGTAGAATGTGGTACAGGTACACAAACACGTGTAGCACTTTGTCTCAGTGAGGATATGAGATTGAGTACAAGTTGTTCTTTAGTGGATAAACCTCAGACAGAACGTAGTTGCAACTCCAACACTCGGTGTAGAGGTTTCTGGTTTACAGGACCATGGGGGAAGGTAAGTCTTAATCTTCTCTATTTACCTGTTCTTAAGTGTAAAGGTAGATTTACTGTCATACCTGTGTAAGAACCACTAATAAAAAGCAGGAAGTGAACTTTGGAGATAAAGAAATCTAACTTGCAAAAATACTGGTGAAAAGTCGTGCGTCACTATTTATTCAATTTAAAAGAAACCCAGTAATTTTTGTTTTAATTTTCAGGTAATATTTAGAAATCTGGACAATATTAAACATTATATCTGTAACTGAAAAAATATGAGAAAACAAAAATAGCACAAGTAAACGCCTGCCGAAATTGTAAATACATGTATCTTTGTCCGATATGAAAAAATTGGGTATGATTATGATTAATTAATTACTTAATTATCTATAACAAGTAACAATAATTGTGTCTGTCTAAATATCATCTTTGAACTATACTGATACTATCTTTTCAGTTTCACACATTTTGACATACAATAATAAAAAGTTAAAAATATTTCGTATTTGGTAATGAATACATAAACCGAAACTAGTCAGATTTATTCTTTTTTATTTTCATTATTTGTCTTTAAAACTGTTAAATCTGGGATGTCTATTCTCTTAGTATGAACTGCACTTAATAATGACCAACTTGTTGAACATCACCGTTGATTCTTGAGATAATAAGCATTTTGACAAGCATTGTTAGTTGCTAACCAATCAATTTTTTTCGAGCTTTCGTAATGAAATTTTCCAGCCTACCACCTGGTACCTCAAAGCGCTTGTGCCGGACAGTTATGGAATCGCATAAGGTGACGTTTTTCGGAAATTTTAACGTGAACGTTATCCATTCCATTCTACACAAACGTTAAGAGACATTTATCACGTGGTTCGCTGGGGAATTCCAATATGTATTCATTTCTGTTTTCTTCCTGTCATTGATAGTGCAATGCAACATGTGGTCCGGGAATGCAGTTACGTGATGTAGCATGTGTACATAAAAGACGAAGTGGAGATTTTCATGTAGTTTCTGCCGCAAACTGTAATGCTGATGAAAAACCTGAAACTTACATGTCTTGTCTTATAGAAGAGTGTAGCCCTCAGTGGTTCGTCTCGGAGTGGAGCAAGGTAATATTGCTAAAGTTAATGTGGTTATTCCTAATCTAAACGACTTTATACCTCGAACCACTACAAATTTGTCAAAGTTTTAACACAAAGCTAACAAACTACATAGTTGTAAATCGGCAGCAAATCCCGTTTGCTATTTCTCGACTGTATCTCGTTAGTGTATCTCAGCAGCTTTTCTGTAGCTGTAAACTATCTTATGGCAGCTTTTTGCAACCAACTATCCATATTTCGTCCACAACGATGCCGAACTTGGCTCTTTTTGTGAGATCATGAATAGAAATTAGCTTTAATTTTGAATTGTCATTTGAATTGGTTTTATAAAATTATCCCTACCCGCCCTATCTTGCTCGTGTTGGGTTACGGTATTGGCAAAATGTCATATAGGCTGAATTATTTTATAAAACCTAAGTTATATTTTTTATAATTCTATTCTATTATTTAAATAATTGCAGTGTCCACGACGATGTGGAGCTGGTGACCAAACAAGAGAAGTCAAGTGTTTAGATTCAAAATATCGACCTAGTGCAGTTTGTCATCAAGATATAAAACCAAATGCTAGGCAACGATGTGATTCATCACAATGTTTTCCTACAACTACACTAGGTATGTACATTTGAAAGGACGGTTTGCCCTCCAGGGAAATCTCTCGTTTTTGGAAATACGTGAACTTCCTCAAATGTGCTTCGTTTGAAGACATAACCATCATCATTTTGTTGGGCACTTTAGTTTTTGGTACAAAGATTTTTAAGAATCTATCGACTTTATTACAGCCTTCTTGCATTTGCAATAAGATTGCTGAAACATAAGATTCCATTAAACTAGTTTGCATTTAGATTATACAATAAAAGAATAAATACATACGTATCTAATAAAACAGTTAAGTAACCTTAATCCACGACAAAATTTACAACACACGTTCCTGGATTTTGGATTTGTGAACAGGAAATTTTTCTGTTGTTTCTAATGTTAATATCCATCAGACTAGCCGTAAAGTAAATGTTGTATTCACCTACTATTTATAAACTATATAAACTTTTAAAACTAACCAATCGTTAAATCTTTATACATTTACTTCAGTTGATTATGAAACTTTGTGATTTTTCAGAAACATCAGACAATAATTGTGTTGACACCTACGACCACTGTGCTTTAGTGATAAGGACAAGGCTATGTTCCTATGACTATTACAGAGGATTGTGTTGTGACTCCTGTAAAAAAGCTGACAATTCCTGAATATATAATACATAATATATGTTGATATACCCGTAATCAAATGACGTCATTAAAGCGCCATAGGATTCAGCCCCAAGATATGAAAAGTGTTCCATATTGTACAACTGGAACCGGAAAGACATTACACAAACACATTATACAGTATTGTATGGTTATGATTGAGAGATTTGTAAGATTTACGTGAAAAATATTCACAACAATGACATTATAATTATGTTACAATCATTTGAAGTAATAAAATTTATAGTTGTTCACGTCTGCTAATGGTTGTCATAGCGATATGCTTTTCAAAGTTATATTTTTCCTCACGAAAGATATCAACGACAAAATATAATTCTGCCATCTGCTACTTTTTAGTTTTCAAGAAATCATGTTACACCTGACAATTCTAATTTTTGTTTTGTTTTTGGAAAAAAAAAAAAAAAAATAAAATCACCCATAGTGATCATTGTCTATCCAAGCCATCAACGGCGAATAAAAGTACATTTGAAAATTGTGTTTTTGGAAAAGTGCTTTATTTTTCTGAGGACGATGAGATGTTTCATAATTTGACCGTTGTGATTGGCTGTTTTACAGACCTTTTATATTTTCCAACGCTCTTTGACCGCCATCTTCTTTTTGCAGACGTTACGGTTCCAGTTATTTGGCGCCATTTTCCATTGGATATTGATATTGTTTTTGATTGTATGAAGCTTGTTTTAATTGGTATTCATTATTTATTAGGAATATATTCATGTATATAATTGAACGTTTGATGAAATATTTTATGAATTCCATTTTATTTTAAAGACATAATTTACTTAATCTTTCATCCTTAAAATAAGCTTTAAAAGATTAATACTAGAAACTAATTATAGAAATGGATTGTAGCACTGACAAATTGATTGATTGAATCAATTATTAACATCTTGGTGTATTTTCTTTTAATCTAATATATTGATTTGAAGTTATTTTGAAACTTCAACAATAAAATTAGTAATACATAAGAGGGTAGTTTTTTTTAAATTTTGAACTTTGTTTTTAAGACATCTGAATTGGAGGAAATGGAATACACTACTAGACGCCATCTTTATCTCTCCTCAAAGTTAAATCCAGAAGTTAACAAACTTTTCATAATAAAAATTGTAATGAAAAAATTACAGTGACCGACTAGATTCGAACCCGCGCGTTATGCCATAAACTTTAACTTATTTTAAGGAGAACACAATATATAACGCATTTTCTATGAATTAACCGAAAACTTGTATTATAAATATAAGGCGTATATTATATACATGCACACACACACACACACACACACACACACACACACACACACACACACAGAGTTTTAGTAAAAAAGAACGATCTACAAAACTATATAGGAGATTGTTTTTAAACAGAGGAGAAAGTCTGACACTTTCAGAGAATCGGAAATGATGTCATGTACGTATTTACGTCATAACTAGCCAGGATGTTTTCACTTATAATGAGGTGATCACTTCCGTAAGATTGTAGAGGTAACTACTCGGAGAAAAGAACAAATGCCCGGTAAGCGAACTGGAATATTCTTGCACAAGGATCTGACCAAGCGGAATTAGAACCTAGGCAGATAGAGGTTCTATGATCCGTAACCCCGCACTTCAGAAAATTTTTTTCGCCATCGATCTCAATAGATGAACTGTGTTTAGTGCTTTAATTTGTCATTTGATTTGACTTTAAAATGGTGTTAATTATTGTAATTATATAATAACTTTGAAATCCAGAGGTTTAAAAGAATGATTTTTGAACCAGAATTATACATCAACTATGAATTCAAATATCTATTTTGTTGCATATGTGCTTTTAGCTAGTTGATCATTTTTAAAGGGCTAGTTCACAGAAGTATATTCCATAGTAAGAACTAGACACTCGTTGTTCTGGCAAAAGTTGTAATTATATAAAATATTATTACAAGGATCCAAGTGCAAAAAATATTGGCATAATTGATTACACTGACCAATCAATTGAATGTAATGTTATTCAAGGTAAGGGGATGTCTTATCACTCGCTATAGTTTAGTTAGTGAATTATTTAGTTGCATCAAGATCATTGCAGCTATCATTGAGGCTAGAAAATGTAAGGATACAACAGTATGAATAAATTACTTAACGTAAAATAAAAAAGTGCAATAAGTTAAAATTATTTAAAAATTATGGTAAAACCAGTAATATCACAGATAAATCACTTGAATTTGCTATGCATAAGGTGTATTCAATTTTTCATAATGACGAATTAAATGGACATCTCCAATCAAGCAAGAGGGGTGGTCAGGTCACAAGTCAAAATGTATTTGGTTTACATTATTATCTGTCGGTTTAAAATAGTATATTAAACATATCAAACGTTCTAACAGGGACGTACATAGTTATAGTTAGTAAAAGAGGTCAATGGTTCTAACATGTAACAGCTCCAAATGGCCTACATTTGTGAGTTATGGTTCGTTACGTTAAAATTGGTGGCGCTGCTATCGATCCGGTCCATCCGTAGCCATTGTTTACACTGTAACTGAGGAGATTTTTCTATCAAAATGCCATATACATGTTATTGCGTACCTGGATGTTCAAATAAAGGGGGGCATTATTTTCGCAAAGATATGAAACTAAGGAATAGGTGGATATTTTCTATTTGCAGGAACTCTTCAGAACAAAAATATAAATTGTGGGAGACTAGCGTTGTTTGTAGGGAACATTTTTTGCCCTCCGATTATGTCGGAGAAACCGTCTTTGGTACATCAAACTTCATAAATATATTTACATTGCTATTTTCATCAAATGCGAACAATTCTCATTCCAAATGACTTATACTCTATTGTAATTATAAATAGTGATAGATCATACACATATACTATCGCCAAGAGCTAGGCCGAGATGACTCGGATTTTCGAGAAATCCAGTTGTCATAAAACGTCAGATTTTCGGATTCAAGTAATGTTGACCTACAGCGACAGGTAACTCTTTGGCAAGCACCACCCCCTCTTAGCAGCTCGTTCCTTGTATTTTGCCCAAACAACATAAAAAATAATCCTTGGCGAGTTGGGTCAAAACAACCTCCAATTCAGGATCTATACAGAAACCATAATAAAAATCTTAGTTTTATGTATGACTTCTGTTTCACATATGAAGTCAATGTAATAATAAGAATTGATTGCATTTGCTTTGTTTTAAAGTTTATTATTCTTATTTTTAATATAATTATTTTTCTTTAATGTTTGACAAAATTATATTCAGTCTGATGATATTATTCTTTAAATATGGCCCCTCATATTCATCTTTTTGTTATCCCATGCTGGTAAAGATGTTGAAATCTTGATGATGATGATGATGGTGATGATGTTTAATCATCTTTATGATGGTGATGATTTATTTATTGTTTAACATTGCTTTAACAATTCTACAGTCATGTCATGACATGCATGGTGCATGATTGAAGTGTCTTTTACTTGACAAGTGCAGACTGATGTTATCTTTATATTGCTGGTACACTGATACACTGTTTGGCAGATACATACTATATACCACCTGGTCACATTATACTGACACCGAGCCAACCAATAAAGGCCAATGGCAGGTGAAACCACTTTCTAACATATGAGCCCATATAAGGTATGAACCCACAGTGGTGAGAGACAGTGGACTACAAGGCTAATGCTGAATACACTGAGCGACAAACACACATAACAAAAAAATGACACCTACTATTATTTAAATGACATTTTATTTACAATGGGTACAAGTAAAGAATATTTGGTATATTACTTGATTTTAATACACAAATTGTTAAAGTGTACATGTACTTCACATTTAATTTAAAAAAGACTCTTGAATTTGTCAGAAAAAGTTTATTTTGTATGCATGTTATTTAGCCATTACTGTTGAACCAAAAGTCTATCGGTATACTTTTTCACAATACAAGAATGTGTGTTTACATTTTTCATAGAATTCTCTTTAGAAGTTAAAAAAATTTATTTAAATATGAACTTTTAAGAAAATTTTATTCTTTTAACAAATCTTTAATTCTTTCTAGAATTTATGTAATATTGAAGTGTTATTTTAAAACTTCCTTAGACAAGTAGCTTTTAAAGAATGATTTGTTTCTATTTTTATTTTTAAAGACATTATGTCTTAATCCTCAATACAAGCATACCATTAAAAATGTAACAAGTCAGTAATTTACCATTACTTCAAAATGAATATTTCTCATATTCCTTATAAAAAAATTTCTATAGTACAGCATTTTAAAAATATTTTTCATAAAACCCTGAGTTTTGATACCATTTAATTAATGAAAGATTCATTTCTTTTAATATTTACAATTCTCATATCATTGAATGTATAAACAACTAAATCACATTCAGTTCCATTTGTACAGAAAAGTTGACCTTGTATCTGATAGTAGTAATCATGTGTAGTACACACTGAGCTGTAGATCACCATCTTTGTTTTTTTAAGAAAGGACTAAAGCATCAAGTGAAGCTGCAATATATGGATGTGTTTTGCTTACATGAATGCCACATGATTCTGTCACAACTTCAGTCTTATTGGAGTACTGATCCAAGGCAACAGACTCATATTTTCTGCCATGAAGAAGTGGTGGGGTTGTTAATTTGCAAACAGTTGTTAGATATTAAACCAAATTATTGAAATCAGTTCTGTTGGTTGCCTTGCAAATTTAACCAGGCAGTAGGCAAGCAGGTTGTGTCCTTAACTCATAATTAGGCATTAATGCTCAGCGACAGTGCCAAGCTGAGCAACTGAAACTACAGGTTGTATTACTTTCCCCCCTTTAGTCTTACACTAGGTAAGCCAGTCTTTATTCTAACCCATTAAAGTAAAGTGCCAAGCTAGCAGCAGAAACTTCAAATATTTTACAACTTAAGTATTTTGCGGTATTGAACCCAGATTTGCCATACATGAATATTTCTGATTAATATGTTATGTGCATTTACAACAAATGCTTTTTACAGCATGTTAAAATCTGTTAGACATAGTCACAAGTAAAGTTTGTCTGTTTGCTTGTAGCTCATTGATTCTCTTTGGGCACTCTAGATTTCCTACACCATTCAAGAATCTGGACTTTGTCTTGCCTCTTGGGCATAAACACCACTGTTGTAACAATAAACTACACAAAAACCTACTACTGCTATTTAATGATAAAAAAATCACCAAAATATTATGATATGTAAATGATTATATATAGACAGTCATACTTAGCCTATATTTTACTGTAGTGTAAAAATTAAAATGAAAGTAGAAAGATGCCTGCCAAGTCGGGAAATGTCGGCATTTTGTAACATAAATGACAAACGACTGTTAAAATAGCCTATCGTTTAATTAAATGATTTCCACAAATTCGCTTATAGCGTCAGTGCCATCGTATCGAATGATTTGAATCTTGGAAAAATATGTAGATCTATTTGTTATTGAGACCAAGCCCTTTCAGACTTTTTGAATGAGGAAACTATTCGCGAATATGTACCTCTCTATTAACTCCACTTTCCGACCTGAAACTCTCGCACCGCGCTTTTTAAGTTCTTCTTTGAGTGCAGAAAGATCCCACGATCCATAATCACCGAAGTTGCTAGCCATCATCACATTCAATATTATAATACAGCCTACGTTACGTACGTCAATATGGCGGTCGCAACAAGCTAGGACCGGATCGATTCGTACGCCACCTGTATTCAGGGGGACATAACCCACTATATAAAACGACAAATGTTTCCCATTAACCTACAGAAGGAAATAGAAGTGTTATATTGCAATAAAACATAATTCTATGATAATGTCTCTATGTGTCAACAACAACAACCAAAAAAAAAAAAAAAATAAATAAAAAAAAAATAAAATAAATAATTAAATAAATAAATAAATAAATAAATAAATAAATAAATAATAAAAAAAAACCAGGGCGGCACAAAATGTGAACAAGGACGGTATCATATTTATTTTTCATGTACAATATTAGTTGGTTTGTTGGTTGAATGATGTTTTACGTCACATCAACAGTTTTTTACCTCTTCGTCACTTGACAATTCTTATTGATATCAAGGATTAATTACTAATTACAACACGAGTTCGTGTGGTGCGTAAGTGTACAAGCGATTTTAATTTCACTGTATTAGTGCGAACTTAAGGTGACCTTTAAGTGCTGCACTTGCCCAGATATCGCAAATAAACACCACAGTCCACTTGGTCCATTAAACTGGTACCAAGTCAACCAGTAAAGATATATGGCATGGAAAACTCTATATCAACTGCGGTCAATCGGAATCGAACCACAGCGGTGAGAAGCCTTGAGTTTCAAGGCTAACACCTTAACCATTCGACCACTGCGGCCCCGGCACACGGGAAACGACTTGATCCGCTCCAATCTGCGTAGGAAATGCTATAAACTTAATAACTTTTTTTTATTAACATTTAGTTCACAAAATATTTTATTGATTTATTTATCCGGATCTTAATAGTGTGTTTTATTATACCCCAACCCGCAATTTTACAGTTGCTACCAGTTACACCTTTAATCGTGGTGCTCCAAATGTTGAAGGAAATCCCAAAAAAGAAAGAAATGATAACCGGAAATACAAAAAGGCGGGGATCTTGAAAAAGTTGCAGTGATGTATTTGTCACCGTACACATAGGTAAATTTATAATTATGTGTATTTACAAATGGTCTGAATCTAAGATTACAGTGTGCAGTTGTTTGTATGTTTTATGTTCAGTTATATACATACGGGGAAGGGTTATGGCTTACCAGTCTGCGTTCCCCGAAGTCAATCGTTACTGACAGACTTCTGTAAAAATAGCAATGTTCAGCAGTTCAGTTACCTTTAGTTAATAATTATTAGCGGGACTAAGCCATAGGTACTTGTAATCAGGATTTTTTCCTCAACAAAATGACCTAATATCGAATTTTATACAAAAATCTCCAACGTATGTTATTGAAAAATAAAGGAGTTATTATTATAGTGACAAACATCAACTTTATAAATAAACCCATAGTAATACAATGTATAAGAGAGCAAACTCCGCAAAATTTATTAATTAATAAACCCCTGACTTATTTTGTCAGCTAGTTCTTAAAAATCTTCACATGATAAATAAACATTCAGCTGTTCTGTTCATTAATAATTTAAAGCTGCATTAAGTTTTCCAAAGAAAAAAATAAAACGGTGCTAATCTAATAAATGATGTTCCTAATGAACAATGTTACATTTGGTTTAACGATAAAAGCTCGAATAAAAACAGAAATAACAGTATTTACCCAGCGAGATGCAGCATTTGGGATCTAATATTAGAACATGGTTACGTCATCAAAACCCGGGTCATTTAAACACAACTTTCAATATGTTGAAATACGATAAATTAAACACAGAACTTCGTTAAATTTGTCATTTGTGACTTAGTAAGGGATAAATAACACCATTTCAAATACATCTAGATATTAATGAAGGACAATTAATGCAATCTGTCATGTTTCACTTTCGATTCTAGGCTTTTCCGTACATCCGTGCGCATGCTCCAAGCTCATAATTACCATTCGTAAAACACTGACCAACCGGTCAGAGGATTCCGTTTATTTACAGCTAAAAGAAATGAAATTTTAGGAAATGAATGTCACGGATCGTGGTTAGAAGATATCTACTTTTAAAAAATATATTTTTAGAAAATCAAAAAAAAATTCAGAAATTTGGTAAACTTAATGCAGCTTTAACTCTGGGTTGAATGGAATAGATGATTTTTCATATTTTATATCTTTATTACATTTATATCCATGAATAAACACCTACAACATATAAACAAAACATAATCACGAAATGAACAATAGATCACTTGACAAGTACAAATATGAAAATATTTCGATTCACAAATGTATTTTAAGAATTAAACATGATGAATAAATTAACATATTGCTTACCAGTGTTGATCTTCTGATATAAATTATTATTATCTTGCGATAATTATTTTAGGACCTTTATTTATGGATCTGTGATGAGAACAGGTTCAATTTTGTGCAGTGGTGGTAAATTTTGCGAGAGTTAGTCCGTCGTGCATTACTTTGGTCAAGGTCAAGGTTCATATTATGTCAACATACACATCAAATACACA